>CM037867.1:8536553-9039053 GCA_021292105.1 Anadara kagoshimensis | reverse complement strand
TCAATGAAGATGGAGTAACTGTATTATTGTATTTGAATAAATGGCTTTAAAAATTGAAAATACTCTTTACATTTTTATGGATTAGTGTCAATACTCTTTAGATTTTACAGGATATCCTTTAGATTTTACAGGATATCCTTCAAATTTTACAGGATATCCTTCAGATTTTACAGAATATCCTTTAGATTTTACAGGATATCCTTTAGATTTTACAGGATATCCTTCAGATTTTACAGGATACCCTTCAGATTTTACAGGATATCCTTTAGATTTTACAGGATATCCTTCAGATTTCACAGGATATCCTTTAGATTTTACAGGATATCCTTAAGATTTTACAGGATATCCTTTAGATTTTACAGGATATCCTTCAGATTTTACAGGATATCCTTTAGATTTTACAGGATATCCTTAAGATTTTACAGGATATCCTTTAGATTTTACAGGATATCCTTCAGATTTTACAGGATATCCTTTAGATTTTACAGGATATCCTTTAGATTTTACAGGATATCCTTCAGATTTTATAGGATATCCTTTAGATTTTACAGGATATCCTTTAGATTTTACAGGATATCCTTTAGATTAGATTTTACAGGATATCCTTCAGATTTTACAGGATATCCTTTAGATTTTACAGGATATCCTTTAGATTTTACAGGATATCCTTCAGATTTTATAGGATATCCTTTAGATTTTACAGGATATCCTTTAGATTTTACAGGATATCCTTTAGATTAGATTTTACAGGATATCCTTCAGATTTTACAAAATATCCTTTAGATTTTACAGGATATTCTTTAGATTTTACAGGATATCCTTTAGATTTTACAGGATATCCTTTAGATTTTACAGGATACTCTTTAGATTTTACAGGATATCCTTTAGATTTTACAGGATATCCTTTAGATTAGATTTTACTGGATATCCTTTAGATTTTACAGAATATCTTTAGATTTTACAGGATATCCTTTAGATTTTACAGGATATCCTTTAGATTTTACAAGATACTCTTTAGATTTTACAGGATACTCTTTAGATTTTACAGGATACTCTTTAGATTTTACAGGATATCCTTTAGAAAAAAAGTAGAGGGTACTGTAATGACCTTTCATGTCAAATTCTTATCTAGAGCTCTGCACGGTAACTGAGTGTTTGAGGCGTTGGCCTTCAAATCCAATATGTCGACCTTAAATGAGAATTTGGTTGTAGACCTTTACTGTTTGGCCTGGTAACATGATAATACGCCAAGTCGTCTGTGATGTAATGTACAAAGGAGATCTGAAGAACTTGCACATATTCACCACGCCAACTTGTGCAAACGTTTTGTCGCATTTCAAAACCAAACTTTATTGGCCTTTTGAACTTCGATAAAATCAGAATAAAGATGATACAAGGTTTGCCTGATCTTCAAAATGACACGTTAAATGCATGTAAATCTCATAAACTATATAGATGATACAAGGTTGGCCTGATCTTCAATATGACACGTTAAATGCATGTAAATCTTGTGAACTAACAACACTATTTAGAGCCTGATTTATGTGAAGGGAAACTTTAGTTCAGCATTGATTGTGATACTGGGGCCAGATAGTTTATTAATAGAGGTGGTAACTATTACAGGTTTAACTGTATATATCTGAAGGCAGATGAATGGCCTAAATAAACAATGCTTTCCACGAAAAGGTGCAGGTATGAAGAAAACGGATTTCCCACTAACAATCCTCTATAATGGCCTACATAACGGCCATCATAATTATGACTTGAAGGTATTTCTAAATTCCTTTTTAAAAAGTTTGACCTTCAATGATATTAGCTATGTTATCTTAAATGACGACAAAACAGGGCAGGTGATTCGAATGCAATCTGCTAGTTCCCTTCACTTTAAAGATAAAAGCTTGCGAAAAATATCTGGCAAACATTTCTAATTTAGAATTTGAAGTTTTAAGTCACATTCACAAAAGCAGTAATGATATTCATAATTTTAGCCATTTTTGCTGTTGGTTCCCAGGCCATAGTTTGTCCCCCACATGCGTGTGATTCAGTCCAGTGCACGGAAGATGTATCTGCTTGTCCAAAAGAAAACCTTGGAACTGGATTTTGTGGATGTTGTCCAACCTGTATAACCATGCTTGGTAAGATATTATAAAAAAGTTTAAATCTCATAATGCTCTTAACGATAGAAGACTGGACAAAAATTTCACGTTTCAAAACCTAACCAACGAACAACTTGGGTTTGGCTTTCCATCTGTTTTGCGACAGAAACTACATCAGCCATTTTAGCATCTGTTATTTTAAATAGTTTAGTGTCCCAGTCTTGATATACTCAATAATAAGTACAAATCCTACTTATATCTTATATATTAAGAGTCAGAAAGTCTACAATAGTCAGTAAACGGATAGTTTGGTTAACGTTTATAAGTCTGGAACATTGCAGTACTCGGTTCATCTGATGTTTCAAAAACATAGATTTAGTATTCTGGTAAACCTACTGAACACGATTCATTTATTTTTATTATAATTAACATTATATTTTACAATTTCCTTTTATTATATTACTATATAATACCTTTGTGCAATATTTAAAAAAGTGTGTTTTACTCCCTTATCCAAAAGAAGATAAACTCGAGACGGCAACCGCAAGGACGATTTCTGTATATAAATGGTGTCACATTATTTTGACCTGATACACTATTCTATCTTATCTTGACGGGTCTCGGTAGATGTTATAGGTGATTGATCTATGTGTACTTAAGTACATTTACCAAGAGTTTTCCATCCATAATCATTTTTGAGAAAATGGCTATGGCCAGTTAAACCAAGAGCGTACAGTAATTCAAGATTCTTTCATTGATACCGTCGAAGCAAGTTAGTCGGGGAATGGCGATGGACAAAAGAAAACCATCTACAATAAAATAAGCAAGCGTACTCTCCGATTGATTGATGGGCTATTACTTCCCAATCAACATTATTTCACTTATATCAAGACGTCACCATTTATAGGTGAAGTGGCAGAAAGGATGCCCAAGTTTTCTGCGAGCGATCGACCCACAGGCATATTCCTAGTATGGCTTTAAGATTTTGCCTGTTATATAAAACAGTGTTAATGCACTTAATCGGTGATAATATTTCAGTTTAAATCCGTAATAAAAAGTGGATGTACACTGAATAAATACTCGTAAATATCTTGAATGGGGTTCGCCGTTGTACCACGTGATCAATACCTCTTGACGTTTGTGCGGAACGTTTTGGAAACGTCAACGTCACAAATTCCCGGAATGACGTCGTTATCGTGGGAAAACGTTGTCTCATGTTATTCCATACCCATTGAAATAATAGAATCTATCACAACTTGTAGTGCCAGATAGGGAAATCTCAACTTGAGTTCTAATATATTTGGTCCAGAACGAGGCTTGCCGAGTTCTGGACCAAATATATTAAAACGAGGATTGAGATTTCCTTGTCTGGCACTACAAGTAGTGATTGATTCTATTTCTTGCATCAAAAAGTACAATTTTTTCAATTTAAAATCAATTTCAACCTTCGATACACCTTTGATTTTGTTGATAAAATTTTGCGGGAAAAACGGCGTGTAGGCTATCTTGCACAGGGGGGTACAAGCACTGCTCTTTTTATGGATTTTTCTATCTAGGGTGCAAGAAATAAGTGTCCCACACAAAGAGAGCATCACATGGTACAGCGGTCAACCCCATTAAAAGTGAATTATTTTTTTGGCAATTTACCGATGCCCTACCAGCATTTTCAATCCGTTGTTTCAGATAACAACCAAAGCTACAACCATAACACCATTTTGTTACATATACCAGCATACAACAACAGCTTATTACGAGACTTTCACTTTGCTTTGTCTTGTTCATATCGACGCTTATACAACTTGTTTGGACATTAACACTTTTGACGAAATAAGTATTATTACTTATTCATTTACAATTGAGTTAGATATAATTTAGATAATGTCTTGAGGATACAAAAATCAGGAAAATCTCAAAACAAAACAAGATAAGGATAATGGTTTAATTTTTAAGCGTTTTTCAATTTTTTTACCATGGTAGCAGGCATGCCCGTGGGTAATTTTTAAGTCAGTGATACCTACGTTTTAATGTCGTTTTGTTCACTGGCAGGTCTGTCATCATTATGAAATTGAAATATATATTCAGTCAAATGTAAGGAAATAGCCATTTTTGCTTTGAGTAACAGTTTTCATGTACATATAGTAATACTTTTCCGTTACCAGGGATATCTTTATTGACATCATACTTTATTCTATAGATAGAAAGTAATCTTAACTAATAATTTATTAATGTAAATTTTGACATGCATAAAATTTTCCCATGGGCCATTTTCTTATGTTTTCCGTAGACATCCAAAGCTTTTACCTTTGCAGTGCACTCAAAACAATGTGCAGAGATGCGATGGTTCTCTAACGTACCACGCCTGTCGTGACACAGAACATCAGTTTTTAAGGAACAAGAAAGATTTTTAAAAGATTTAAACCACTGAAATGTACGGTGGCTGAATGAGGCCATGTAGAAAAAAATTCATCGTGCTCACGTAAATACGCTCATGCCGACGAACATTCATTATTAATCGGCTATTACATAATACATGTACATGTGTATGCCTGTGTTAGCGCGAACATTTTAGGGATTTTAGGTCTTTTCCAGTGGATTTACATTTTTTTGGTTCAAAGTACCGAATGTTTATATATATGTGATTGTATCAAGTAGAAATCGGTCAAAATCTCCACGTCAACATTTTCAGTATTGTGACGTAACAGTTGAACGAACGACGTCATCATTATACCGCGATTATTGCCGTGAAAACAGGTACCTGTGCGCCTTTATCAACAACACAGTGCTCAACATGGAGACAGATATTTTATACAACAAGCAAATGAATACTACATTTATACTGCATGTGACTGAAAATTTGTACTTGACTTAAAGTCCCTATATTGTTAGAATTTCCGATAATTTTTGCAAATTCAAGTAGTTTTGTGCGCATTTACAATTGGGTGATACGTAAATAGCTACGTCATAAATGACATCATAACTTTGGTATTCGTTAGAATTTTTAAGTAAAATTTTGTAAAAAGATAGAGGATAAATTTTTATATATTTTAAAGACAAAAAATATTTTTGTGACAATTTGAGATTTCAACCAATTTCTACTTGATACAATCACAGTTATGTCGATAAAAGAACAATTTGCCATCTCGCTTTAAAAGTGAACGAGAATGAAGATTTGTACGTCCATTGATGCTATCAAAACAAAAACTCAACAATCCCTGTCCAAGCCAAAAACCCAAACGCAAAGTAAAACAAACATACCAATTCATGTCCAAACCACAATCCCAAAACAGCCTAGGTAAAAACTCTTAACCCGTCAAATTAGATTAACACATGAACTGTCACCAGGGAAAGTATACACAGGGTAACCATAACACGTATCAACAATGTTGTGATGACGACCACAAAACTTTTTGAGGATCTTGATAAGTCTAGCCTTGCAATATCAGTGCATCAACAATTTATTTGTAAGTGTCTTGCTTCGTTATATAAAGTTCCCATAGTGGGAACAATCTTTACCATAGCGTATGGACTTTGAAACAAAAGCAGGAGAAGCAGGTACGTTGTATATTGCTGCATAGAAAAGGAAAGTTTACAATAGAAAATTTTAAGTCATCATGTTTGTCATACAGCTTCAAATGTAGCCATGATGGCGTCAACAATAAGATAGGTAAAGTTAGCTACTAGTAACTGGCTACTAGTAGCTGGCTACTTGTAGAAGAAAAGTTAGCTACTAGTAGCCAGTTACTTGTGGAAGAAAAGTTAGCTACTAGTAGCCAGTTACTTGTGGAAGAAAGGTTAGCTACTAGTAGCCAGTTACTTGTAAGAAAAGCAGTTGATTACTTTGAAAAATATCATCTATTTACTACACATCACTACCTAATAACGAATTAGATTTATGGATCAAAACTTCCGCAAAAACTACGACCAGTTTCTTGTACCACGAATGTAGTCCCGATATTTTTTTAATGTAAATAACATTCCATGATTTTTCACATTCAGGACGAGTAGCTGGGTATTTATTTTTAAGATATTCAGAATTCAAATATAACATGATGAAGTATATTCAATTGTGCATCCATTGATACCAAATATTCTAACATTTAAGCTTCAATACGCACAGATACGCTTCCACAAACGGGACTGGGGGATGCAAAAACGGGTAGGTTCAAGTGTAATTTCCATGATTTTTCACATTCAGGACGAGTAGCTGGGTATTTATTTTTAAGATATTCAAAATTCAAATATATCATGATGAGGTATATTCAATTGTGCATCGATACCAAATATTCAAACATTCAAGTTTGAATAAATAAATACCCAGCTACTCGTCATGAACGTGAAAAATCATGGAATGTTATTTACATTAAAAAAATATCGGGACTACATTCGTGGTACAAGAAACTGTTCGTAGTTTTTGCGGAAGTTTTGATCCATAAATCTAATTCGTTATTAGGTAGTGATGTGTAGTAAATAGATGATATTTTTTCAAAGTAATCAACTGCTTTTCTAACAAGTAACTGGCTACTAGTAGCTAACCTTTCTTCCACAAGTAACTTGCTACTAGTAGCTAACTTCTCTTTTACTAGTAGCCAGTTACTAGTAGCTAACTTTACCTATCTTCAACAATATGGTATTAGTTGGAGGAGTATATAAATTGTGTTAGTTATCTATAACAGCAAGAGTTACAATCTCTTTACTTTTATTTTTCTCTAGGAGAAGGTGATGCCTGTAATATGTTTGCTGGTATTTTACTTGGTGTCCCAGGCGGCCCTGTATGTAGGGACGGTTTATAGCAGCAAGAGTTACAATCCCTTTACTTTTATTTTTCTCTAGGGGAAGGCGACGCCTGTAATATGTTTGCTGGTATTTTACTTGGTGTCTCAGGCGGCCCTGTATGTAGGGACGGTTTATAGCAGCAAGAGTTACAATCTCTTTACTTTTATTTTCTCTAGGGGAAGGCGACGCCTGTAATATGTTTGCTGGTATTTTACTTGGTGTCCCAGGCGGCCCTGTATGTAGGGACGGTTTACACTGTATCCACGGGAAATGTACTTGTAAGTGTTTCAGATTTACATTATTTTTTATATTTTATTTATTTATTATTTAGAAAATATTAAATCCATATACAGTCAATCCAGTCTATACAGGCACCCAAGGGAACCAATTAAAGAGGCCTTTATATAAGGGTGGTCCTTATATATGCATGTTCAAATAAGGGAACAATTGGGATATAATTTGATTGGTCTTTAAAGGCAGGTGGCCCTTAAATACAGGTGTTTTTTTTAAAGACAAGCTGGACTCTTTTTGGAAGTTCATGTCTGAAGTGACCACATACATTTATTTCTATTATAAACACAAAACCCAGAAAACTATCAATATAATTAGCGAGATCATTCAGAAAAGACGGAAGGTGATAATGAAATAACGTGTAAATATAACCAGTCAATCCATACACACATCATATGAAGTTCCGTAAAAGAGAAACGGGTCCTTAAAACAATCTAATCTGAATGCATAAAACAGCAAATAGCTAGAGAAAATAGAATGGGTTTAATATTTGCTTCATTGAATACTAGCCTTCGAATTCGAGTGCTTCTATTTCTCGACGTCATTTTGGAATGAAAAGTTTAATTTATAACAAAATCGCAATTTAATATAAACATTGACTGTATCATAAACAAAAATACTAATCCATGTCCAAATCACCATTCCAAAGCAAAGATAAAACTCTGAAACTGACAATTTTAGTTAAACTAAAGTTAAGATTGGTGAACTTCCACCAGGGAAGTAAGGTCGGGTGCTCCGGAAAGGTAAGCACCTTCTGTTTAGCTGGCTTGTAATCAAACTTGAGAGTGATAGAAACACGAAGTATGGGACGTCAAATATATCCAGGGCAATCCTGGAACAGGTACTTCATACTTATCAACAATATTGTGATGGCGGTCATATAACCTTCTGAGGGCACCAATAACCTAGGCTTGCAATTTCTTTGGACAATAATTGTTGTGAAAGCAAATGTTACAAGAACATGACCCTAAGACAACTGTTATGTTTCATATTTGTATAGTCAAACAACATTGGCCTACATTGTGTATCCGCTTGACCTTTAAATTAAATGTTTATCATGGATCGGTTAAATTATATATAAAGAGAACACACATTAGCAACACTTAGCACGAACACTATTCTTTGCAACTTCATGGAGACATTGCTCAACGCGCTAACGTGATGACGTCAGATGTCAAATGCTCTCGTTGACTGACATGAGACGATTCATTTTTACGAAAAGGTGAAACAACAGTGCATTTCAAAACTGATTTCAATTTTAAATGGAAAGTGTGCGACAACAATAAAATTGATTTTTATAAATATTGTAAATACATTGTATAAGAAATAAGGTAATTTTCCAATGTCTTTATGAACTTGTAAAGTATAATGGGCTGTCTCGAATTGCATGAAAGGCAAAGGTAATACTACCCATGTAAGGGGTGGATTCTCTTATATGAACATTCCTAATGAAAGGTCAAACAGACAGGTCAATATTGTTTGCCTATACGTGTTATTTCGTTTTTTAATTACAAACTATTGTTTTATAATTTTTCAGCATCAAAAAGATCCACAGGTATGTTGTGTTATTATAGTATACGTAGGATAACACGTGTGCCATCCTTTGGGGGTCAAAATGGCCGAATGATCTAAAACATGCACAAACTACAGAGCCTTTGCTCGAATCCTAATACGGCAGATCATCTGTAAATCATCTGTGAGAAAGTCTGTGGGTTCACTTGCCGGTGGTCGGTGGTTTTCTGACCATTAAAGACCATTAGTGACTTTAGATGGCGCTAAGTAACTGTTCAAGTACATGTACTCGTACCTGTATAAGACGAGGTGGCCGAGTGGTTAAGGCGATGGACTGCTAATCCATTGGGGTTTCCCCGCGTGGGTTCGAATCCCATCCTCGTCGATTCTAATTTTTACATTTGATTGGATCATTAGAATGGCTTAAACCGAGTTTGAAGATAAGGCATGTCTTTTGCTTTTTTCGCAACGCAGTGGGGTGTAGGTAAAACTATTCGCCGTGTAAAGATGTTAAAAAGTTATTAAAATTCAAACCTTAACTTTTTTGGCGCTTTTGGTAATCCCATTTTTATTACAATTTTTGTTTGAAAAATTGTGAAAAATAGTTCGATGTACCAAATGAAATAAATGTCTCATATTTTTCAACAATATTTTGTAGGATCATGTGCCGAGAAGTACAACCAGGTACAACAACAGCTTCTGAGCTCTCAGCAAAATGGTATGCCTCTTCTTGGTTTGAAAGCCCCAAATTGTAACTCTGATGGCGACTACGAACCTAAACAATGTACTGGTTCAGTGTAAGTTTTTATAAAATTAAACCAACTCTCTTGGTAAAAATCGGCTGAACACGCTTTTGTTCGGCAAACTTCGTGTTATTGAATATCATAAATAGTGTTTGACCAGCTTCACAGTTGAATTTGCATTGTACGGATCTGATCTTGTGCTCTGCGTCATTAGTGAAACGGGTGAAGTTACGAAATCGATTGCCATGGTAACATTGTTCTGTAGCATATTTAGCATACCGTTTTTATAGTTGTTAGTCTATTTGACAGGGTTCAATAGAGTTCACGAACGTATCACGTGATTTAAATATTTATAACGTTTGTGCTGAACAGTTTGGCAAACAATCCCGTCGCAAGTTCCCGAAATAATGTCATTTTACAGAAAAATTCAAAGAATGTCATCTCTATTCAATGAGCGTAAAATGTCGGTACTTGAAGAATACCTGACAACTTGTTGAATTTAAATCCTAGTCCTGATATATTTGGTTTAATCTCGTCGAATTCTGGACCAAATATATAAGAAATAGTATTGAGATCTGACACCACAAGTAGTGATTGATTCTATTTCTTATACCACAAAATACGCATTTCACCATGTTCTCAGTCATCGATACACCTAACACTTCATTGATCAATCTTGGCGGGGAAACAAAGCACAAGTATGCAAGATGGAGATGACTTTCATCGCTCTTTTTATGGATTTTGAATCTGGTGTGCAAGAAAAACGTAATATTATATCGCATGGAATGCTACCGAACCTTATTATTATTATTATTATTATTATTATAGATGTTACTGCGTAATGAAGGATGGTACACAAATCGGAGACTTCAGGGCCAATATATGGGAGGCTAATACACAAACATGCCGTAAGTATATGCTTAACTATGATAGTTGTACACTCCGGGGCATACGTAATGCTTTCGGAATTACCAAACAATGGGGTTCGCTGCTGTACCATGTTTACTCTCAAACTCTCAAACGGTTGTGTGGAACACTTATTTCAAATAGATATGGAATCGCATAAGATTACTTTTTCCCATAAAAATGACGTTATTCTGGGAATTTGCGACGTTAACGTTTTCCAACACATTCCGCTCAAAAGTCAAGGAGTCGTGATCACGTGGTACAGCGGCGACTCATTAGTGATGTATTTTATCTTATCTGTCAGGGTGGCCTTTTTTAAATAACCTACTTTTTCTGGCGTAAAATAAACAGAACAACTTAAATCAAAATTTTTAAAAAAATGCAAGAAAGACAACAGTTTCCCTTCTAGGTTAGACTCGTATTTTGTAGTTGGTGTCCTAACACTTACTATACATACCCCCGCAAACGAAGTTTAGATGGGGTATACTAGAACCACCTTGTCTGTCTTTTATCAATGGGGTTCGCCACTTTACCACGTGATCAATACCTCTTAACGTTTGCTGAACGATTTGGAAAACGTTAACGTCACGAATTCCCGGAATAACGTGCCATCGTTCGCGATTCCATTACCATTGGAATTAAGTGTTCCGCATAAACGTTAGAGGGTATCACGCGGCGAACCCTATTATATTTAAGTAAAGGATTTCGACAAACAAATATAGGAAGACAGGAATACTTAGATCTTACATATTGAAATTTTGATTATTTTAAAAATTCGTTAATTTAAGATGCCAGTTTCAAAATTAATTTCAAACTTTTTAATATCTAGGCAGCTATTTTTCGAGAAGTTGATACCTAAAATGCATAATTAGGTAATGAAAATTTTTAGATTATATTCAACGAGTGTATTGTGTTTCAGAGTGTGCACGTGACCAAGCTGAGTACATGGCAACTGGTTTGATTGGTCGATTGTTTCACTGCACTGACAACGGTAACTACCAGACCTACCAATGTATGGGCAGCGTTTGTTATTGCGTCGATAGCAACGGTAACCAAAAAGGAGATAAGACCACATCTATTGGTGCAATTAATGACCTCGTCTGTTAATGGTAAGTTTGAAAGTGCGATTTTGGCAAATATGTGGACTTATTTCGTCTGTGGTAATTGTCAAAATATTCCTCTGATATTGTTTCTGTACAAGAATTTCTAAACTAAATTGTTGATGCTCAAATGTTTGGTAGAGCTTGCAATGCTTGGTGGATATTAAGTAGAAGTTGTCATTCGCCGTGCAAATGGTGTTAAACTAGAAAAATTCCAGCGACACTAGAAAAGACAATGGCAATATTTACAAACGCTTATTGTGAACGGAGTAATGGACGCCCCTTACCTCATGAAGTACCATGCAAAACGTAAAAGAAATTCAATGAATATCTTGTTTGCTTTGGAAAAATCGACGTCTTAATCTTGGTATAGACTCCAAAATTCCTTACTCGGGTATTGAGATGCTTTTTTGATTTCAGGGAGGGTAAAAATTTATGCAAACTATTTCTATAAATCCAAAGCGGAAATACCAGGTTTCACTATTTTTAGCATTAAGTTTAAGGCCTTTCAACAAAGACTATATGAACAAAAGAACAAAACCGTTGTCCTGACTTTAAAAGTGATGTAACAAATGCGCGTCATAATAGAGAGGTCAAATTACGTCATGACAAAAAGCCACTAAAATGGCCCTACGGCGTCCTGTGACTATGTTACTGGGTCACTATAGTGGCCCTATGGCACAGAAATGGTTAAAAGTGATGTAACAAATGCGCTGCAAGTAGTTTGAAAACGCGTACTTGGCATACCATTCTATGTCAAAAACACAATCTTAAAAGCAAAGCAAAAACGTTAAATAGGCGAACTTCAACCAGGGAAGTAATAATCGTTGTTCCGGAAGAGTAAGCATCAATAATTGTCGGAAATAGGTATTGATTGTTATTTCGCTAAGCATTCGGCATTTAGAAATAAAAGTCACGCAGTCCTTCGGAAGAGACATTACAGCCCGTGATGTCCCTTGTCACGACAGGCGTGGTACGTAAAAGAACCCTACCTGTACATTGCCCTGAAAACAAGACATTAACGACAAAGGTAAAAATCTCTGTCGCTTCACCTATAGCTGGTGACGTATCAATATAAGTGAAATATTCTTGACTGGAACGTAAAACCCCTTTCAATCAATCAATCAATCGTTCAAAGTAACGATTCTCTCAACATTATTGAATTCCAATGCTAACTTCGCTTTTTTCATTTTAAATTTCAGATACCGTGGAATGGAAGGATGAACCTACTTTCCTTCGTTTAGATTTACACGACAAGATAAAGACAATAAATATATAATAGTAGACATAAGTCTTGTATCATTATTTTCAAATGCAGTGAAATTTCTATTACTCAAAACGAGTGTGCATCAGATTTCGATTTATACATTGAGTAATCTAAAGTTTGAATTTCCGTTTTCGAATCTAAGACAATTTAAAAAAACACTGAATAGTCGAGTTGACACTCCCATATACTCAATAAATGAACCTAGAAATGTTTTTTCCTATGAAGTTTTTTTGCTGTTTTGTATTCTATAGGGTCCCTAGAGTAAAATTAGGTTAGTTGCCCTGCAGGCAACATTGGGCAAATTGCATAATTTGCATATATCCAAGATGGCTGCCTGACGCCATATTAAAAATCTATCTTTTGTAAGAATTTTCTACAATAGCTTGTAAGATACCGTTTTATATGTTTTCAGGGATGAGGAACTCATTTCCGTTGTTGTTTTTAACATTTGGGGCAATTTAAATGTATATATTAACAAATTTGACCAGACAAGATAGGAGTAACAGGTTTTTTATTAAAAGATGTAACTCAGCATATCACATTCAATACTGCGTAACTTAACCATACATCTTGATACATTTCGATTTAAAGGTCATAAATGAGATTCGAAAAATTCCTTTAAATAAGAAATTAAAAACATGATCTTAGTGATTTCAGCTTTACTTAATCTAGCGTAAAGGCTAGTTTCACTTGCTAAGGTTTCTTTTAAAGGGTGTATACAACGAAGAAGATTATTGCTATCATAGTTTATCCAGTCACATATATAATTACCACGAATGAAAACCAAAGTATACTCGGACTTTTTATCAAAGTAAATAATAAGTTTGACAGCAGTGATTTGATTCAATTTTTAGATGAACACTGATATATTACGTCATATAATGAAGTATTATGGCTTTGGTAATCTGCAGCAAAATCTATCACTGATAATGCGCAACCTTCCACAAATTGGTTGGCTGGAGATGAACAGTAGAACTCATCTTTTTGGTTTTATGATAGTTTTGATATTTTGATTTACTATTTCCACTCTAAATGGCCGCTATGAGATGCACACTTTGACTACAGACTTCCATGGTCACCCATGTGGTATAAGTGAAAAGGTACTGCACAGTCTAGATGTGGCTTACTTCTGGTGTCTCAACTTACCCAAGTTATCATTAAGCAACATCTCAACATCTAGATCTGACAATGCTGTTTCACTTTTAATTTATACTGGACCTCAGAAATTAATACCCCTGCACTGTCTACCATCATAACTATTTGTATCCTGATAAACACACTCAACAAATAATTTTATTGGATGCTGGACATGTACAATATGCTGGTAAACTTTCTCAGTGTCTGCTATAAACACATGTGTGTCATGTCGACACCATGGTGATTATAAGAATGCTGTCTTGGCTAACCAGTTTGAAAAACAAACTGCTGTTAAATTTGAAATATGAGCCTTTAAAGGCATGACTCTTTAGCCTGATAATTTTAGTGGGTAGATTGGTGCTTCTCTGATCAGTTGGAATAAATATATATATTCTGAGTGTAATACGGACCATAACTCAAAGAGTTCAATCCTCGGTGTTCCTTGGATATATATGACCAAAATGTATTGCTTATTCAAACTCCCTCTAAATGAAAACAGGTCATAAGGCAATTGCTCGAAAAATTGCTTCAAATGTGCCAATGTGGTGGATTCAGTTGTAATGTATAAGTAGATTGAATACGAGTACAATCAAGTCTAACTGATGAATTTTATTATGCCATCATTAGCTTTATAAAGGCAATGCATTTCAAAGCGACGCTGTCAAGATGCAAAAACAAAGCCAGTTGTTGATCTTGGAAACAAGTTTCTTTGGTTACCGTTTTTGGACGGCAAGGGCAGTTTGAGCTTAGCTTCTGTTTGCATTTGAAATCGGTTCTGTTCCTTCTTGACAGTAGTTTAAAATGGCTGTCATTGGAAAGGCATGAAGTCAGCTCTAGTCAATTCGTTTTTGGGGTTAGTTCACCCAAAACACACAAACAATCACCATGATTCACAGTTTTTCTACCACCTCCCTTGATCATATGGTGATAACCCATCAGATTTCAATGCATCAATCCAAAAAGGTCATATAGGTACCCAGACACTTCAAAGAAAATCTTGTTTTTGTGAAAAAAAACCAACTCATATCTTCCAAGGACCAGGACAGAGGAAACAACACAGCAATATGCATACGATTGTGGATTTGGCCATGATGAATCCGACATAACTATGGTATTGTATGGCCTCCCAGGTGCACAAACAGGTCTTGATAGCATTTGTGTGCTGATTGACGACACAGATGATTTTATTTTCCTAGTGCATTAGGTGTATAAGCATTAAAACAATGTGATGTACAGATGGAGTGATAGTATAAAAGTTTTGAACTTCAATGCAACAAACCATGTCTTGAACTGCCAGGCATGCATGCTTTTAGTGCCATGGTCTTGAACTGCCAGGCATGCATGCTTTAAGTGCCATGGTCTTGGTTCGAGATGTCTTGAACTGCCAGGCATGCATGCTCTCAGTGCCATGGTTTTGGTTCGAGGTGTCTTGAAATGCCAGGCATGCATGCTCTCAGTGTCATGGTTTTGGTTCGATATGTCTTGAACTGCCAGGCATGCATGCTTTAAGTGCCATGGTCTTGGTTCGAGATGTCTTGAACTGCCAGGCATGCATGCTTTAAGTGCCATGGTCTTGGTTCGAGATGTCTTGAACTGCCAGGCATGCATGTTTTAAGTGTCATGGTCTTGGTTCGAGATGTCTTGAACTGCCATGTATGCATGCTCTCAGTGCAATGGTTTTGGTTCGAGGTGTCTTGAAATACCAGGTATGCATGCTCTCAGTGTCATGGTCTTGGTTTGAGATGTCCTGAACTGCCAGGCATGCATTCTATCAGTGCCAAGGTCTTGGTTCGAGATTCTTGAACTGTCAGACATGCATACTCTCAGTGTAATGGTCTTGGTTTGAGATGTCTTGAACTACCAGGCGAGCATACTCTAAGGGACATGATCTTCGTTCGAGATATCTTGAGCTGCCAGGCATGCATGTTCTTAGTGGTTGTGATACAACATCCTAATTACAAACTCTTCTTCTCCTCATTTAGCTGATGTTCTCATTCACAAAGATCACAAATAACTTGGTGGGATCTGAACCATTCTTTGTTGTTCTGTGTGCCAGTCAGCAGGAAAAACTGTGATGTTTCCTCAGTCTCTTCATAAAGAACATCAAAGCCTAATAGTTCTGACTCTGTTTCAAACACCATTTACTGCTGTCTCACCTTTAGTTAATGTTGTGAAAGGGTACCGCGGTCAAGATCCTCCTAAAGAGTATGAGATGATAACCGATTTCGGATTGAAATTCAAAGATCAATTTTCATTACTTGTTATAGCGAAAGGATACCTGGTGCCACAAGAACTTTTTTGTCATGTTATGTCAATGTAAGGCTCAAAATCAAAATGACATGCTTCCCTTAAAAAAATAAATCCTGTACATAATTTTTAACTGTTCATAAGAAAGAAAGTGTTTTAATTTTTACACAAAATGAGATTACCCATGGCTATCCTAGGGTGAATAGTAATTTGACACATATGGTCAGTCATTACTAGTATTGTCATGTGCTGTTTTTGAATTTCTATTAAAATAATGCATTCAAAAACAGCACATGACAGTATAGACATGATGGTATTTAATGTAAAACTAATGCCAGAATTGAGTTGCCCATGCCTAAATACCCCTGCAAAGATATATTACAATCTATTTTATTACAATCTGTATAAAATCGATATTTCAAGATGGCGTCCGTCGGTTATTTTGGATTTATAGCTTATTGTGCGAGTTAAGTGTTCCGTATGTAAAAATTAACACCAGAAATGGGTTTCTCATACCTGAAAACATCTAAAAAGATATATTACAAGCTATTGGAAGATATTTTATATCGCAGTATGTACTTCAATTTCACGTTTGGCGGCCATTTTGGATTTATGTATATTGTGCAAGTTGCCCAAATTTGCCCGAAGGGCAACTAAGTTAGTTTTGTTCAAGGACCTATGAGGAAAACAAAACAGCAAAAAAAACTTCATAGGAATGAACATTTCTAGGTTCGTAAAATGCCTACTCGACTGGAACTACTGAATGACTTGTGGTTTGGTACTCATGACTAAATAATGACTTCTTAATGACGTTCGGGGCTAAGTAGTGACTTCACGTCTTGTCTATGGTACTTTGGTTTTCAATATATCAGAAATAATGACTTGCATGTGGTATACGTTGACTAAATAATGGTTTATCTATGAGAGTCGGGACTTAATAATTAATTGTATCTGATATCAGAAGCTAAATAGTGACTTGTCTGTGGTATTCGGGACTTAGTGGTGACTCATGTATTGTATTTTGGACTAAATAAATGACTTGTGTATTGTTCATTCGGAAATAAAATTGTTTTGTGTGTGACAAGTTCGAATCATAGAAGCTCTACTACTGTAAAATCATACATTTTCGTTGCGTCATTTTGTTGAACATTCAGAGCAAATTTGCATGTCAGCGAACTAGAATATACCATAAACTAAACGGTTATCAAGAACTCCTAATTGACGTATCACCGTTCATGCCCGCAATGTTCAGACACTAGCCGACATCACGGTACCAACGCAGAGTCACGGCAACTAAGGACATCGTAATGTCAGTGACGTCCTTCAATGGCACAATTCAGACCGAGTTTTAATATTTTGTGGTTAATTCAAGCATGCAGCAGACCTGCGCTGTAGGTGTTGTCATTGGCAACCGATTGCCGTTGTCACAGTTGTAAAGTTCTACATAAAAATTCAAAAGCAGAAAGGTCATCATTTCATATGAAACGGACAAAGTTCATAACCACAAATCAAAAACAAACATACTAATCCGTGTCCGAATCTCAATCCAGAAGCAAAGAAAAACCTTTGAAACTGACAAGTTAGGTTAGACACATGAACTTCAACCGGGAGTGACAGCAACAGTATCGGAACAAAAATACAAACCGCATGTTTTAAACATGGTGTCAGATATGTGAGTTTATTGGGTTAGGACAAAGCCTGACATTTTTGTAAGCGTATTTCCCATGATTCAAATTGAGTATATTGAACGATTTAACAAAACATTATTAGGAATGATGGGAACTTTGGAAAACAAGCAAAAACAAGATTGGAAATCACATGTCAGTTCTTTGGTACACGCTTATAATTCTACAAAACACGAATCTACAGGATATTCACCTTACTATTTAATGTTTGGACGTAACCGAGACTGCCAATAGATTTAGCATTTGGATTGGATTTTGGAACTAGCAAAGAACCTTTTAATGTATATGTCAGAAAACTCCGTAACAACTTGAAGAAGGCTTATGATATTGCTGCAAAATCGTCAGAAAAGGCTAAAGCAAGACAGAAGACAGGATATGATGACAAAGTTAGACGAGTTGTTTTAAATGTAGGTGATCGAGTTTTAGTTAAGAATTTGGCGTTTCAAGGCAAGCACAAATTAGCTGACAGATGGGAACAAGATCCATATATAGTAACATCGCAACCAAATAAGAACATCCCAGTATTTGAGGTCAAAAAGGAGTCAGGAGAAGGCAGAAAGAGACCATTGCATAGAAATCTATCATTACCCATCAGTTGTATAACAGAGGAAACAAGACCTATTCCTACACCAAGAAAAAAACGAGATAGAACAGGAAATACTACAACAGCAGAAAAGGACAACAATGATTCAACAGTCACTGTTGTACAGGAGGATAATGATACATGATATAGTTTATGTGTTTGAATACAACGAGGATGCTCCGGGGCAGTTAACAGATAATAACAATGAAGAGGAAAGTATAGTAATGGAGGAAGATATAGAAGAGGACCAGGATGTTGAAATGGAAGAGGATATACCGGAAAGACAACAAGAGATAGATAGAGAGGTAGACACAGATTTAGATAGAACAGCAGACTTACAAGAAGACGTAAGACGTTCTTCAAGAGAGAAGAGGGTACCCGGGAGGTTAAAAGGATTTGTTGTAGAAAGAGGAAAAGACAAAGTATTAGTAAACCAAGCTGTTGATTGGGAAAGAAGAGCAAACTTTTTACAAAGTTGGCATGCTCAGCTAATTTGAGAGAGAATGATAGGGATAAAGTAACATCAGCGTTGATACAACTCGTCACCAAGCCTTTTGACTAGCAATAAATTATCTAAGGATTTTTACCTTATTATCAATATAAACCAGGATTTGACGTCTTATCATAACATGAATATTGGAATTTAGTTTTTCTCACAGGAAACGTATATTTAGTGTCGAGGACGACATTCTCTCGGGCGGGGGAGAATGTAGCGGTGTTAGAATTTGTACATATATTGTTTCTTAGTTTCATATATTTCATAGTTGTAGCTTACACTTCTTATTTCATATATCTCTATACATTAAACACAAACTTACCCTTCACTTGGCCTTACCTTTATTCTCGTTTTCGATTTCTCTGTCTTTTCTTTTATACTTACCTGTCACATGACATAAGTACAGACGCCATAATAGAATGCATACGAAGACATAAAAGACGGAGTTTAGAATGACAGCTTAAACTGTAAGTTTAACTAACTATACTTATATCTATTACCTATTAATATGCTTACCTTCATTATATATATTTATTCCGCGTAACGCGTATCATGTAATTTTGATATTTTTGGTATTTTTATAAATAGTAATTGGAAATAATGTAACATGTATCTATTGTTTACATTCCGGTCAGAGCAAGACCATACCGTGAAATATATTAATATTAAGTAATCGTGAACTGACCTATATTATATATGTACAGGTGTATATAGCGGCTCGGCTATTGAGTATTGATTTATTTATATATTTGTAGTTTGGACATATAATCTGAAGTCGAGTTTGGTGTAAAATATATCATGTAATGCTCAGTGCCACATAATGGTAAAACCTTTTTATTAAACTATTATTTTTATTAGCATTAAATTTGTGTACGATGTATATTAATTTATGAGATGTCATATGGATTCGTTAAATATGATAGTTCATTTAAATTCAATTCAATTCGTTGTATCTATGGTGAGACTATCAGTTTTGAAGGTTTCCTAATTGTATTTTTATTATTTTATTGAACTTCATACAAATAGTCCATAAAGTCAGTGTTATATAGCCCGTAAACGTTGTTACAGTTGATATCCATATATATAGTTGTTGAGGCATTAGAATTATCTCCCTTAATTCTATTTTTTTTTTCATTATTAATTTACAAATAGTTATTGTTTGATGTTATGTGGCTGATGCAATACAATCAGTGATTTTTATAATCTTATGATATATTTTTGATAATACATATTTTGTTCACTGATGTTTATATTTTGTTATATTATGCAAAAATAATGGTAATGATATTTCTCTTTACATTTTCTTAGAGCTATACCATATGTATATATGTAACATATTGAAGATGAATAAATGCTGCGGCGTAAACCAAACGGTGTGTTAAAGTATTACGACACGAACCCCCGTTACATGAGAGAAATACCCCAACCAGAAAAAGCCAAAACACACATTGGGACCTCTGATTATTAAACCTAGACACCAGTAGTCCAGCAGATTTGTGCAAAAAATTGATAACATTATGTGTTTGTGTTAAAAGCATGAAATTTGGCATGATTGCAATTCATGACCTGGAAATTATTTTCCGATATGGGGCCAACCAAAAATGTTAATGTTCATTGTTGTGGTTATAGTGTCATGGGCTGATTTTGATTTTTTATTAAAATAACGCATTCAAAATCAGCACATGACAATAGTACTGTAATTGATTAATTAGGCCAAACTAGTTTTTTTTTTGTTAAGCGTCCACCCTATCTTCAATAACCTACCTATCTATCAGGTAAAGACACAAAGCAAAACTAAAAACAAAAAACTAAGCTCTTATGTTAAAAAATTAGTAAATTTGGCATTAAATAAACACTCGAAATTTTATCGGTTGGTTGGTTGAATTTTACTTAACGTCGCATCAGCAATTTTTCAGCTATTCGCGACAAGAACAATTTATTAATCTCTATGAACAAGTTCGTCGATGCATGTAAAGTGCTAGTGTGTAGTATGGTCTGCCTTGTACCAGCGCGCACCAGAGCGACTTTAAGGTGATAGCTCATCGAGTCAGTACGCGACAAACAAGCGTACCACTCCCCCAGTCACATTATACTGACACCAGGTGAACCAGTAAATGCTAAACAGCAAAGAAAATTCACTTTCCCTTATGTGGTTTGAGCGGGACTCTTAACTCACAGCGATGAGAGACCCTGGATTTGTAGACAAAAAATGAGCATAAAGCGTTAGAAATTGTAACAAAATATAAAACATGGTAAAAAATGTAATTTTAGAAAGAACAAAACAAAAATGTAAAATAAATAAAACCTTAAGATAATTGATGTTTTCACAAAAAGAAACAAAATTGAAATAAATTCGATAGAAAATTTGTTATGATTTTTTTCAAGTTTGAAGTCCCAAAACCTACCTGCCAGCGGACGCGTAACAAAGAATAAAACGGCCATGGCCTTAAAATGATGCAATAAAATCGTATGACAACAAGGGACAGTCACCTAATTTGAAATAATGAATAAAACTGACATCTGATAAGACTGGCATTATACATTGCACAAGTACAGTCACGTCTGCCTTAAAGACCACCTCTATATAAGGTGTATCTGGTTAAAGGCCGGTAAATGTAAATCTCTATTTCTCTTTATCCGTGTTTTTTTTAACCTGTACATCAGGATCATCTGCCCATATATGCCCAATTTTTTGATTATTTTTTGGTGACCCGTCACGAGCAAAATACGATTAACCAATGGCAATTCTATACTACATCCGAAGATTGTTTCTGTAAAGTGCGCGCAAAATGCGGCGGACAAAACGTTGGCAGAATTGGAGTAATCACTATATCACCTCCTCCCCACCCCACCCCACCCCTTAATTGTTTGGGGGACATAATGGTTAAATTCCTAGTAAGCATTAAACTTGAACAATAATTCTTTTCCACCAAAGCCAAAATTTTACCATTCTTCTTCACTAAAGCCAAAATTTAATCTTTTATTATACCCCCCGCTTAAAAGTGGGGTATATAGTGATAGGGGTGTCCGTCCGTGTGTCCGTCCGTCCTTCCGTTACACCTTAGGTACCTATCTCTTATCCGCAACTTTCCTAAACCCTTCAATGGATTTTCATGAAACTTTCACACAATCTAGATGTGCACCTCCTATTTAAAAATTTGATCCGATGATTTTTGGGAGCGGGTGGGATTTTTGTGAGCTTGTGGCTCACAGTTTTTCTAGTTTTATACAACATTCAAACACAACACTTTTAAATTTATAATTTTGTTAATTTTAAGATACCCAGGAATTTAAGGTGTCATTTTGAAGATAACTTCTGCCTTACAAAATTTGCATTTAATTTAATATTCATTAGCAGTAATAAGACAACTAAAATTTGTTAAATTATATGATTGTGTCATGTGCTACTTTTGAATTGTTATGAAATAATACATTAAATAGTACATGACAATTGTGAGGACATTGTGAAATAGAATGACGTATATAGGTTGTTTGGTTTTTGTCAGCGAAGTATAACGAGGTAAATCGATATGTTATTTAAAAATGTTCTAGTTTGTAACCTTAAATAAGTAAACTTACGCCATTTTTCTTGTTTTGAACATGGAAGACATCAAGGTTAGTTGTAAAATACGCGCGCGCGCGCGCGTGTGTGTGTGTGTGTGTGTGTGTGTGTGTGTGTTCAAATTTAGTAGATTTTTCTATATCTAAAATTATATATATGTAATCTATTGAAGATGTTCATATAGTCAGTCAAAACACATTAGTGATTAAAACAGATAAAGTCCCTGTAGAAAACATGTCCAGAACAAGTATTATTATTTAAATTTTACTGTATTATTGTTTGTTTTATGTCATATACCACTTTTTGAATGTATTTAATGATTAAATTCAAAAAGTGGTATATAGCATTTAAATAACGTTTTTCTCGCATGAGAATATGCTCATTAAAACGTTGATAACATGTTAAAGAAATTAAAAACAAACATACCAATCCATGTCTGGGCAGATCACAATAACAAAGCAAAGTAAAAAGCTTTGACACTGACAAGTTAGGATAAACACGTGAACCTCCAACAGGCCTAGGGAAATGAGGCCTGTTTAGCTAGTTACATCCACCATGCACGCGTGTAATCAAAAAATTAAAAAATGCAAGAAATCTGGCCTTATTTACTTGTAAATGTGTACTATGATTTTGTGGTGTTAACACTCCTGTATAGTCAAACAACGTTGACCTGTTCGCTTGACCTTCCATTTTGAATATTCATATAGAAGGATCCACTCATAATTATATTTGTACATGGGTAGTGTTGGGATTATAAGGTAATTATAATATATTCATAATATACATGATTAGTGTTCTAATTTTGTAGACAAAATAAACACGCATGTTTCCTTTATTCAAATGCAATGGTCCGTGATAAATATTCAAATTAAAGGTCAAAAGAACAGGTCAATGTTGTATGCTTGTACGTGCATGTACTTGCTGTCCTCAAATAGCCAACAAATTCAGCCTTGTATTTAACATGAAAATAAACACTTTGCTTGAGATCATATGCTTTCTCAGATATATATGTTATGTACTATGTACATTGTCATGTTTGCAAAAGTAAATACCTGTATATTAATGGCACTCGGATATATCTATATATAAAGGAACTTCGTGCATATTAGTTTTACCAATCAAAAACAAACATACCAATACATGTCCAAACCAAAATCCCAAAGCAAAGTAAAAATTAAAAAAAAACAAAAACATACCAATTCATGTCAAAACTACAACACCAAAGCAAAGTAACAACAAACATACCAATCCATGTCTAAACCACAATACCAAAGCAAAGTAAAAATAAACATACCAATCCATGTCCAAACTACAATACCAAATTAAAGTTAAAAAACAAACCAATTCATGTCCAAACCACAATACCAAACCAAAGACAAAATAAACATACCAATCCATGTCCAAACTACAATACCAAAGCAAAGTAAAACAAAACATACCAATCCATGTCCAAACTACAATGCCAAAGCAAAGTAAAAACAAACATACCAATCCATGTCCAAACTACAATACCAAAGCAAAGTAAAACAAAACATACCAATTCATGTCCAAATCACAATGCCAAAACAAAGAAAAAACAAACATACCAATCCATGTCCAAACCACAATCCCATAGCAAAGTAAAACAAAACATACCAATCCATGTCCAAACTACAATGCCAAAGCAAAGTAAAACAAAACATACCAATCCATGTCCAAACCACAATCCCAAAGCAAAGAAAAAACATACCAATCCATGTCCAAACTACAATGCCAAAGCAAACACATACTAATCCATGTCCAAACTACAATACCAAAGCAAAGTAAAACAAAACATACCAATCCATGTCCAAACCACAATCCCAAAGCAAAGAAAAAACATACCAATCCATGTCCAAACTACAATACTAAAGCAAGTAAAACAAAACATACCAATCCATGTCCAAACTACAATGCCAAAGCAAAGTAAAAATAAACATACCAATCCATGTCCAAACTACAATGCCAAAGCAAAGTAAATTAAACATACCAATACATGTCCAAACTACAATGCCAAAGCAAGTAAAACAAAACATACCAATCCATGTCCAAACTACAATGCCAAAGCAAGTAAAACAAAACATACCAATCCATGTCCAAACTACAATGCCAAAGCAAAGTAAAAATAAACATACCAATCCATGTCCAAACTACAATGCCAAAGCAAAGTAAAAATAAACATACCAATCCATGTCCAAACTACAATGCCAAAGCAAGTAAAACAAAACATACCAATCCATGTCCAAACTACAATGCCAAAGCAAAGTAAAAACAAACATACCAATCCATGTCCAAACTACAATACCAAAGCAAAGTAAAACAAAACATACCAATCCATGTCCAAACTACAATCCCAAAGCAAAGAAAAAACATACCAATCCATGTCCAAACTACAATACTAAAGTAAGTAAAACAAAACATACCAATCCATGTCCAAACTACAGTGCCAAAGCAAAGTAAAAATAAACATACCAATCAATGTCCAAACTACAATGCCAAAGCAAAGTAAAAACAAACATACCAATCCATGTCCAAACTACAATACCAAAGCAAAGTTAAACAAAGCATACCAATCCATGTCTAAACTACAATACCAAAGCAAAGTAAAACAAAACATACTAATCCATGTCCAAACTACAACGCCAAAGCAAAGTAAAAATAAACATACCAATCCATGTCCAAACTACAATGCCAAAGCAAAGTAAAAATAAACATACCAATCCATGTCCAAACTACAATACCAAAGCAAAGTAAAACAAAACATACCAATCCATGTCCAAACCACAATCCCAAAGCAAAGAAAAAACATACCAATCCATGTCCAAACTACAATACCAAAGCAAAGTAAAACAAAACATGCCAATCCATGTCCAAACCACAATCCCAAAGCAAAGAAAAAACATACCAATCCATGTCCAAACTACAATACCAAAGTAAAGTAAAACAAAACATGCCAATCCATGTCCAAACCACAACCCCAAAGCAAAGAAAAAAAGCCATACCAATCCATGTCCAAACCACAATGCCAAAGCAAAGTAAAAGCGAGCATACCAATCCATGTCCAAACCACAATCCCAAAGCAAAGTAAAAGCGAGCATACCAATCCATGTCCAAACCACAATCCCAAAGCAAAGTAAAAGCGAGCATACCAATCCATGTCCAAACCACAATCCCAAAGCAAAGAAAAAAACATACCAATCCATATCCAAACTACAAAGCCAAATGAATGTAAAACTAACATACCAATCCATGTCCAAACTACAATCTCAAAGCAAAGTAAAAACAAACATACCAATTATCTATGTCCAAACCAGAATTCCAAAGCAAAGTAAAAACAAGCATACAAACCCATGTCTACATCACAATACGAAAAGCTAAGTAAAAACTTTAATGCTGGTAAATTGGGTTAAACACGTGGATTTCCACCAGGGAAGTGGGGCCGGATGCTCCAGAACGGTAAGCACTTCCTGTTTAGCTAGCTATATCCACCACTTGTGTAATTAAAATGGGAATGGAAGGAACATGGAAAGTGCGGGACTTCAAATATATCCAGGACAATTTTGGATATAGAGACATCATGATTAATAAATCATTAATAATAATTGGTTTTAAGAACTTACAGGTCATGAAACCCATCTTACTTTGCATATTGCAAATTAGGCCAAGTAATAATAAAAAACCTATACACAAATGGTTTTAGGAAAACGTTCTGTGCAAGTAGTTAGATGTGGAAATATTCAAATTATATATTGAGTTTTTTTTCATTAAAAATCATATATGGACAAATCTAACTAATAAAGGCAGATAGTGAATTTTTATCGACGAAAAATGAAGTTAATGATAACATTACAAATAGGACACAAAATTTCAAAAACATCCTTTTCAGTCTCCATGCTACCGTATTCAAAACATATAAGTTTATATGTGTATTTGTGATTTAGATTATGTAGCTTTAGATTCTACAGCAAAGGTCTTGTGATTACATTAACCGTATTTTGTCAAAGGTGTAAAGTCGTTTAAAGTCACTGTTTCGCTGTTTAATAAACCGCAAGTTCTTAACTTTGGTTTTGTATCTTTTTTCACTTATTTATTTATTTATTTATTTATTATTTATTTATTTATTTTTAACTACAAACATTTCTTTAGCTCTTCAGCTGATGGTATTTTCTAGAGGATTGCTTTGATTATCCCATCTGCCTTCTGTCTTTTTGGAGTTCTATTTTGCTTGCTTCTATTTAGTTAATTGCTTTAGTAGATTTGCCTGGGGTGTCACATTAGTTCTAAAATAATTAGATCATTTTAATTTCACTAACACTACTCTAATTCTATATTCCTTGTTCGCAATACAAATATTTCATTGACAAAAACTCTTTTTTCTTTTAGTTTTGGTTTTGTATTTTTTTTCGCTTTTTTATTGTTTTATTTATTTTTTTGCTATAAATATTTCTTTGGCTAATAGTGTCTTCTAGATGATTGTTTTGGCAATCCAATCTGGCCTCTGTTTTTGGGACTTCAATTTTGTTTGCTTTCATTTATTTTATTGCTTTAGTAGATTTCTCTAGCGGGTATCACATCCATGTCTTGGTTTTTTGATAATTAGATCATTTTATTTTCCGAAAACAACTTAAAATTTAATCTATATTCTGTGTTCGTGATACAAATTTTTTATAGGCAAAACTTTTTTTATTAATTAATTTTATTTTATTTTATTTATTTTATTTATTTTATTTTTTTATTTTATTTTATTTTATTTTATTTATTTTATTTTATTTTATTTTATTTTATTTTATTTCTTTCTTTCGTTATTTATTTATTTTATGACAAGTCTTTTTTTTCATTTTAGTCACACCACACAAGAAAAGAAACATGTCACGCAATGTCATTGCAGTAAAGAATAACATTCAACCGCCCCCAAGACCAAGACGGACTAATCGTAACCTAGAGAATGGGATACCAAAATTAACAGCACCAAACACGAGAGTATACGACATAGCAACCAGAGAGCCAATGACAATTCATGATTTACAGCAAAATGGCCGCCCCTTAGTTTTGAACTTTGGTCCCGCCATGTGCCCGGTATATCAAAATATAATCGCAGAATTCCAGAAAACTATAGAATCGTATAAAGATATAGCAGATTTTGCCATTGTGGTGCACTACACGAATCCCGACATATCATATTTCGAAGCTGATATGGAAGCAGACGATATTTTACAAACAAGATTTCGAGTACTTCGCAACAGATACAATCAACAAGAATCGGACATCCGTATCTTCATGGATGACGTAGACAATAATACTGGCATTGCATACGAGTCACACCTTGTGCGTTTGGTGATCATTCAAAATAATGAATTTAAATATATTGGCATGGAAGCACGTGGACTCGCAAATATACCGGAGATGGAAGATTGGCTTCAACGTTACAGAGTGTCACTCCAGAGCTGAAATCAAACAATTACTGGTAGTGGTTATTATCTGTTCTCACAAAATGCGGGGCGTGTGTATATACCCATGACGCGGTTGTGATTGTGCTAAAGTCCGATATTCGTTTGCTTTTAATGCAGAAATTTTCGAGCCTTGTGATCCTCGATTTTTTTATATTATTTTAGTGGTTGTTGTATATCTGTAGCATACGAATTGCATTATGCCTATTCATTTGACTTTGTGTTTTTTTTGGTTTATGATTTAGTCAAACGTCGGTAGTATTCATGTACCTTCAGACGTCTTTGTATATTATTTAACTCATTTCGTGAATGTTTGATTCCGGTTTCTTTTTTTTTTTTTTTTTTTTTTTGTCAACTAGAGAAACGACACGTTTTTTTCAATGAAATACCGTCTCAATATTTGGATGACTCGTTCATAATAGAGTGTTCTGATATAGGTGACAAAGACGTCGTGTTTTGTTAATGATACTGTAATCTTTTTAGATGATACCAAAGAATCCTTCCTAAACTATTAGTTGTGAAGTTTTGTTCTCCTTTCTGTATATAATGGTGAATTTAGAGCCATACCTATTGGAGGGATGAAACTTTCATAATCGTAAATTAAAACTGTATTGGAATCAACGTCAATTTTTTTAATTCCTGTCAATTTTGAATCTATAATCACTCGATTTATTTTTTATAAAAAGGTACAAGATATAGAAGGATTTCAAAATACTCTTTAAAATCATGATAATGAACCCAAAGCTGTTATAGAGACATAATTTAAGGACCAAACCGAATACTTATTTTCAATGGCAAGGATAGTCTAAAAGACAAGTTTGTTAATTTTATTGATAATTGTTATGACTACATGTATATCGAAACATAATATTTTGGTCTGCTTTAGATACATTTTTATGGACTATTCTATTAATCTCTCTTTATGTGCTGGAATAAATTTTGGAGTGATGTCTTAGGTTTATCAGTGGCGTAGCATTCATACTAAGCCAATAATCCTGTGCTTGCACATATTTTTTATAAATATTAATTAATATAAATTCAATCTGTCATATGTCATTTTGCTAATTGCCATTTACAATATACAATCATCTTTCTGTATTTGTAAACCGTTGACATGAAAAAGCAACAAAATCCAATAAAAATATGTACAGTTTTCTTCTAGATGTTTCACGGTCTCTGAATAAAAAAACTGACAAAAACCGAATTTGAACTCTCTTTTTACTTGTATAAATATTTTTAGAATGCAGAAATATGCACCAGATCGCTTCATTTTTTAAAATTTTTTTGACGCGTTGTACCAGGTTTGCACATTCATTCTGTTCTGACTACGCCACTGGCTGTGCCAAACAGAACATGATAAAACAGAAGAAAGAACTCTGGAAAAAGAAATAAGGTAAAGGACAATGGAATCAAGAATATGAAACAGTAAAAGTAATGATTAAAAACAAACATACTAATCTATGTCCAAATCACAATTCAGAAGCAAGATAAAACTGACAAATAAGGAGGGAAGAGAGGTCGCGGTCGGATGCTCTGGAACGTAATCACTGACAAGTTAGGTTAGATACGTGAACTTCCACCAGGGAAATGAGGCCGGGTGCTCCGGAAGGGTAAGCACCTCCTGTTTAGCTAGCTACACCTGCCACGTGTTTAATCAAAATTGTGTGAAAGGAACATGGAACTATGGGACGTCAAATATATCCTGTACACAGCCTCGGAGACATCAAACTTATCAAAAAATACTGTGATCACGGCCATTAAACTTTTTGAGGGCCTTGATAAGCCTAGGCTTGCAATATCCCTGACACAACAATTTATTTGCAAGCAGCCTACTTCGTTGTACAAAGTCCCCGTAGTGGTAACAAGCTCTACCATAGCGTATTAATTGGGAAACAAATACACCATAAGCAGGAGAAGCAGGTATATTGCTGCATAAAAAAAGGAAAGTTGACAATAGAAAAAATGAAGTCATCACGTTTGTCATAAAGTTTCAAATGTAGCCTTTCGTGTGCGTCATAATTCAGGTCTAAGTCTAAATATGAAGCAGAACTTGAGGAATCAGTCGTGTCTTTTATTTCAAGCTCACTAGGATAGATGACATTTACACAGTTTCCAAATAAAAGTCTTTAAATATCATATTATGGTCTGTACCCATAGCAACCGTTACCAAACACATTAAAGTGGAAAGGGAATTCTTATATATTGATGAAGCGTTCTTGATTCTAGGCCGCCGAAAAGAAACGCAAATACAAGAGCATAGTCAATTTGACACCGATAAAAAGTGTTATACGGTTTGTTTATTGAAGAATCGTCAGTTTGCGTCATGCTATCTGTATTTACATTCACCGAAAAAAGGTCACATGAAGCAGCATTCCAGTAATACAAATTTAAAACGGTGTACTCAAATCTTTCAATTGTTTAGAATTGTGCCCTCAACAGCGTATATCTTTCTAATTTCCGTTAAATATACAATTAGTGATGTTCAATATGTATAAAAACAGGGGAGGGGCAGTTTCATAATAAAAAATTTAAAATATCCATAAATATGTACTCTTTTTATATAATTGTGGTTGTTTTTTTAATAAACTTTTTTATGAAACTGGCCGCTGTGTGCACATACTACTTTTCACGCCGTTTTGGCTAACAAGAATAATACATATTTGTCTTGCAACTGATATTTACCAAGAAAATAAAATCGGTCTATCATTGAAGCGATAATATATACATAAAGGCTACAATGGATGCTGCTGCCCTACTGAAACCGTATTTCACTGTGATTATCTATGTAATACGAAAGCCTATTAAGCTCATGAATAAAAAAAAATAAAAGGCGTAATAACGCGAATTGAAAGGCGTTATAACGCGAAATAAAGGCGTTATAACGCCTTTAGAAAGGCGTAATAACGCGAATTGAAAGGCGTTATAACGCGAAGTTAAGATGCCTTCCATAATGATGTGGAGGTCCTGGGGTTTAATCTCTACCCCCCTCCACTTTACATAGTACATATTAAAAGTGTGTGTGTGTGTGTGTGTGTGTGTGTGTGTGTGTGTGTGTGTGTGTGTGTGTCTTGCACAACTATATGTAATGTAATAAGCTGTTTTATATGTATTTATTCTATGAAAATAAAAAAAAAGATGCACGATCCTGCGCTGAAATAAACATACTATTTCAGTAAAACAGTAAGAAAGGTTAAAGTGTTGTTTTTTCATAAAGAGTGTCATTTTATATATGGGGATGGAAATCTTTTAAGTAATCTGAAATATAAACATTGATAAACATTGGCAATGTACACATGGCTATTTATTAAAAAGTTCCTGTCCAATTGTCAATCGCTAACTTTTAACAATGATTAAATGACACCTGTGACATCTTAGTATGAATGCCTTAAGCTTTTCAAACTAAAACCAATCTGTTTGTGGTGAGGGTTGTTAACATTTTCAAGTGACTGCTCTATATATAGACAAAAAGGCGTTATTACGCCTTTCTAAAGGCGTTATAATGCCTTTCGATTCGCGTTATTACGCCTTTGTAAAGGCGTTATAATGCCTTTTGTTTCGCGTTATTACGCCTTTCTAAAGCGTTATAACGCCTTTATTTCGCGTTATAACGCCTTCAATTCGCGTTATAACGCCTTTATTTCGCGTTATAACGCCTTTCAATTCGTAAGAAAGCCTATTAAGCTCATGAATAGAAAAAATTAAAAAGGCGTAATAACGCGAAATAAAGGCGTTATAATGCGAAAAAAGGCGTTATAACGCCTTTCTAAAGGCGTAATAACGCGAAATAAAGGCGTAATAACGCGAATTGAAAGGCGTTATAACGCCTTTAGAAAGGCGTAATAACGCGAAATAAAGGCGTTATAATGCGAAAAAGGCGTTATAACGCCTTTAGAAAGGCGTAATAACGCGAAATAAAGGCGTAATAACGCGAATTGAAAGGCGTTATAACGCCTTTAGAAAGGCGTAATAACGCGAAATAAAGCCGTAATAACGCGAATTGAAAGGCGTTATAACGCCTTTAGAAAGGCGTAATAACGCGAATCGAAAGGCATTATAACGCTTTTAGAAAGGCGTAATAACGCCTTTTTGTCTATATATAGAGCAGTCACTTCCCTGAAGAATGTTAACAACCCTCACCACAAACAGATTGGTTTTAGTTTGAATAGCTTAAGGCAACTGTAGATCTATTCATACTAAGATGTCACAAGTGACATTTAAAAGTGTTAAAAGTTAGCGATTGACAATTGGACAGGAACTTTTTAATAAATAGCCATGTGTACATTGCCAATGTTTATCAATGTTTATATTTCAGATTACTTAAAAGATTTCCATCCCCATATATAAAATGATACTCTTTATGAAAAAACAACACTTTAACATTGAAAAGAAACCTTTCTTTCTGTTTTACTGAAATAGTATGTTCATTTCAGCGCAGGATCGCAGTTTTTTTTTTAATTTTCATATAATAAATACATATAAAACACCCTATTACATTACATATTATAGTTGTGCAGGACACACACACACACACACACACACACACACACACACACACACACTTTTAATATGTATGTAAAGTGTGGGGGGGGGGGGTAGAGATTAAACCACAGGACCTCCACATCATTATGGAAGGCATCTTAACTTCGCGTTATAACGCCTTTCAATTCGCGTTATTACGCCTTTATTTCGCGTTATAACGCCTTTCAATTCGCGTTATTACGCCTTTATTTCGCGTTATTACGCCTTTATTTCGCGTTATAACGCCTTTTAATTCGCGTTATAACGCCTTTCAATTCGCGTTATTACGCCTTTCTAAAGGCGTTATAACGCCTTTATTTCGCATTATAACGCCTTTATTTCGCGTTATTACGCCTTTTTATTTTTTTTTATTCATGAGCTTAATAGGCTTTCGTAATTATAAAGTCTTTTTTAACAAAAAATAATAATAGTAATAAAAATTAAAATTAAAAATCATTTTGAGAATATAGTTCAAACATCTATAATTGTAGCTGGTTCAACGTCACAGAATTTTATTTCATGTGCTCTTCAACGGTAAGTTTAGAATGAATGAATGAATGAATGAATGAATTTATTTATTTATTTATTTATTTATTTATTTATTTATTTATTTATTTATTTATTTGAATACTCAGTCATTAACTATACGAAGTCATGAAATTAGAAGTATTAATTCACGGCAGTTTCAAAACTAGTGTGGGTACTAGTAATTTAGAATCATAATATTCATCATAAATCAAGGTAATTAATTAATCTGTTAATGAGATTAACACCATGTAGGTACATTTTCCACGCATAATATACTATCATCTGATCCAATGGGAATTTGGAATTTGCTTCCGTTATCAATAAGTTACCGCGTCTGTTGATAAGGTATGCAGATTATCAACATTAATTAGCAACCTTTACCTGTGGGTAAAAATATGTAATATACACTTTCGTACAAGTCAAAACTATCACTTTTGAAATAAAGATTCTCGGTTCCAGTAATTTTCTATTACAGAAGTTCTGACTTCGAGAAATATTTACAGAATGAAATTATGATAATAAAAATAATCAAAATATAAAATTTTCAAAATGAACAGTTAAAATGTTTGTGCGGTTTAAATTTGTTTAATATATTCAGAACTTCTTAAAATGAAAAAAAGTTAAATAAGGAAGAAGAAATGTGATATATATAATCAGCGACGTTGAACACAGAATACTTTAAAGACTCTATTAAACGTCACGGGCGTTGATCAAATTAAATATGAAGATTTTTAGAGTAAAGTTTCATTCTTTTGTTTTGTTTATTTTACCTTAAAAAAGACTTGCAAACTGATTTTAATACATTATAAAACATTAAATTTTACATTAGCCATACACAGATACATAAGGAAAACAAAACTGGCCCCGGTTTCACAATCATTCCTTAGCTAAGATTTTCCTTAACTTAAATTTAGCAAATTTTGTTAATCTCTTTTTGGAACTACTGGTGAATATTTTTATCAAAACTAAATGCAAATGTTTTATTCTAGAGGTGATCTTACAAATGACACATTAAATTCCTCCATATCTTCAAAATTAACAAAATTATAAAGATTTGAAATTTTGCAAGGTTTAAGTTAAGGAAAATCTTAGCTAAGGAATGATAGTGAAACCGGGGCCTGATTATTTAAATATAACCAGATTAAGAATTACATCACAGATAAAAAATTGAAATTGGACGTTATTCAAAAATAGAAAAAAAGATAAATTATGCACTAAATGTTATAGTAATTCTATAGAAGATGAAATTCATTTTTTGATATCTACTGTCCAGTAATTTTGACAGATGATTTTCGGCTGTAATAAATACATCAAATAAATGCTTTAATAATCAAAACTCTTTGACAAATATTTTTGGATTATAAATTGTGAAGATTGTGATATACTTAAGACTTTTGTACAACCTGGGGTACAACAAAAGTCTTTTTTTCTCCGTTTCAATCGTCATATTCTACGCTGCAACTATACTGGACGGATGTAGCTTGCCCCCCCCAAGCCTCGTTTTCGTTCATAGGTGTTATCTCCCCTGTCGTGTTTTCGAAATGGTCAATTGCAGGGTGCTCAAGACAATGCACAGAGAATGTGTTTAATGACATGCCCCGCCTGCCGTGACACGGGTCATCTGTTTTTTTAGGTCTCCTTCGGTTTTTACGGTCTACTCCGACACCGTAATTTTTGATTTCTACATTCCGAGTGCATGGCAAAAGAACAACCACTAAACATTTTCAAGTCTTGGTCAGACACCGTTAGAGGACTTGTATGCACTTTACCGCGAAAACATATAAACACCAGCTAGCACTGTAACCTTGTATACCCGAGATAACAATCCAGGTCTTACACACAAGTTTTCGTTATCAGGAGTTACGTTCCATACAGCAACAGCACAATCACTTTATTTTATGATAATCAACAAAACTCAATGTCGTCTTGCTATCCGTGCAAGTTCATTGTGAAGTGAATGCTGGTGCAAAGCATTTTATAACCCCTTCTTTATGTCATCAACACTATATGCGACGGACAAACGGAACAGTGTACGGACGAACGGACGGACGGGAAATCAAATCGAATTATTTCACCTTTGTGTTAAACAGGTATCACAATTATGAAAGTAAAAGCATATGATGTTTGTGACCTTTACATTAGACCTAGTGACACCCAACATCACATTTCACTTTGTGGCATCGTAACCCTCTGTGACCCTGACCTTAGTATCTTGTTTAAACGACTTAGTATCTTGTTTAAACGACTTAGTATCTCGTTTAAACGACTTAGTATCTTGTTTAAACGACTTAATTATCTCGTTTAAACGACTTAGTATCTTGTTTAAACGAGTTAGTATCTCGTTTAAACGACTTAATTATCTCGTTTAAACGACTTAGTATCTTGTTTAAACGACTTAATTATCTCGTTTAAACGACTTAGTATCTTGTTTAAACGACTTAATTATCTCGTTTAAACGAGTTAGTATCTTGTTTAAACGAGTTAGTATCTCGTTTAAACGACTTAATTATCTCGTTTAAACGACTTAGTATCTTGTTTAAACGACTTAATTATCTCGTTTAAACGACTTAGTATCTCGTTTAAACAAGTTAGTATCTTGTTTAAACGAGTTAGTATCTCGTTTAAACGACTTAATTATCTCGTTTAAACGAGTTAGTATCTTGTTTAAACGAGTTAGTATCTCGTTTAAACGACTTAGTATCTTGTTTTAACGACTTAATTATCTCGTTTAAATGACTTAGTGTCTCGTTTAAACGACTTAATCATCTTGTTTAAACGACTTAGTATCTCGTTTAAACGACTTCATTATCTCGTTTAAACGAGTTAGTATCTTGTTTAAACGAGTTAGTATCTCATTTAAACGACTTAGTATCTCATTTAAACGACTTAGTATCTTGTTTTAACGACTTAATTATCTCGTTTAAACGACTTAATCATCTTGTTTAAACGACTTAGTATCTCGTTTAAACGACTTAATTATCTCGTTTAAACGAGTTAGTATCTAGTTTAAACGAGTTAGTATCTCGTTTAAACGACTCAATCATCTCGTTTAAACGAGTTAGTATCTTGTTTAAACCAGTTAGTATCTTGTTTAAACGAGTTAGTATCTCGTTTAAACGACTTAGTATCTTGTTTAAACGACTTAATATTTTTTTTTTCTTTTTTACAAAATGGCACTAACAAGCTTTCGTATGTAAGTGCTGAAAAAAAAACCAAGAGCTTTAACAGGAAATGTCCATCTAGTAACCAGTCAATTATCAATTTCATCATTATACTTGTAAAAGGGCGTCTTGAAATTCACCGTTAGAAACGGCTCACAACATCTCCAATGGCAGGGGCGGATCCAGGATTTTTGAAAGGGGGGGGGGGGGGTTGAGAATTATATCAATGCTAGGTGCGACCTACCTTAGGTCTACAATGACACAATGCCGTTTAAATAACACAATGCTTCTTCATTGTCACAAAACCGTAACTGATTGGATTGATGTAAAATCTTTGGCAGTAGAGTTTGCTTTACGGAATTTAGACAGACAGATATATTTCGGAGAATTTTCTGAGTCGGAGTAATTTGATGTGTGATGTTCCAGATAATTCTGGAGTTTAAACACTAGTCAGTAAAAATAATTTGAATTGGAAAATACAAGACTTTGTACATACAAATTATAATTGAAAAAAAAACTGGATTGAACATACTCAAAAAAATAAAATAAGACAATGATGATTTTCAAAGAACAAGGCAAAAAGCCCATGACCAACTTAATGGTGTACATCAAAGGTAAATGTAGGTTAGTGTGGTTAATTAGTTTATTTATATGGCACTAAACCTTCTCAATTTCCATGTAGCCAGAAGTCGTGAGTTGAGTACCGTACGTTTGAAAATTAATCATTGGACTTAATTATGTCATGCAGTTATTTGTACAATTTTGTCTTAATATTTCACTGCTTTTCAGTCTCTCACTCAGAGCGCTGCAAAATTTTCCGGGGTACCCTCAAATCCATCTCCAATGAGTGTCGGTTATGGAACTTGTGTCATACGGTTATTTATATAATCTTGCCTTGATATCACAGTATTTTAATCTATCAAAACGCTGCAAAATACATTGAAAATGCGTCTAGACAGGACTTAGTTTTGAAAATTTTACGCTTAACGTGGCATCAGTAATTTTTCAGCTATTCGCGACGAAAACGACTTTATTAATCTCTATGGATTAATCTATGAATAAGGTCACAGTCGTGTATGCATGTGAAGTGCGAGTGTAATTAATGGTCTGTCTTGTACCAGCGTGCACTTTAAGGTATCTCAAAGTCAGTATGCTGCAAACAAGCTTACCACTCCCCAATCACATTTTACTCTGAGCTAGACTCAAACTCACACCAACACTGATATAGTCGGATCTAATTGAGCTAACATAACTTCATTAAACAATTTCCCGGTTCTGTTTCGTTGATCATGCAGGGCAATAAATTCTGTTTGCAGTTTGATATATTTAATGTCACCTGTCACCTGTCTGTAGAAACCACTGTAGGCTTTTCGCCTCTCTGGTCCATTTTAATGTATTTCTTTAAACTATATTCTGTTCTGTCCGGTTCCGGTTCGTAAATGGTCGGGTGGAATTTTAGATTTAATTTTGTCCAATGTTTGTTAATGGCACTTTTAAAACTGTTTAGAGATGGTTTGTTGACGAGTTCCGCTGGTAGGGAATTCCATGTATTTGTCACACGTTGACTAAAGGTTGCTTTCCTCATATTAGTTCTACTGAATTCTTTATGGAGTTTGAAATTGTGCCCCCTGGTGTTGCTTTTTGAGTAGGAGAATATGTTTTTATTTACTTTGTCTATGTTGTGTTGGATTTTGTACATTTGTACTACGTCGGATCTTTTTCTCCTATATTCTAGAGTTGGTAAACCAAGTAATTTTAATCGTGATGAATAAGGAGTGTGTCTTATGGATTTAACCAATTTGCTGGCTCTACGTTGGACGTTTTCTATCATAGCAGCATCTTTTTTGTACATTACCGACCAGACATTGCTGCCATACTCAAGATGAGGTCTGACTAATGATTTATATAGTGGTACAAAAGTGTCCTTATCCATATTTTTGAAGGTTCTTCTTAGTAGACCCAACATTTTATTTGCTTTTTTCACAGAGGAGTGGATATGGAGTAGTAGGGGGTGAGTCTGTACCTTCCTTGTTTGCATCACCCTTTGTTCTACTAGGACCTACTGCATCACCCTATTGTTCTACTAGGACCTACTGCATCACCCTTTGTTCCAAATATGGGTCACCGCATCACCCTTTGTTCCTTATATGGACCTACTGCATCACCCTTTGTTCTACTAAGACCTACTGCATCACCCTTTGTTCCAAATATAGGTCACCGCATCACCCTTTGTTCTACTAGGACCTATCGCATCACCCTTTGTTTTTATTATGCTAAATAGACGATACAATGGGGATAGGGTTCAAGCGTGTTGGTTCAAGCGTGTGCTAGCAATCAGAATTCTTTAAATCTTGTTCATTTAAATAATGTTCCTTATATGGACCCAATGCATCACTCTATTGTATTGGCTTATGTTCGGACGTTTATATTTTAAAACTTATATGGACGATTTAGACGAAGGATTTTTTGAAAAAGAAATTGATCATCTGTGTGAGCTGTTCAAACGATTGCATTTATAAAACAGAGATATGGATTCAGGTAAGTCTGATTAGTTTACATATAAACATTAAATAGAAATATACTTGTAAGAATTTAACTTGTGTGAGAGTACACTTGGATGTAATCAACGCAAAACCTAGAATTATTTTGTAAATCTTGTAAATGAATTTATATTACGCGCCATACGATTATCCCCCTTAAAATGTCATATTATCTTTAAACAGTCTACTTGTATTTACATCAAAAGAACGAACTATAGTAAATAAAGTTCATTCACGCGTTCAGTAGGGTATAACCTTATTGTCATTTTTTTAAAGGTGAGATAGTGCGTTAATATGTGTAGTAAACAGATGTACGTACTAAAACTAATATAATGTTTGGTTTTTATTATTGTAGAAAAAGTCAAACAACATACAGAGGATTGTGAAGATTTATTTTTAATAGAATGTGAACACTGTTATGCTGTAATTAGTTACAGAGGACAACCTCATAATTGCCCCGTAGATCAGGAGGAAGACGTGGGCTTTGTTGATGATTTAGAACTTTTATGTGAGGAAATCGGGAGAAAATTATAGTATCATCTAGAATGGAATCAGATGCACAACTATCATTTGTTGGATATATATCATAGAATTGTTTTCAAAAATGACAAAGTGAAAACTGTAAAATGGGAAACTCATTTGAAATCATTTGTTGTAAAGTTGTATCAATTAGAAACAAGGTTATGTATATAAAGTGCAAGTATATTTTGTTGTTATTTTTACTTCTAACATGCATTCAGTGAATAGAATCCCATCATAGCTTAACAAGTACTAGGTTCGAATCATGTCTACTTCTATCACAAAGGTACCTTGTCAATAGAGAGAAGAAATCATTGGTACATAGAGTTCGAATCCGACCACAGAATTTTAGAGTATGTAAATAAATAACAAACGCAAAGAGTAAACTAAAACTAATTTTTTTTTTAATTTTGAATTATTTGTTTCACTAAGTATTAATACATTACAAATTAATAATATATACACACTGTTATATACAAATAATATGCATGGATATACATAAAAATTACAAATCTTTTACATCACTCGCTTTTACCCAAGAATTGAATTTCTTGGGCCAATATAACCATTTAACCAAATATTGTTTATTTTGACCTCTCCCCTTTGTTTTTAAGATTTTCTCAATTTTCCACATATCATCATCTCTCACATCTGATTTAGCTAATTCACTTTGATAGAAACTTCCAGAAATTGCAGAACCATCATAATCTTTGAGTTTATAAATTGGTAGACCGTCTCTTAGAAATCGAGAAGCAATAGTGAAAATTTCGCCTGTCCACTTTTCGTCATATTCGCGACTAAAAATATTTTTTAAGTGTGAAATTCTAACTTTATCGCCCACTTTAAACCTAAAAGGCTTTCGTATTCTTAATCTTTTTGGAGAACTTTTCTTTTTGTCTTGTCTCTGTCGAGGAATATACATACGTTTCCATATACGGGGTTGTTGTTTTTTAGTTACGCTAGCAGGAGCCATTCCTATAGTGCGGTGAAACGTTTGATTATAACTATCGGCAAACGATTGAAGTTCTTTGACATATTCATAACCTTGTTTAAAAGTGAAATATCTATAAATTTTGCTTTTCAAAGTTTTTATCGCTCTCTCGGACACTGCAGCCTTGGTTTCGTTATACGCTAACAGGTGTTTAATGTTTTTGCTTTTTAATAGTCTTTGTACGACTTTGGCTTTAAATTCCTGTCCGGCATCTGTTCGTAATTTATTTGGTATTCTCTCTTGTTTAAAAATGTCTTCAAAGGCTTCTACAACACTCTGTCCTTTCTTATCTTTCAAGGGACGTAACCAAACATATTTCGAAAAGACATCGATCACTAGTAGCACATACTGTATACCATCATTGTACTTGGCAAATTTCACCATATCCATTAAATCTGCTGACCATTGATCGTCAATACCGGAGACCACTATCTTGTTTCTTTTAAATTTCCTTCTTACTGAGCGTTGCAAACTGTAAGATTCTTGTCTTTGTAACCATTTTCTTATTTTATATTTGCCGATAACGTATTTACCATCTCTTTTTACAAATCTATACAATTTGTCTGGTCCCGAAAATGCAGCTGGTTTTGAAGGGTCAAAATAAATATCCTTCAAATAATCTTCCCAACTAGGCATCTTTACACCTTTAAAGTCCACTTTATACTGTTTAATTTAACACAAAATGTTTCTATTTTATACACGTTAATCTTCTTCAGTCTCGCTTTCAACATCACTGACCTCGTCTGTTTCATCATCATCATCATCACTCATATCATCTGTTTCATCATCATGGTCATCATCATCACCATCATCATCTTGACTTCTAGTCAAAGTTTCAATCATATCATTGAGTAAACTTTTTCGCAATTTAACTGCCTGCTGGATGGCTTCAAACTTTTTCATGTCGAAATCAGTCTCGAAACGTTGGGCTGTTTTCATGATTTCAAGGTGCACAGGATCATGGTTTAATTTATCCACGTTGATTAACAACTCGACATAGGCTTTTCTAAAATCTTTACTTAATGCCGGCAAATAGTCTCGAATTGCTTTTCGACGAGCTTCGCTTTGAGAGTAATCGTCTTGTGTATATGATTTCATGGCAGCTTGTACTTTTGCATTGTCTTTGAATACTTGACCACCAATAAGCTTAGCCCACACTTGACTACTGGATACTTTTGCTTTTTTGCTCAGGCGTCCTCCTATCTGCTCCGCCTTACGTTTATTGGATTTAGAATCAGTGCACCAATTTTTCACATGTCGCTGAACATCACTGGAATTATCAAACACGAGTCCACAATCGTCGCAAGATGGCATACTTTCGTATTCTTGATAGGTTGGTGTCACTGCAGTCTGTGTTGCAACAGTTGGTTTTTCAGACATCCTTTCAGCCCAAGTGTTTTCTTGTATTTGATAGTTTGGTGAAACAACCGGTGTTTTAAATGCGTTAATCACTGTTGGATTTAGAAGAACAGCTGTTGTTTTACTGGTATTCTCCGGCGGATTTAGAAAAGCTGCTGTTCTTTTTTCTTCTAATTCTCTATCGTTCACTTTATCAGTTGAATTTGTAACTGTTGTAAAAATGTTTTCTCTCAATCTATTATTTTCCGATGTAGTCGGTTTTAAATCCACCAATAAAAAGCCTCTCTCTTTCATAGTAGCTTTATCAAATTTATCCATGAAAATTTGACTTTTTCCGGGATACATTTGTCTGGCTAACGTCATGATTTGCTGTTTATCAACCGGGTTTTTAAACAGTACTAAATAGTGACAGTTTCTTCTCTGTGTTGGGTCTTTACTGAAGTATAAATTCTGACTTATGGCTAACACTGACAAATTCCTATGGTGGCTTCCTTCTGTAAACAACTCGTTAAATCTAGAATCTTTGGCTAAACTGGACATCAAGTCATCTATTATAATTAAATTTCTGAGTTTAGGATTAATAAAACTATCATTTTCAAGATCTATAGGAATGCCTTGTATAAATTCGACGGGTGGTTGTACGGTCCTCTCTATGACATCATATAATGGCTGCCATCTCTTGTAAAGCCAAATAATTCGATCGGGTTGTGGTTCAATCAGCTTTCTTTGCAGTATTTCTTTCACGAGATAAGTCTTCCCACAAGATGTCGGTCCTGTAAATAATGCCGTGAAAGGATGTTTAAACTTAAACTCATTTAGTTTCGATAGATGATAGACAGGCCGCCGATGCTGCTGCTGCTGCTGCTCCTCCTCCTGCTGCTGCTGCTTATGATCCTCATAGTAGGGCCTTGATAATTGCTGCTGCTGCTCCTGCTGCTGCTGCTGCTTAAGATCATCACAGTAAGGCTGCAATAATTGCTGCTGCTCTTGCTGCTGCTTAGGATCATCATAGTAAGGCTGCGATAATTGCTGCTGCTGCTGCTGCTCCTGCTGCTGGGATTTTAATATGTTTAACTGTTCCTGTGTGTTGTGTATTACTTTTGTGTGTCTTCTTAAATCATTTGGCCATACGTATGATTTTTTACATAATGTACATTTGTGCGACATGTTGTCACTTCAAATTCTTCCAAGTAAATGCTAGGTCTACCTTTTGAAAAAATATATACAGAAAAAGAGCCGCTGTTCTTTTTCAATTAAGACAATATCGAGAGACATAGGACCTCGATTATCAGAGCCATATAAAATCCATACGTAACCCCTCTCATCATAGATTCCTAAGCACCACAAGTTTTCTTCTAATAAATAGTCGCCTTCTTTGTTAATGTGGCGTAAAACACCATGAAGTTATAACCTCAACATTTGTCATTGATGTTTTTTGTGATTTTTTACTTTAAAAGTATATTATTATCGCTACATTTTATTCAAGATTGGGATAATAAACAAAACAACTAACAACAGCATAATTTATTTTCTTTATTTCAGATTATTAAAATGGTTATTTTACATTGAATAACACATATTTTTTACAAAAACACCAACTGTTCTTCTCAATTACACATTGAATTACATACACTTTTTACAAAAAGAGCGGCTGTTTGTCTCAATTCTACATTAAATTATCTACATTTGTTACAAAAAAGCAGCTGTTCTTCTTAATTCTACATTGAATTAAATACACTTTTCATAAAAAAACAGCGGCTGTTCTTCTTAATTTTACATTGTATTACATACATTTTTTTTTACAAAACAACAGCTGTTCTTCTCACTTACACATTGTCTTTCAATCTGAGACATCATTCAATACATATTTATCCAGATAGTCAACACTCTGTCTTACAGAAGTCCATTGGTTAAATGTAAGTGCAATACCCGTTCTTGATGGAATTAGAGTTTGGTTTTCATGCGGGATAAACCACTTTCTTATGTCCACCACTTGAAATGGTTTCTTGATATTCACGAATATATTCCTACCCAAGTCGATCATGACTCCCATTTTATAACCGTTAAAAACATATTCTTTGTCAAAATTGTCAATGCAATATTGAATTTCATTCCAGTGTACCTGGTGTAGTAAATTCCATTGTTCTACACTTAAAGCAATTCCCTTTTTGGTAGGATAATAACCGTGTTCTCCTTTACCATATTGACGAATGTGTATCAAAATATGGTCGTTATATCTTTGTGCAACCACGAAACGATCATTTCCGATATTTAGAAGACACAAATCTCTTCTGTTTGTATTAGCTTCGTTTCCTACAAATCAAACTTATTCATTAATATTAACCATAAACACACTTTTAATTTCCAAAGTGTGTATGTGTGTGCGTTTTTGCACTTTTACCCCGCTGATATATTATTTTGACTGACACTTTATATATGTTTAAGTCTCACCTTTAAAAAAATGACAATAAGGTTATACCCTACTGAACGCGTGAATGAACTTTATTTACTATAGTTCGTTCTTTTGATGTAAACAAGTAGACTGTTTAAAGATAATATGACATTTTAAGGGGGATAATCGTATGGCGCGTAATATAAATTCATTTACAAGATTTACAAAATAATTCTAGGTTTTGCGTTGATTACATCCAAGTGTACTCTCACACAAGTTAAATTCTTACAAGTATATTTCTATTTAATGTTTATATGTAAACTAATCAGACTTACCTGAATCCATATCTCTGTTTTATAAATGCAATCGTTTGAACAGCTCACACAGATGATCAATTTCTTTTTCAAAAAATCCTTCGTCTAAATCGTCCATATAAGTTTTAAAATATAAACGTCCGAACATAAGCCAATACAATAGAGTGATGCATTGGGTCCATATAAGGAACATTATTTAAATGAACAAGATTTAAAGAATTCTGATTGCTAGCACACGCTTGAACCCTATCCCCATTGTATCGTCTATTTAGCATAATAAAAACAAAGGGTGATGCGATAGGTCCTAGTAGAACAAAGGGTGATGCGGTGACCTATATTTGGAACAAAGGGTGATGCAGTAGGTCTTAGTAGAACAAAGGGTGATGCAGTAGGTCCATATAAGGAACAAAGGGTGATGCGGTGACCTATATTTGGAACAAAGGGTGATGCAGTAGGTCAGTAGTAGTAAACAATAGGGTGATGCAGTAGGTCCTAGTAGAACAAAGGGTGATGCAAACAAGGAAGGTACAGACTCACCCCCTACTACTATATGGTCTCTGAAAGTTAATTTATGGTCCACTGTTATTCCTAGATCTTTCTCTTCTTTTACTTTTTTGATTTCTGTACCATTCAAATTGTAAACTGGACTATCTTTATTTCCTAGGTGTAGGTGTTTGCATTTTTTCTCGTTAAATTTTAGTTGCCACTCTTGAGACCAGTTATTTATTACATCAATATCATCCTGAAATATATTACTGTCTTGTCTGGTTTTAATTATCCTATATAGCTTTGTGTCGTCCGCAAAGATTTTAATGACACTTTGGACAGCTTCTGGCAGATCGTTGATAAAAATTAAAAATAGGATAGGTCCAAGAACACTTCCTTGCGGGATTCCACTAAGTACTGGTTTCCAATCTGATTTTTTTCCGTTGAGCACTACACGTTGTCTCCTTTCCGACAAGAAGTCTTGTATCCACTTAATATAAAATTCTCAAAGTTTTTACTTTGTTTTAGATTGCTGTTTGCACATGGACTGCCGGTTTGTTTCGATATTCAGTTTGATTCAAAGTTGACTTGCCAGAGATTTGTCCCAAGTTCTTAAAAAACAATTAGCCTAGATATTTGAAAATGAGCTAAATCGGGTGTAATGTGATGCAAAAATTAGCCATATGTTATGGTAGACATGTTATTTGGTGTTGTTGTTTGTTTATTGGTACATTATACCGGATCCGTTTTGAAATGGATACGTTCCACTTTTAAAACTCAAAGTGGGCAAGAAAATCTAGGTACGTTTTTACCTGTGTTCGTTTCAACAGATTTCTGAAGATTTAGAAGAATCCCCAAGAACTACTGATTGGCCAATCAGAAAAGTTTTAATGGTCAGTATAGCATATATATCACATCTTTATAATAGTATATATATATATATATATATCACTATTGTCGGGTCTTAGGTCCATACAGTCAGTGATTTGACAGGGGGTGGGGGAAGGGGGGGGGGGGGGGGTGCACCAGCCAGCTACATGTAGTAGGTTTTTAAGTGATAAACGAAAACTTCTCGTGATTGGACATTTTCCGGAATAGACACTCAGTAGATCGATCTACTTTGGAACTACTGGTATAATACGGTAATAAGATTAACAAGATTCATCCTGCATAACTAAATTGCACTCTTAATGACATTTCAACCTTCTACAGGCTCATATTAAAGTTAATAGATTTAATGAAAACATGAGTCATACCATTATGATGTCAGTACTTAAAGTTAACAATTAAAATTTCTAACTCATATTTAAGTTTAAGTTAATTATAGATTGAGAACGTTAAGAGTTCTAGAACCCTCAGTCTCTTACAAACTTATTACTGTTTATTTTGGTCTGCCTAAATCATGCCAAGGTAGACGCCAAGGAAAATGAAACGCGCCAATGAAGTTTGTGTGCAAGCTAGAAACTTATTTTTTTGTTTACTGAAATATTAATGAATAAAGAATATATTCTGAATTCTATTAGTCATTTTGTTGATTAATAATTGATTATTTAAATATTTCTTATTGCACCGTTGACTGTTTACAATATGGTCGTTATTCTGTGCTGTTCTTGGTAATCCCTCCATATAATGGAGCACACTTCGGTAAATCCCTCCTAATAAAGGAGCTTTTTATGTGCTTTAAGACTGCTGTTATTTAATAACACATTAAGAAGAAATCAAACGGTTGTGTTCATAATATTATTTGTTGTAATTTTGAAATAAGTGTTTCAAATCTTCCTAACGAGTTATTAAATTTAATACAGTCATTTTCTTTTTGATAGAGATGGGTCAATACACAGCTAGCCTATACATTTCATTACTGCGTTCATATAATTGAATTTTCTTGACCGGTTTTACAATCATTCCTTAGCTAAGATTTTTCTTAACTTAAATTAAGCAAATTTCTGGAACTATTGATGAATATTTTTATCAAAACTAAATGCAAATGTTTTAATCTTGATGCGATCTTAAAATTTTGCCAGATTTAAGTTCAGGAAAATCTTAGCTAAGGAATGATTGTGAAACCGGTGCCGGGTGTTATATAAAAGTGAATTATCTTGAGCGGGTTGTGAGTGTTAATACACAAATATAAGTGAATTATCTTGACATGGGTGTTATAAGAATCCATGTGTGTATTAATACACAAATAAGTGAATTATCTTGACAGGGTGTTATAAGAATCCATGTGTGTATTAATACACAACTATAAGTGAATTATCTTGACGGGGTGTTATAAGAATCCACGTGTGTATTAATACACAACTAAGTGAATTATCTTGACGGGGTGTTATAAGAATCCATGTGTGTATTAATACACAAATATAAGTGAATTATCTTGATGGGGTGTTATAAGAATCCATGTGTATTAATACAAAAATATAAGTGAATTATCTTGTGAAACCGACATTTTTACCATATACCGTAGTAGAATAAAAAAATATGACAATCCAGTAAATAGAAAATTGTTTATATTCAAATATCAATCAATTATACAATATAGTATTACATTTATATACAAATGTATTCATATATACATATATATATTCCCTCAATGCACAAAAGATAACATTAGACGCCGAAGTTTCTGATAATACTTTTTTAGTCCTTTTTCATTCAAGTGAACTTTGTCTGTTGCAAAATCTGTAGGAAAACTAATATTTTTAAATTTTACCAGCTTCTCCCATACCGCTTTTCCAGTTTTCTGTTGACAAGTTTTCTATATTTGCTAAATAACACACTGTCCATACCAGGAGATTTATTGTCAGGAGAACATTGTCAAACACTTGTTTTGGTGAGTTGGTACAAGAAATATCATTACCACCAAGCTGGAGAAACACATAATCCGGAACAAAATCTAACAGTTCTTGACAAACGGAACTTTGAACATTATCAGCTCGCATACCCGGAACACCAAAACAATTCACCTTACATGGAACTTTAAAGTCACCTTGACAAAAAAAATTAAGTCTTGATACGTAACTAGATCCAAATACTCCAACTTTCGTGTCTTGTTCTCTAATGTTCATTAACAAAGTTCCCATATAGCTGTTACCATTGTTCAATTTACCAGTCCCCCAGAAAGTGTCATTAACATGGTGAAGTAAAACTTTACCACTCGTAGATGTAAGGTACTCTCGAAACTCTCCAATTTGTTTGTATTTTTCTTCTAATAAGTTCTTCATCAAAACATGTTTGTAATGAAACCATGATTCTACGCATTGAATGTTCTTTGACAAGTCTTTAGCAGCAAAAGCGTCATCACTATGCAAAATTTGTTCAGTTAAGTTATTGTCACCGTGAAACATTGCTTTATGGCACTGATATGCATGTTCAACACTACTGTACACTATACTACTATACTCAAAGTCACAAGGATAAAAATTTGATAGAACTGTTGATGGACCTTTAAATATATAAAATCACTCATGGCGCTCACTATTCACCATATGCACATATATTTTGAAAACTAAAACAGGAGTGAATGGGGAAGGATTTTTGGGGGTTTATACGCACAATTATCTGACACTACTCACTCGAACTGCCATTGACGAGTAATATATGTAGACTTAATTAGCGCTGTGACAAGAACTCACTCACCAAAGAGAGCCGATGGACAGGGCTTTGGTGGTGAACACTAATCAACCGTGCTGCCGTAACATTTCATTAATTTTATAAATAGATTAGTGATTATAAAAACAATAAATTAAAATTAACGAGAACTCTTCGCCATGTTTATATAAAAACATGTTTCCAGATCCTACTGCGTGGAAGTGGTTCTCACAGGATCACTATTTATTTGATTAGTTATCCATTTTAATTATTTATGTATTTTATATATAGTTTTTTTTTTTTTAAATATTTTTTTTTTTTTTTTTTTTTATTTATTTATTTTTTTTTTTTGTTTTTTATTTTTTTATTTTTTTTTTTCTGTAAATTTTTTGGGGATAACAAAATTGATAATAGAACTGGGTTCAGGTTGAGGTTCTATAATCTCAAATTTAGATTTGAAATCTACAATATAATTTATCTTTCTTGAAAATAGGTAGTAATGTACCAGTTTCTGATAGCAGATATTCTGTAGTTTTGCAAGATTGTTTGGTCCACGACCCACAATCATCAATAAATATATTTGTTTTCTTACCTTGTCCGCCTGGACTTTCTCTACTAATGATGAAGTAAACATTTTCTTTATCACCATTTGGAATATTTGAATGGGTGCCTAAATCTTTTTGTAAAACGATATCTAGTAATTTGTTGGTAGTCAAGAACTTGTTATCTAAAGCATTAATGGTTGGATTTTTAAATGGATGAGAAACCACTAATGGGTAATGAGATTACTTTCTTGTAGAAATGCAAAATCTGCTGCATTTATTCTTTCACATATTTTGTGTGAAACCACATATTGCATTTCTTGCATGCAATTGTTTTCACACCACAGTGCATACTGCAAACTCCACATGGATAAGCAGATTTTGTTTTTGCTGCCATGTTTTAAAAAAGTGGCACAGTTATAAATTAGATAATAAAATTCAAAAGCACTAGGATGAAATAGTCACTACAAATAGCACTAAGAATTCAATACTTACTTAATACTTACCTGATCTGTGATCAACAGCTGTATAAAAAATTCGTGATTGTTTCTCAAAATTTATAAGAACCTGTCAAGCGCTATGTGGTTTGATTCTGTTTTTACTAATTTTTGAGTAAAAAAAAAGTTTACACAAAAAATAAACAGCGTGTTTTGAAAAGATCGGTTCGTGTACATGCCGGTCAATAACTGGGTTAAGACAGTCCTTTGATGGTACATTAATGACACCAATTATCGGAATAAATACCATCTGTTTAGTAACCAAGTGTTTAGAAAAGATCAGTCCCCAGCATCGAAGATGAATATCATTTTATACTTGTATGTCCTGCTTACGCCACAATGTGCAAACAACTTATTAAATCATATTACTGGCAAAAACCCTCTGCTTTTAAACTAATTCAGCTGTTGTCTGTTAATAATGTAAAACAATTACCGTAAGTAATTTAGGTGATTTTTTATTCCGGGTGTTTAAATTAAGAAATAACCAAAATGCAATAATTTAATCTGTTGGCATTTCTCCGTATTATTACTTTATTTGTCTTGAGTGTATTGCTTGTTCATTGTTATTCATGTATGTATGTATGTATTTTGTATTTCTTTTGTTATATACATGTTCCAATAAGTTATATAACTTACGGAAATAAAGATTGAATTGAACTTGCCAGTCAATGACTGAGTTTAAAGAATCTTTTGACCATCAATTATCAGATTAATACTGTTTATTAACCAGGTGTTCTCACGCGACAGGTAATTACAGTTAATTAGCCAATTATGGGATTAACTTCGGTATACACACGTGCGGCCTGAAACCATATCAACTCTTATGAGTCCCATTTTCCTGTTTAAATATGTTACGAAATACTCAATTTTTTGGCGAAATAATATCATTTATTTTACAATAAATCTATTTTACAATAATTTTTTTTACAATAAATAATATAATAATTTTTTTTATGAAAATGTGACGATAGAGTTTAATAGCCTAATGGTTAATTATCTCGAAAACTATAAACTTTTTGTATAGGCATGTATATTAGAATGTTGTAGGTATTGATAAAGGTCATGGGTTCAAAGGTCAAGGTCACAGATGCGAGACAATACCGAAATGGTTAATTATCTGGAAAACTATAAACTTCTTGTATAGGCATGTATATTAGAATGTTGTAGGTATTGATAAACGATCATTTTGATGTATAGAAAAAGGTCATGGGTTCAAAGGTCAAGGTCACAGATGCGAATCAATACCGAAATGGTTAATTATCTCGAAAACTATAAACTTCTTGTATAGGCATGTATATTAGAATGTTGTAGGTATTGATAAACAATCATTTTGATGTATAGAAAAAGGTCATGGGTTCAAAGGTCAAGGTCACAGATGCGAATCAATACCGAAATGGTTAATTATCTCGAAAACTATAAACTTTTTGTATAGGCATGTATATTAGAATGTTGTAGTTATTGATACAGCAATCATTTTGATGTATAGAAAAAGGTCATGGGTTCAAAGGTCAAGGTCACAGATGCTTTACAATACCGAAATGATTAATTATCTCGAAAACTATAAACTTTTTGTATAAGCATGTATATTAGAATGTTGTAGGTATGGATACAACAATCATTGCGATGTATAGAAAAAGGTCATGGGTTCAAAGATCAAGGTCACAGATGCGAATCAATACCAAAATGGTTAATTATCTCGAAAACTATAAACTTTTTGTATAGGCATGTATATTAGAATGTTGTAGGTATTGACACAATGATCATTTTGATGTAAAGAAAAAATTCATTGGGGTTTAGTATTTATGTTTTCTTTAAATCTATCAGCTAGCCATTAGTTATCAGGTGAGCGTATAAGGCCCATGGGCCTCTTGTTGTTGTTATTAATACTCAAAAATGTATCAATATATCGTATCAATGGCTTTTATTGATGATATATCGATCTATCCATGACAGCCCTAAAGCTTATATACATGTACAATCGCATGTCCATAAATAAATAAAAATTTTGATCCAGTATATTATTTATGTAATATACAAGTCTTCTGTAGTGATGTTCCCATTAAAGTCAAATATCTTGGAAACATTTGTCACCGCGTACGTAAATTTCACCACAGAAAACCTTCTACCTGTTTTGAAAAAACTTCTTCCTAATCGTGGCTTAGGGGAAAGTCATTTCTCCCTGTTTCAAAAATCTAATTTGAGTCCTGTGGGCCCTTGCTTATCTTAATAATAATATATCAATTAATTTTTTGTCTGTCAATTCCAAGATCCCTTTCCCAAATTGTCTAGAGCAATGGTTTCCCAAGCTATAGCAGCACAATCAACATGATCAACATACAGTCAAGATTATTCTTATGAAGCTTTATGACAATCTCAAAGCAACTATGAGATATGGCCTGGACACGTTTTACATGGACAGATAGACAGGCAAAGGGAGGATGGAGGGACAAACATTATGATTCCTATATAACCCCCCCCCCCTTCAAACTAGTTTGCATGGCGTATAAAAACCTTTATGAGCAGTTGGTCATGGTTTGCTGGCAATGTCTCAGTATAAGTGAACTAAACTTGACTGGGATGTTAAACACCATTACTCAACTCAACTCTTTTATATACAGGTTAAATTAACAAGAACAAGTGTTTGATTGTAATGGTATATATATACAATTACAATATGTTTCCCCTTCCGGGCCCCAAAATTCCAACAGAACATATAAAATCTTACATGAGAGAAGCAAGTGTAAAGGAGTGACACTCAGAAACCTGCAATTCACAGTCAATTCTATTAAAAAAGGTATGCACCAAATTTGAATGCAATATCTCAAAGCACTGCAAAAAAGTGTGGAAAACTGTTGAATGAGCAAAATTTCAAAGATCCAAGGGCGGTGGCTTGATAAAAAAATTGATGGAAAGTACTCAGTGTTAAACTGACACTGTAATAAAGCTATGAACCAAATTTAAATGCAATATCTCAAAGCCTCAAAGCACTGCAGAAAACATGGTCTGTGGACAGACAGACTGACAGACAGAAAAACTAAGACCCCTCTGGTGAACCCTGGAGGGGACTAATAAAGAGCAATTAGGGGAAGGGGGTAGGATAGTTTTTACTGGCATTTAAAAGCAAGTGGCCCTTATATAGGGGTGGCATTTAAGCCAAGTTTGACTGTACCAGATTTTCATAAAGAGCCTTCTTATAATTGTGCTTGTCCAGGAAGGATATTGCTTTCACTTTAAGCTTATGTAGATAAGGAAAACATTGAGCTATATCTGGTGAGTCAGTGATCTTACGAAAGTGTTTCGGGTCTGACACTAAAGAAAATAAAACCCTCTTAATATTATAAGCCTGGAGAATTTACTTAAATAAAGAATGAGTTATTGTTTACTTTAAATAAAATAATAAAAACATACAACAGTATATATATACCTGTATTTATTTTAGTTTTTTATTCCTCAATTTCGCCTGATTTATAGCCAGTAATATCCTGAGAAGTATTTATATACATTTGTAACTACATGTTATGATGTACTGATTTTTTGGGGGAATTTTTTAAGTTGAATTGAATTTTCTTCTAGTGACTATGTCAAAGTAAGTATTACAAGCTTAATAATACCTGCCTGTGTACATTGTACAACAGTGATTTTGTTACATTTATCCTGTGCCTTTTAAATTGAGAAATTTTGAAGTTTTGTAATACAACAAACTGTGTTGTGACATGCAGTAGGATCCTCAATACAACATGTGTAATTGTCACAACATCTAACATTTTGTGGGTAAGGACAACTAGATTTGTTTTGGAGGAATTTTTAGTGGTAAATTGGGATATTGTAGTTATTTTTCCCCAGGGGAAACTACCTTTATTCGGTAGTAATTTTAAGCAAACAAAACCACTGTATATCATTTGTTTTTTTTTGTTTTTTTTTAATATATCCAAAATTTATGAAAATATCTTCTTTTTTTTAAGGTATTTTTTACAAGTTTATTAAAACATTTTGAAATAATTTCTTTTTTAAAAAATTGGTAGTCACTGGTGATTTTGGCTACCAACTTATGCAGGGTTCAATCTAGAAGGGGGCATGGGACAACTGATCCCTTATTTTACCAAGCATTGACTCTCTTTGTTGACTCGCTGTTAAATGTTTGAGAGCTATATACTGTATATACATGTGTATGGGGCGGATCAGCCTTGATAGGTAGCTGGGTAGCTCAGTTGCTAGAGTGTCCCACTAGTATTTGGAAGGTCCCTGGTTCGGATGTTGCATTTTCCCTTTCCTTTTACATATATACATATATATTATATATATAATAATATATATATATATATATATATATATTAGACATTAGATAATTAGGTTTTAATTCCTGTTTCAGGGTTGAAGGTTTAGAATGAGATCATTAACACTATCTAGTCAAGCTGAACCAAAGAAACAAAATGGCAAGTAAAGGTAAGATTTGAGTGCCATGAAATTATACTTTATACTTTGGATGGAGGATGTGGGGCAAGTGGTCCAAATTGTTTTAGCGTGCAGAAAGTCTTGTAGTCTACTGTAGGAACCACTGTGGCTGTGACAGTGAAATTCTCTTTATATCCATAGAAAATCAAATAAATTTGAATAAAGATCGATATTTTTCACTTACTTGTACCTGTCATAACAGGAAATCTGTATGTGCATCCGCCATTAGCCCAAATTATATCTGCATTGGGAAAAACGTTGGTGCTATGGGGATTTAACATGTTGAAAAACCATGCAAATGGCGGCTTCTGTTGCCCATATGACGTAAAACGTCACCAAGGACATCACTTCCGGTGTAAACATCGTCATTTTTGCAGGTGTAAAATCCCCATACCGCCAACATTTTCCTTTTTACAGACATACTTTATGACAATTGCGGATGCGCATACAAATTTCCTGTTACGGCTAGGTACAAGTAAGTGAAAAATATAAAACTTTATTCAAATTTATTTGATTTTCTATGGATATAAAGAGAATTTTACTGTCACAGCCACAGTGGTTCCTACAGTAGTTGTATTTGATTCACTTCATGTTCTTCAAAACCAAAGAAGTCTTACTGCTGTGGGGTCAACCACAAGTGAGAAAGGTTTTTTCCTTAGCCATTGGCAGGTAAAAATAGTCATAATTGAACACTAGTACAGGGTTTACTAGTATCAGAACACTCGCACAAACTCTCACATTACAGGAACTGTTAAGAAAATTTTATATAAAAATGGCCTCACTTTCCTAGTGAAAGTTCACATGTTTAAACCAATCAAAAACTTTCAGTCAGGAAATTTCAGGACACCTGGTGGTCTAAAATAATGCTGACAAGCTCTACATGGAATGTGATATTTGTATAAGAGCCTTTGCAGATAACCCTTTCACACAGGGTTCTAATAATTTCTGACAATCTGCCCTGGCCGCTTAACCAAGGGCGATATTTGTATAAGAGCCTGTGCAGATAACCCTTTCACACAGGGTTCTAATAATTTCTTACAATCTGCCCTGGCCCCTTACCAAGACTCTAAATTCCATCTCAAAACTTCTATTTTATGGGAATTCATCGACAGGTAATCACTAGTATGTACATGAATTCGGTCGACACTAAGTCTAAGTCACTTGTGAATTAATAAATTTAAAAAATATACATGTTTTGACATAAATAGAAGACTATACAATATTCAATACTATTACTAGTATTTTAAACATATCAATATCCTAGAATATAGACCCCTGAAATTTAGGTTTGGACTCGTTTTGTATACCCTGCATCCCTGGGACCCCATATTAAGAATTACTGTAAAACCCTGGTTTACATTATATGTCTCTGAATACCCGGTTACATCTTGGTAACTGGAATCAGAAATAGCCTTCATTATTACCTAATCCCCTATATAACTGTTTTTGTGCTTTTTTAATTCCTCTTGACAGCCATGAACTGTTTCATGGCAGAACAAACCATTTATGCACTAAATGAATGCTTGTTCCACTAACCCTGATCTTATCAGATGACTGTGTAAACAATGTCTCGAGTTGTGAATATTTTGTTGGAAACTGTAACATTTGATTTGGTAATATAAAACTTATTTAATGGGTATTTTGGAAAACATTTCAAATCCATTTTCCATTGGTATCAGGTATGACTAGTAGAATGGTATCCCTCAACCTAACAGCCTTGGATAAGATATCCACAGGTCATCCCTGATAGGTCCAAACAATTACCAGTAATCTGTGGCAGGCTGGACTCAATAGGTGGTAGGGTAGCTCCTTTGGTAGAGCATCCTGCTAGTATTGGGAAGGTCCTGGGTACGAATCCCAGTTTGACCGCTGAATTTTTTCCCTTTTGTTATATTTAGGGGCTTGTCAGACCCTGGAAAGTGGCCAACCAACAGGTTGGTCCCAGGGTAGAATCTGATGGTTACAATTCAAGAGAGTTAAGTTGGAAAAAAGGAAGGGAGAAATGTGGCGAGCCGGACTAGATAGGTGGCCAGGTAGTAAAGTGGGTAGAGCATCCCGCTAGTATTGGAAAGGACCTGGATTTGAGTCTCGCTTTGGCTCCTGCATTTTTTCCCCTTTTCTGTTACAAATCTGACTTACCAAAATACCCATGACTTAATTGTATATTATGTGTATTTTCCTATGTCGCACATTTACCATTTCAATTTTAGATGCAGATGACTTGGTGGAGAAAGCGAAAAAATTATCAACATCTGACAAAAACAGTGTACTGTTAAATGTACTGTTAGAAAAATTACAGACACAGGAAGGTAATGTACTGGTTATATCATGTAAACGGAGGTATAATAAGTAATTTAAACCACTGGGTATCTCTACTGGTGAACTAAGAATCCTAGAGGATATCATAAACTCAGTATGCAATACTTTTATATTGTCTTAATTTGCTGTTTGTACAAATTTGAAAATTCTCAAAACCTAAGGTATACTTCCTCATGTAAAGTATTCCCTTAGCTAAATTTGGTATTTTGGATATTTTTGCAACCCCTTATTGAAATTAGTCTGACTATGATCGATCATGAAACATAAAAATTGATTAATCGATTTTGAAGCACAAACGACCAGACATCGACTACGGTAAATCGATTAATCAGAACAACACTATTGTACATGTAGTTTAAAGTATCAAGAGTCCTGAAAATGGATGAAATACATGTATCACTCAAAAATATGATTTTTACATGATGTGTCACATATCTACATTGTATTTATATTTCAGCTTTTATTGGTGAAGATGAAAAAGGAAGACCAGTCATAGAATATAACAGAAAACAGTAAGAAATTAAAAACTTTGTTTTATTTTATAAACACACATCACCCTAACCTTTCCCACCCCTACCCCCCTGGCATGAGTGCAAGTGTGTGTGTTTTGTTATCTAATGTTTTAGTTTTTATGAGAAATTCCATTGATTGTTAAAATTTCATTCAGACTAGATGCTGTCCTGACAATTTTTTTTTTTTTGACAAAGTGTGCAGTATGAAAACATAATTCGGGAAACCTCAGCCCCAAACAAAGTTTGTGCAAATATCAATGTATATTTGCAACCCAACACCGCAGGATTAATCAATCCTGTACAGGGGGAAATTTTTTGAGTGGGTAAAATTTTTGCTTATTTGGCACTAAAGAAATTACCTCCAAAATTTACCCACATGAAATACCTACCATAGACATGATACAGGTAAAACATACCATAATCTATAGAATTTACACTCACTTATATTGGTAACATGAAAATTACACCCACGCAAAATGGCAAATTTAAAAAAATCATGAAGTTTTCACCCCCCCCCCCCCCCCCCCAAAAAAAAATAATCCCTTTACAGTATTTCTATGCAAAACATATATCACTATAAAATAGAACATATTGTAGTAATGTATTTTATTTTAAACAATTTTAAACAATGTTTTCAGGCAGCTGTATTGGGATGCATCAAATGCAAATAAAATTGCTAAACCAAAAACAGATAAGGATTTACAGCAGAAAACAGCAGCAGTTCTCGAGATGATAGATTATATGAAAAAACACAAACCACCATCTGGTATTACTTACAATGCTACTAAAGTAAGTTTGGGAAACAGATTACAGTGTAATTAAGTACAGATATGGCCCACACACAGGGGTTCAATATCAAGTTGTAATGGAAAGGCTGGACCTTCTGTCAATTTTTTGGCAAGTCCAACAGAAAGTTTTGAAAATCCATTATCAGCATTGTAAGGCCCATGTGCAATTATGTTACCATGTAGAAAAAATAGTATTATCCATCGGACTTTGACTGTTTAATAATCAGGGTCCCAATGCAAAATCATTAGGTTCAAGACCTCAAACCTGGGAAATATTAAACTGATGAAAAGACGCTGATATAGGCTGCAGACAAGATCATTTTGCGGTGAATAACAATGCTTTGGAAGAAAACATGTAGCTGTAATTGTCTGGCAGTCTTCATCATTAAGACTGTGAACTCTCAATAAACAATACGCCAGATTTATGGGGAAAACACTGAATGACTGATTCTTAATTTGGCGTTTTACTTACCAATTTGGTATTGTTTAGCCAGTTTTTTACATGATCTGTGAGACCCTGGTGATGGAGCACCTGTTTCTGGATGATTGTCATCCTCTGAGGTTCTTTTTCAAAGGCACAAAAGCAAAACCATTTATTTATTTTTAGCAAGGGGACCTCCTAAGATATCCAAGGTGGCAGTCATTATTTTAAATACTGTGTATGAAGAAACATTTGCGTGGAAAAAATATTTTGCAATTTTCACGATTATTCTTTTATTGCAAATATATCTTCTCAGCTAAAGACCACTGTGGTAGCTCAGTTGGTAGAATGCTCACTCCGTAAGTGGGAGGTCGTGGGCTCGATCCCCGGCCGGGTCTGACCCAAGACTTGAAAGTGGGTAGTTACTCTTCTTTCGCCAAGCACTCGGCATTACGAAATGAAAGTCACGGTTCTTTCGGATGGGAACTTAAAATAAACGAGGTCCCGTGTCATGGTGGGCTTGGCACGCTAAAGAACCTTGCTGTATAATGCCATCAGCACAACGCACAGGCAAAATTTCTGCACCTTCGCCTATAGCTGGCGATGTCTCGATATAAGTGAATTATTCTTGACTGGGACGTTAAACACCATTCCTCAACTCAACTCTTCTCAGCTAAACTTTCTTGTTTCCCTTGGTACACTTTCTCTACAGTTGGAACCGTGAAGATTTCTTACCACTGAATAGTTTAGAAGGTCTTATTTTCTATAAAAATAAAAAGTATTTCACTGTCACAAACAGAGTGATTCCAATTGTAGTTTTAAATTTGAGTTTTCCTTTGTTACAGACAAGTCCTAATGCTGGTATTATAGAGAAGGTAAGGAGTTTGAGGTTACTGAAGAGATTCTGGGAAAAGGGACTTTTGCTGGTGATATCATGGTTGTGAAAGATAAAGTCACAGGATCAAAAAATGCCTTAAAAACGGTGAGTTTGTAGAAAGCTTTTAAAGTTCAATTTATTGATCAGGGAATGAAAATTCCTCAAGACAAAGGACTTGAAAATTGTTTAGAAGGGCTTGCATAATTTTTTCATTGAAAAAACTTATTTTGCTTGAAATTTTTCATCTTTGACCTATAATATAGTTTCTAACTAATAAATTATAGTCTTTTAATTAAAAAAGCTGATAGATTCCATAAAGATTAGGGGTGTCACGATATATCGCTAAATTGCAATTTTAATAAAAATTGTATTGTATTGCAATACCATTGCTCCATACTGATATTTAACAATATTTTCACAGCTTTTGAAAATCGGATGTTTTATCCATATTGTCTCGTCTTTTTATAACATGAAAATACAAAATGTATTACATTCATGTTTACCTGTTTTACGCAAAAAAGTATCTATCACACAGGCGTTTGTAAGACATAGTAAATCATAAGCGTCCATGTTATGCTGTCAAGTAAACACATGGCAGGGCAACAGTACGAATTAATCACCAATAAAAACTTTATTCATAACAAAATATAGAAACTGACAAAAGATTATTAAAGGCAATATATTGTGGTACATATTGCAATACACTCTTTTTATATTGCAATATATTGTGGGACGCTATGAGCGTATCATGACATCCCTAATAAAGATACATTTTTAAATGCAACTGTTTAATTGAAATCAATCAAGGATAAGCTATCATTTGTGTACCCTACTTCAGAAAAAACATAACTGCAAATTTAGATTTTAAAGATTTCAATAGATGCGTACAAATCAATGATCAGATTAGTGAAATTGGTCCTTAACTCAAAAAAGTATATAGTGTATGGTGAAATTGGTCCTTAACTCAAAATAGTATATAGTGTATGGTGAAATTGGTCCTTAACTCAAAATAGTATATAGTGTATGGTGAAATTGGTCCTTAACTCAAAATAGTATATAGTGTAAGATTTATCCCTGTATCTTTGATTGTTATGAAATCATGCATATTATAAAGTTGGGTCACATTGTGTGCTGCTCTGTATTACTTTTGTTTAGCAGCTGTGTTAGTATGGCATACAGGTGAGCCATGCTGCATGTGATTGTAGGACCTAAGCAAGGCATCCAATTCCTTGGAATTCTTGTTAACTTTCATGAACAGGGAAGTAACTTCTCTTGAAGTGTTAACATAGGGCTTGAAAAATCTAAGAGCCATTCACTAAACAGCCACTTTATCTGACTTTTATCTGTATGACAAATAAATAGGTTATTAGATGCATTATTTTTTTTCTGTTATAGATTTTAATATCAGTTTTCCGTAAAGAAGAAATCCTGGCGTGGGTAGATATAGATGATACCGATATATGCCCCGCACTTTACCTCTTCAAGTTGGAAGGCAACAAAATTAACATCTACATGGAGATATTAGAAAATGGTTAGTCTTGTAAGTTTAAAGTTTTTAAGTGGCTTTGATATCAGGGATTAATTTAGCCCTATATTATTACCAAATCCTGGCGTGGGTAGATATAAACGATACCGATATATGCCCCACGCTTAACCTCTTCAAGTTAGAAGGCAACAAAATTCACATCCACATGGAGATTCTAGAAAATGGTTAGGCCTAAAAAAAAATGTGTGTTTCCGCTAACATAGAATTATTATAAAGGTTCGGTAGATCGATTTTTTTTTTTTTTTTTTAAATAGCATATGTTATGCATGTGTACATAATGTATTATGTTAAAATTATATTATAAATGTGATGTTTAAGTTATTTTGCTTATCATGGTCGAAACAGTTTAATGATTACATATCAAAAACATGTACAAATCAAACGTTTTGCTGACTTGTTTTTGATACAATAGAGTTTTAATCGAAAAACGAAAACAGATTTTTAAAAATTCGGGGGGAAAAACTGGAGTCGGTTTGTTTTTAGTTGGGTCAGTCAGGTTAGCGGAAACACACATATTTTTTTTTAGGTCTCAGTCTTGTAAGTTTTATTAGTGGATTTGTTATCAGGGATAAATCTAGCCCAATATTACTACCAAAATTTGGTAGTTTTTACCCAAACAAATGTTGAGTTTTTTCCCTAAAATTACTGACAAAGTCCCCTAATATTACTGACTAATTCCCCTAATATTTCTCCCCTAATATTTCTCACCAATCCTAGACCATAAATAATATTCCATATATATACTGTAAAAATACTTGCTTATATAATATTCATGTTCGGGCCGTGCGTTATGTCATCTAACCTTGGGAAATATTTTGCTTATAACAAACAGTGTTATTGTTATTATAACTATGAGTGTCTGCTTAAAAATTTAAAAGAAAAAGAATTATGAATTGGTTTTTTAAACTTGTTCCAATCCGAGACATTAATGATAATCTCCTGCAGCTGCCAATCAGCTTGGAGACATTAAAGTTTGTTTATCATCAATGTTATATTACACACATACTTTGAACGCTTGAAATGTAGTAACAGTCAAGTGCAACAGAGATCATGAATATAATGACTGTCAGTCTCATATCTCTGGTTGTGACTCCACCCACATTTTATCACCTAACAGTGTTTTGTCATGTTATATGTCATGGCATATAACACACTCCAATTAATTTTTACACAAAAAATATGTCAAAATAGTATGTATGAAATTATTATTAAAGAAATTAACATGAATAGTAATAATATGCAATTTTACTCATAATATCTGTGAATATTCCTACTTAAACAAAAGCTCAGAGAAATATTTATGTTCTTTTTACAGCAATAACGTTAAGAGATATTATAGATGAGCACATGCCAAAGTTACGAAGTGAGAACCCGGAACTTGTCAAGCCATTCTCTCTCTGTATATTTCATGACATATTGGATACAGTTCAAAAGATGCATGATAAAGGATGGACACATAGAGATCTTCATGGTCAGTACACATGAGTTTAATATATAAGGGTATTGGCATATGGTAAAACATTGAACTGGTCTCAGATCAAAGAATCATATAATCTACCCCTCCCTTGTAGTGGAGACACAGAAAATTCAACCTGAGGGATGATTCTTTCTAAAAAAGATACATCCTGAAGGTTCAGATTTCTATGTCTTTCTCTACAAAAAAGGTTGATTTTTTTTCTCCCATATCCAATTTATTTTTGTTTTGTAAAAAATGTATGGTAAAAATTATACTAAAACACAAAAAGTACATTGTAATGACGTCACAATCTAAATTGTTTAAATTACAATCAGAGTGATATTATGACATCAGAGCAGGTATACCTTGTCTTTACCCTAGGGTAAGACAGAAATATCTTACCTGGTAAAATGCCAGATTTTGTTGTCCAATATTGGAGAAAACCAAATGTTGCCCTAGGGAAAGTAAAATAACTTCACAAATGTACCTTTTTATCCCCTGCCTTTAGAAGAAAGAGGGGATATTAAAGTCGAGTTTCCGTCCATTCTTCTTTCTGTCCTTCCATCTGTCAGTCCATCGGAAATTCTTGTCTGCGCAAATTCCCAAAACTATGAAACACTATTTCATGAAACTTGGTGCAAAGCAATGACAGGAGATGTGCAAATCATTAACCTGAGTTAGTTTGCTCATTATCCTGGAAGTTGTTGCCCTTTGAACATAAGTGCAAAACACAAAAAAAACTTTTGCTTTTGATCAATTAGTCATAATACATGTTTTTGTATAGAGCATGATTGAATACTACTAACAGGACTTTATCACAAACTCTAGAAATTACATCATTTTTACTAGGAAAAAAACCATCAACTTACCTCAACTGATGTCAGTTATATGCATATCCCATGGCTGCAGTAGCTACATGAATAGGGTATCAGCCTTCAAAGTTGTGGGATTGAACCTGGTCTACCAAGTGAGAAATACCACTGTGGTAGCTCAGTTGGTAGAGTGCTCGCTCCGTAAGTGGGAGATGGTGGGTTTGAACCCCATCCTGGTCTGACCCAAGACTTGAAAGTGGGTAATGACTGTTTCGCCTAGAAATCTGCGATATGAAAATTAATTATGGTCTTGGTTCTTTAAGATGAGAACTTAAAATAAACGAGACCTGTGCCAACATAGGCATGACAATAAATTACCTTGCTATATAATGCCAACATCGTAACACACAGTCAAAATTTCTGTATCTTGGCCTATACCTGGCCATGTCTCGATGTAAGTGATATATTCTTGACAGGGATGTTAAAACACCACTATTTGACTCAGCTCTACCAAGTAAAAAATAGGTTTTCCTCGCTATAGGCCTTTATTGGATAGTTTGGTACTAGTGCAATCATTCAATCGTCTATTTTGTAAATTCATTAAAGCTGGGAATATAATGGTACAAAAAAAGGATGATGTCTCCGTTAAAGTCAAGGTGTTAGATTTTGGACTAGCAGGTTCCTTACATGATGAAAAAGATGGTATGAAAGGTTTCAGGACAGATATCGCAGAAATTGTCCGGAAATTTAGCGCTCTCTATACTGGTGAAGAATTTGACAATGAAACTGATTTACAGAAAAACTGGAAAGATAAAATGACTATGGTAAATATTTCCATTCCTATTTTACATGCTCGATTGCTGACTTATTTTTGGAGATGATGTATGCTCCAGTCAAGATTCTTTCATATAAAGAGAAGCAGATAGCTAAGAACAGGATTTTCCCTGACGCACAAAAAGCTGCGTTTTGCCATGTTTTTATCACCATTATGTCCCGTAAAAATCATTAAATGCGCCCATGATGGCGAAATCTTGATTGAACACAAGATCTGGTAGTATTCCACTTCAGTTCATTATTCGTTTTTGCTAAACGGAAGTTGTAGTCCAAGCTAGTTGACCCATATATGTATAGCATTGTAAGAATGGTGTAATAAACCAAAGAGCCCAATGAAAACCACTGACAATGACAGTAAAGTGTCTTTCAGTACCAAAAGTACTTTGATTTTTCCTATATAACACATCAATAAACAATGAAAGTTTCAAGAGTATACTGTACATGACTGTATTAGGTACCATAACTATCAGAAGAAGAAAAAAAATCTTTCAACACTATCAGTACTGTGATTTTTATTTTACAGATGACAAGTGGATTACGTATGTCAGAGGAAGATAAAATAGAATTGTTTCACTTGATTGACAGTGCTCTACAGATTGTCTCTCCAATGGGAGTACAAGGTTTTAAAGAGGAAGTTAAACAAAAATTAAATGACCTCAGTAAGTTAGCTGCTATGAATAGGGCTGCAAGAATATACACTTTGGTATGATATGGCTCGTGATACACTGAAGTCTGTATCACAATAAGCCAATCTGGAAGTTTATCCCAACTGTTTTCTGTTCATAACAGCATATATAGACTAGCATGTCCGTCCAAAAATATCAATTCAGAAGCATTCATTGACATTTCAACGACAAATTTCTGATTATTTTCATAATAACTTCACTTAGATGTTTCGACTATAAATGATTTTGTTTTTATTTTTGTTTGCATTTTTGAAGTGTTTTTGCTTCCTAGCAGAGTTGTGTATCATGATATGTAGTGTATCATGGATCAAATATCACGGTACATATCCTATTAGGAAGTGAGTGTATCCTTGCAGCCTTAGCTATAAATATATTATACATTATAGATTGTATATCCTCATTGACAGAGTGGTTTTACTCAGTATAGATACATTGGCTCCAGTCACCTATTGACAGATTGCCAGCCACGCCCACAATGTTCCCACAAAGGCTTGGCATGTGTGAATTACACACAAAAAAATTGAGAACTTGGCCTGAATTGTGCTATTTAATGACGTCACTGACACCAGTGCATCATTAGTTGCCATGCCATGACGCTGCTTTTGTTCTGTGATGCGGCCAGTGTTGGAACATAAAAGGCATAGCCGGCGATGGGTCAGTTGGTCTCAATACAGTTTGGTTGGACTCATTGGCCCAGTGGTTTAGACAGACCTGGTGATCTTACTAGTGTAGTTAGAGGTCCCTTATTTTTTAGTACTCTAAAAACTTTATTTCTCAGCAGAATATAATAAAACATGATAAAGGGGTTATCATACCAAGCCATCCAAATCAGTAATGATGGCTTTGCCTCAGTAGCTGAGCTGTCTAAAGAGTTGTTATAACCCTCGCAAACAAAGTTTAGGGGGTATATAGGAATCGTCCTTTTTGTGCCCGTCTGTCCATCTGCCTGTCTGTCTATCCAAATATCATGTCTGCTGCATATCTTCCATGTCTGTTAATGGATTTTGATCAAACTTGACACAAACGTAAACAAACATGAGATGATGTGTCACATACAAAATTTATGTGCATAAGTCAAATGTCAAGGTCAGGAGGTCAATGTTGGTGGGAGGGGGGTGTATATGGCTCTCAAGAGACAGTTATTTCTTATTAGTTATTTCTTTAATTTTCATCTAATCATCTGTAACTATTTATTGTCATCAAGATTTAAAATGTTTCTTTTTCAAAAATGCATGTTAAAATTGTGAAAATATTTCAGATATGGAGAAAGACAGTATTATGAGAAAAGTTATCCAGATTTTATTCCCCAAAGAGGGTAAAAAAGTCAGCACATCAGATTCAATGGCAGTAAGTACATATACAAGTATTCTATCTCAGTTTACACTAGTATTATCGTGGGTGTGATCCCTGGCTGGGTCTGACCTAAGATTTGACAGTGGGTAGAGACTGTTCTTTCGCCAAGCACTCAGCATTACGAAATGAAAGTCGCTGTTCTTTTGGATGGGAACTTTTAATAAACAAGGTCCCGTGTCATGGTGGGCTTTGCACATTAAAGAACCCTGCTGTATAATGCCATTAGCACACACACAGGCTTAATTTCTGCACCTTTGTCTATAGCTGGCGACATCTCAATATAAGTGAAATATTCTTGACTGGGACATTAAACACCATCAACTCATCTATAATTAACTATACAAATTTATATTTGCCATAGATTTATATTATAATCTTCATGCCAAATTTCATTTATAGATTTGAAATATATTAAGAATTTTTGCAATATCTAGACATGTTAGAAATGATATCTAAACTTACTGATATAAATGTATGCAGCAAATTTGTTTTTCTTGAAAAACAATTTTTGTGAAAAAATTTTTAAATTTGGGAAAAAAATATTAAGCTGTGTAAAAATATATTTTTTTTTTTCAAGATAAAACTACAATTTTAGCGGAAAAGAATCAGTTTTAGCAGAATGATATTTTGAACAATTTAATTTTATGAACATTTTTGGTCTATAATGATATGACAAGTTTTAAACATTTTATAATCATTTATGTATGGCAGTATATTAACACTCCATCAATTGTGGTTGGCTAGCATAATGTGTGATAACACAACAGTCATTTCTTTAATATGATAACCCTGACTGGGTCTGACCCAAGACTTGAAAGTGGGTAATGACTGTTCTTTTACCAAGCATTTGGCATTTAGAAATGAATGTCACGGTTCTTTGGGATGGGAACTTAAAATAAACAATGTCCCGTGTCACAGTGGGTTTGGCACAATAAAGAACCCTGCTGTATAATGGAATTCAAGTCAATTCGCCCCACGGTAAATTCGCCCCCGTCAAATTCGCCCCCACTTTCATCAAATTCGCCCCCCATGTCAAAATCGCCCCCACTTCTTGCAAATTCGCCCCCATTTTTTCCAATAACCATATAACAAAAAAAATTTTTTTTTTTTTTTTTTTTTTTTTTTTTATAAAAATCAATAAAAATAATGCTACTTTAGAAATGAAACATTTAATAATGGATTTAACTTTTATGTTTAATTGTATTATTAAACGTAGTCAATGTTGCTTTTGACAAAATATTTTTTATAAAATACCGACATAAAGTAGAAGCCATTTTATAAGTGAACAATGCATTTGATGTTACCAGGAACAGAGAAATTGTTTCGAAAGGAGCGCCTGGTAGTTGAAAAAGATGTTTTTTAGTGATCTCTCTCAACGGTGTAATCTATCAATACTCTAATGTTATTCTTTAATAAACGTTAAGTATTTTGTTTTTACTGTACCCACTGTTATGATTATAGCAAAATCTTACAAAGGACTTTTGATTTGAATGCGCGACAAAAAGCATTGCAATAAAAACAATACATTACAAATAATTTGTGTGCCATGAGTTATTTAGGCATATCCGAAGTCGTAAAAAATAATTTTATGTTACTTTTACAATCTTAATAAAAAGATGATTTTATCAAAAATTGGGGCGAATTTGACAGTGGGGGCGAATTTGCAAAAAGTGGGGGCGATTTTGACATGGGGGCGAATTTGATGAAAGTGGGGGCGAATGTGACGGGGGCGAATTTACCGTGGGGCGAATTGACCTGATACCGTATAATGCCATCAACTCAACGCACAGGCAAAATTTCTGCACCATTGCCTAAAGCTGAAGATGTCTCGATATAAGTGAAATATTCTTGACTTGGAGTTAAACACCATCACTCAACTCAACTCTTTAATATGATAAAGAAACATCAGGTGATGTTTTCCCACATAAATGACATTATTCTAGGAAAATGTGATGTAAACTTTCTCAAAACATTAAGGAATATTGATCAAATTGTGCTCTGACACACCCTGTCTTTCATATACTAAATGTCCTTAAGTTTTAACTGATACAAACATACCAATAAATAGACATTTTTTCAGATTCATGAAGGATTGTGTTAATGGGTTTATATGCAGTGCTCTGTAGCAACCCACTTTGAAAAAATTACGCACTTTGAAAAAATTTTTCAAATCGCGTCAAATTCGGGACAAGCTCAACGCACTTTGAAAAAAATTTTCAAAGTGCGTTAAAAAATGGTTCAGCTCAACGCACTTTGAAAAATACTTCAAAGTGCATTAATGAGGTACATATAAAATTCGACCCACTTTGAAAAAAATACGCACTTTGAATTTTTTTCAAACTGATGAATGCGGGACAAGTTCAACGCGAATTGAAAAAAAATCAAACTGCGTCAAATGAGGTACATTTAAATTTATTTCACTTCGTTCAACGCATATTTTCATTTGTGATTGAATAATCTACAACAGCCAACACAAGTTTTAACCAACATAACTAATAGCAGGGTTAGCGTTGTGAATGTGAAAACCAGTTTCAAAATGTGGTTAGCAGCCTAGGGTGTCGGGGTGAGGAGGAGGGGGTTACAAAGGGGACATTTTGGGAAAACACCCATCTTTGCGATATGTAGCATCTATACCATATATATCCTGACCGTAAACCATGTATATTTAGAATGAAACCACTGGGCCAATTTGAACCAAATTTGGTGTGAAAGGCCCATGGTTTGTAAAGATTAAAAGTTTTGTTGGCGTTCCCGCGCCATATCCAAGATACCCGCCGTTACTATAAACGCATAATTGGCCGTTTTAGTCTTATGTGTTGTCAGATTTAGTTCAAATTTCAAGATGGAATATATATAAAGTTTGCCCATTGAACACATAAATCCATACAAACAATACCAATGTGTATTCCTTTCTCGCGAAACTAAATAGCTTGCGAATATGTGTAAGAAAAGAAGCGCGGATCTCCAGACAGACATGGAAGTGAGATCAGGTGCTCTGGGAGTAGTATCTCCTGCTCAAATGCGTAGTATGGTAGTAGGTGTATGTTCAAGAGAGGAAACACAAATATTTAATTGGTGTTAAAGATATCTAAAAATTGTGGAACTGGACAAATGCCAGTAACCAAAAGCTTCTCCCCCGAAAAAAACCCACCAACAACAATAGACAATACAATAAAAATTTAAGGCCCCTTGCCATCATGGTACGACTTGGACCTACATTCGATATAAAGGGGTGGTGTGGTTAACCGGTGTATGGCGGGCTGTGAGACCCTATATGTCAGACATGGGGTGAATTACATTGCAATGTACATGTAATGCATTACATTACAATTACTTTGGCAAAACTAGCATTATATTACAATTACAATTACTTGCATTTTGGAAAGTAATGCATTATATTACAATTACTTTACTAAAGTAATGCATTATATTACACATTACATTTCATAAATTTTATTAGCAAAAGAATTTAAACATATATAGATGAGAGATGTTTCCTGTTTGGAATTTGAAATTTAGGGTTAAGGAGTGCACTTTATCGTGTAACATCTGCGTCGACATGGGGCATCGGTTGTAAGGTCTTATCCAAATTACCCCAATGGCTTTCATTTCACAATATCATTTTCAAAAAGTCTTGGTCAGATCCTGCGGGGTCAGTGATCTCTCACACACGGAAATTATCTTCCGTGACAGAAAGTACATTATTAAACATGCCATAACAAATAAATAAGATTCAACCCATCGAAGATGGGGCGGGGGTGACCAATAACAAATCAAAAAATTATATCTTCGAAGAGGCGACTAATAAATATCCTGGGGACGTGAAATTCATCTCGGAACTCCCTTGTAGTAGCCTTGTCACAGCTGAAAATGACTGTTCACATATACATGAACCATGAATACCGTTAGCCGAGATATTACCAATGTGAGAAAATTACACTTTATCTTTTTTTAGTTGTTGCATTTGTGGTAAAATTTTACTACATTTGTGAAAAACATTTACTACATTTGTGACCAAACTTACTACATTTGTGGTTCGATACTACATATGTGACACTTTTTCATTACATTTCAGATTTGTAAAAGTTACTACATTTGTGGTAGTTACTACATATAGGGGTCCCACACGCGCCAAACCTCCCACTTTTCATGTAGTAAAGCGCATTATTATTTTTGCCTGCTACATCAATTGCAGTTATATCGGCTACAATTGCCATTGTTTCGACGTCCTGACTGCTTAACTATCAAGGGTTCTCATGTCGTTATATAGTTGTATTCCAGACCTGTTTATATTACTAGAATACGCTAGCGCACACACACACACACACACACACACACCAAATTGACAAAGGTCGACAAGTTGGCAATTCGTTTTCTTTTAATAAAATCTCAAGCTCTCTCTCTCTCTCTCTCTCTCTCTCTCTCTCTCTCTCTCTCTCTGTGCTTTGCCATTTTGAACGTACTGTCTATCAAACTGCCTGGTGCACGTTTATTCCTGTTGGTTATTATCGGGTCTCCCGTAAAGAAGAGCTCCAAGAAAATTGTTGAAATCAAAGATGTTTTATGATTGAGAAGAAAATTTTTCAAAGTGCGTAATTTTTTCAAAGTGGGTTGTCACAGGTGTTTTTTAACGCTGTTTGAAATAAAAAAATATTTTTTTCAAAGTGCGTTGAGCTGAACAATTTTTTAACGCACTTTGAAAATATTTTTCAAAGTGCGTTGAGCTTGTCCCGAATTTAACGCGATTTGAAAAAAAATTTTCAAGGTGCGTAATTTTTTCAAAGTGGGTTGTTACAGTGCTCTAGGATTGCCATTTCTTGTCTCATGTATCAAGTGAATTGACGGATCACCGGCCACGCCGACAATGTTCCGACAAAGGCCCAGCATGCCTGAATTACATACAAAAAGAATCAAAACTTGCCTGAATTGTGATATTTAATGACGTCACTAACACTAGAACGTCATTAGTTGCCCTGACGCTATTTTGGTACCGTGATGGCGGCCACTGTCGAACATAAAAGGCGTGGCCAGTGATACATCAATTCTGGTCATGGGAAAGTGATAAATACTGACTTTCTTCCCGAAAGTGAAATTAATAACAAAAAAACTTATTATCCATTATCAAATGTTGTTTCTATTTTATTTTTTCCAATGGTAAATAATCTTGATGCCACATTGTCAGCTGAAATAATTCAAACCCTGTTCTCAAACTCTCCTTTCTGTTCTGGTAAAGGGAGATAACTTGTATTGTAACTTGCATAATAACTGAAGTTTTGTTTTTGGGTTTAGTAGTGAATTTTTGTTTGTCAAAACATCTTTTTTGTTTCCAAGATATTGGGAAAGTAAAATTGTTTTTTGGGAAAAGTGACTTTCCTATGGAAATTCAGTGTCAAGAAAAACCCCTAGAGCACTAATATGATGGATTCATTTCAATATATATATATATATAGCCAATCTCTAAAACTAGGCATTCTATAGAATAGCTAAATATTTCAGACAATCTGTAGAATGACTGGTCATTTCAGACAGTCTATAGAATGGCTAAAACTTTTAGTCTTTTATGGAACTCCTGGAAAAATGGCTAGGCATTCTATAATTCTGTTAGTTCCAGATAATTATTATATGATATATTTTTACTATAGGGAGGTGATGGAAATGTGTTAGATTCTGGTCAAGCTGAGGGAGTTGATGAAAAGGAAGAAGATTTATTAACATTTTACCGACAAACAATGGGTATTGGAGAATTTAGAGGTTAAGTACCCAATTGATCAGAGAGAAAAAATTACAAAAATTATATATTTGACAAATTTTTACATCACACACAAAGAATTCCAATGTATGTTGTCCCAGTCAAAAGTGCATATATTTTTTAATTGGGCTTGCATGAAACTGTCAACAGTTAATCATAGAACTACATGTACATATTACATGGAGCTTAGGCCTAAAAAAAATATGTGTGTTTCCGCTAACATAGAATTATTATAAAGGGGGGGGGGGGGGGTAGATCGATTTTTTTTTTAATAGCATATGTTATGCATGTGTATGTAATGTATTATGTTAAAATTATATTATAAATGTGTTGTTTAAGTTATTTTAGATGTAATTTAAAATTAAAAATATAACTAAAATCAAAAACATGTGCAAATAAAACATGTTGCTGACTTGTTTTTGATATTAGCGAAAACGGATTTTTAAAAATACAGAAAAAAACCTGGAGTCAGTCCTTTTAAGTTGGGTCAGTCAGGTTAGCAGAAACACACATATTTTTTTTAGGCCTTAGTGTTCACTGTTATATTTGGGTATACACAATACTGTAAACATATTTAATTTTGTGTGTATTTATTTTCGTGGTATAGGAAATTTAAACATATCTGCTTAGTAAATTTTCACATTTTTAGCTCAACTGGCTATAGCCAGCTGAGCTTATGCCATGGTGAAGCGTGTGTCCGTGCGTCCGTGCGTCCGTGCGTCCGTGCGTGCGTCCGTGCGTAAACTTTAATCTTCTCCTCTGAAACCACTGGGCCAATTGAAACCAAATTTGGTGTGGAAAGTCCCTAGGTGGAGTAGATTAAAGTTTGTACAAATCAACTTCCTGCGGCATCCAAGATGGCCGCCATTGCTATAAATAGCAAAAACCTATAAATGGTTGTTACATGTTTATTTTAGAATCGATTTAGTTCAAATTTGAGATTTAGAAAGTAGATGTCTAGCCATTTAATATATGTAACGGATTTTTCAGTAACTTTTTCTGTTTGCTCATAATTAGCGGAATATGCAAATTAGATGCTAAATTTAGGCAATTCTTTGAAAATCTTCTTCTCTGAAACCACATACCCAAATGAAGCCAAATTTAATGTGGAAAGTCGCTAGGTGGAGTAGATTAAAGTTTGTACAAATCAACTTCCTGCATCATCCAAGATGGCCGCCATTGCTATAAATAGCAAAAACATATAAATGGTCATTACATGTTTATTTTTGGACCGATTTAGTTCAAATTTGAGATTTAGAAAGTAGATGTCTAGCCATTTAATATATGTAACGGGTTTTTCTGTAACTTTTTCTGTTTGCTCGTAATTAGCGGAATATGCAAATTAGATGCTAAATTTAGTCGATTCTTTGAAAATCTTCTTCTCTGAAACCACATACCCAAATGATGCCAAATATGGTGTGGAAAGTCCCTAGGTGGAGTAGATTAAAGTTTGTACAAATCAACTTCGTGCGGCATCCAAGATGGCCGCCATTGCTATAAATAGCAAAAACCTATAAATGGTCATTACATGTTTATTTATGGACCGATTTAGTTCAAATTTGAGATTTAGAAAGTAGATATCTAGCCATTTAATATATAACGGGTTTTTTGTAACTTTTTCTGTTTGCTCGTAATTAGCGGAATATGCAAATTAGATGCTAAATTTAGTCGATTCTTTGAAAATCTTCTTCTCTGAAACCACATACCCAAATGATGCCAAATATGGTGTGGAAAGTCCCTAGGTGGAGTAGATTAAAGTTTGTACAAATCAACTTCGTGCGGCATCCAAGATGGCCGCCATTGCTATAAATAGCAAAAACCTATAAATGGTCATTACATGTTTATTTATGGACCGATTTAGTTCAAATTTGAGATTTAGAAAGTAGATGTAGCCATTTAATATATGTAACGGGTTTTTTTGTAACTTTTCTGTTTGCTCGTAATTAGCGGAATATGCAAATTAGATGCTAAATTTAGGCATTCTTTGAAAATCTTCTTCTCTGAAACCACATACCCAAATGATGCCAAATATGTGTGGAAAGTCCCTAGGTGGAGTAGATTAAAGTTTGTACAAATCAACTTCGTGCGGCATCCAAGATGGCCGCCATTGCTATAAATAGCAAAAACCTATAAATGGTCATTACATGTTTATTTATGGACCGATTTAGTTCAAATTTGAGATTTAGAAAGTAGATGTAGCCATTTAATATATGTAACGGTTTTTTGTAACTTTTTCTGTTTGCTCGTAATTAGCGGAATATGCAAATTAGATGCTAAATTTAGTCGATTCTTTGAAAATCTTCTTCTCTGAAACCACATACCCAAATGATGCCAAATATGGTGTGGAAAGTCCCTAGGTGGAGTAGATTAAAGTTTGTACAAATCAACTTCGTGCGGCATCCAAGATGGCCGCCATTGCTATAAATAGCAAAAACCTATAAATGGTCATTACATGTTTATTTATGGACCGATTTAGTTCAAATTTGAGATTTAGAAAGTAGATGTAGCCATTTAATATGTAACGGGTTTTTTTGTAACTTTTTCTGTTTGCTCGTAATTAGCGGAATATGCAAATTAGATGCTAAATTTAGTCGATTCTTTGAAAATCTTCTTCTCTGAAACCACATACCCAAATGATGCCAAATATGGTGTGGAAAGTCCCTAGGTGGAGTAGATTAAAGTTTGTACAAATCAACTTCGTGCGGCATCCAAGATGGCCGCCATTGCTATAAATAGCAAAAACCTATAAATGGTCATTACATGTTTATTTATGACCGATTTAGTTCAAATTTGAGATTTAGAAAGTATGTCTAGCCATTTAATATATGTAACGGGTTTTTTTGTAACTTTTTCTGTTTGCTCGTAATTAGCGGAATATGCAAATTAGATGCTAAATTTAGGCATTCTTTGAAAATCTTCTTCTCTGAAACCACATACCCAAATGATGCCAAATATGGTGTGGAAAGTCCCTAGGTGGAGTAGATTAAAGTTTGTACAAATCAACTTCGTGCGGCATCCAAGATGGCCGCCATTGCTATAAATAGCAAAAACCTATAAATGGTCATTACATGTTTATTTATGGACCGATTTAGTTCAAATTTGAGATTTAGAAAGTAGATGTCTAGCCATTTAATATATGTAACGGGTTTTTTTGTAACTTTTTCTGTTTGCTCGTAATTAGCGGAATATGCAAATTAGATGCTAAATTTAGGCATTCTTTGAAAATCTTCTTCTCTGAAACCACATACCCAAATGATGCCAAATATGGTGTGGAAAGTCCCTAGGTGGAGTAGATTAAAGTTTGTACAAATCAACTTCGTGCGGCATCCAAGATGGCCGCCATTGCTATAAATAGCAAAAACCTATAAATGGTCATTACATGTTTATTTATGGACCGATTTAGTTCAAATTTGAGATTTAGAAAGTAGATGTCTAGCCATTTAATATATGTAACGGGTTTTTTGTAACTTTTTCTGTTTGCTCGTAATTAGCGGAATATGCAAATTAGATGCTAAATTTAGTCATTCTTTGAAAATCTTCTTCTCTGAAACCACATACCCAAATGATGCCAAATATGGTGTGGAAAGTCCCTAGGTGGAGTAGATTAAAGTTTGTACAAATCAACTTCGTGCGGCATCCAAGATGGCCGCCATTGCTATAAATAGCAAAAACCTATAAATGGTCATTACATGTTTATTTATGGACCGATTTAGTTCAAATTTGAGATTTAGAAAGTAGATGTCTAGCCATTTAATATATGTAACGGGTTTTTTGTAACTTTTTCTGTTTGCTCGTAATTAGCGGAATATGCAAATTAGATGCTAAATTTAGTCATTCTTTGAAAATCTTCTTCTCTGAAACCACATACCCAAATGATGCCAAATATGGTGTGGAAAGTCCCTAGGTGGAGTAGATTAAAGTTTGTACAAATCAACTTCGTGCGGCATCCAAGATGGCCGCCATTGCTATAAATAGCAAAAACCTATAAATGGTCATTACATGTTTATTTATGGACCGATTTAGTTCAAATTTGAGATTTAGAAAGTAGATGTCTAGCCATTTAATATATGTAACGGGTTTTTTGTAACTTTTTCTGTTTGCTCGTAATTAGCGGAATATGCAAATTAGATGCTAAATTTAGGCAATTCTTTGAAAATCTTCTTCTCTGAAACCACATACCCAAATGATGCCAAATTGGTGTGGAAAGTACCTAGGTGGAGTAGATTAAAGTTTGTACAAATCAACTTCATGGGCATCCAAGATGGCCGCCATTGCTATAAATAGCAAAAACCTATAAATGGTCGTTACATATTTTTATTTTTGGACGATTCAGTTCAAATTTGAGATTTAGAAAGTAGATGTCTAGCATTTAATATATGCAACGGATTTTTCTGTTACTTTTTCTGTTTGCTCGTAATTAGCGGAATATGCAAATTAGATGCTAAATTTAGGCATTCTTTGAAAATCTTCTTCTCTGAAACCACATACCCAAATGATGCCAAATTTGGTGTGGAAAGTCCTAGGTGGAGTAGATAAAGTTTGTACAAATCAACTTCGTGCGGCATCCAAGATGGCCGCCATTGCCATAAATAGCAAAAACCTATAAATGGTCGTTACATGTTTATTTTTGGACCGATTTAGTTCAAATTTGAGATTTAGAGCGAAGATGTCTAGGCATTTAATATATAACGATTTTTCTGTAACTTTTTCTGTTTGCTCGTAATTAGCGGAATATGCAAATTAGATGCTAATTTAGGCAATTCTTTAAAATCTTCTTCTCTGAAACCACATACCCAAATGATGCCAAATTTGGTGTGGAAAGTCCCTAGGTGGAGTAGATTAAAGTTTGTACAAATCAACTTCCTGCTTCATCCAAGATGGCCACTATGCTATAAATAGCAAAAACCTATAAATGGTCATTACATGTTTAGTTATGGATCGATTTAGTTCAAATTTGAGAATTAGAAAGTAGATGTCTAGTTATTTAATATATGTACAGATTTTTCTGTAACTTTTTCTGTTTGCTTGTAATTAGCCGAATATGCAAATTAGATGCTAAATTTAAGCGATTCGTTGAAAATCATCTTCTTTGAAACTACAAAGCCAAATGAAGCCAAATTTGTAACAGGTTTCCTGAGAAGGTTTTGTTGCCACAATTTTCAAGAATTTTGTAAATCAGGTGTAATATTTCATCAATATTTTGAAAATCTTCTTTGAAACCACTAGGCTAATTTAAATTAAATTTGTCTTCCCAGACAAGCCAATGTTACATCCAAGATGGCCCCGTTTCTATAATGAGAAACACATAAATAGCCATTGTGGATTCATTTTGTAAGCTGGCTTCTGTTCCTATACATAGCAATAACATGAAAAACCAATGCAGATTTGGTTTCCAACCACTTTGGTTCCAGTTGCAATTGTAAACAGGAGGGGGAATGCCATTTCACAAGATTTGCATGTTATTTATCAAAAATGTAAATAAGCTGCCAGTTGAGCATCACAGGCCCTATTGGGCCTCTTGTTGAAATATGCACCATTACACAATAAGCATAATATAATTCGCTCAATACTAATTTTCGCGCAAAACAAACGATTGCGAAATAAGCGAAAATTAGTACCGGTACATCATGAAAATAAATACGTTTACAGAACATGTATATGATTTATGGCTTGTGTTCTAAATCTTTGATGAAAAAGTGAGGATAACCATCAGTTTCCTTTAATTGCATCATAGAGACAGTGAGATGCACATTAATTACAAGATAATTAGGGTCATATGTCATTACAAATTTGAAAAGTATAATGGACTGACTAAAATTTTCCATAAAATTTTAGCATTTATTGCAATTGGAAAATTACTATAAATCTGTTTTGCTGCAAACTGATTATTCAGACACTTTGAAATCCAATGTTTATACATTAAAAGTTTTGTTTATTAAATGGTTATGATATATGTATATATATATATGAATGTTTTGGTCTCAATGTGGAAAACGGCAAGAGAAAATGATATCAAGCTGAATTTATGCTGTAATTCTTTATCATAATTTTTTGAAAACACAGAACCAGGTGAGTGAAAAAGCCCTTCGATTCAGTTTTGAAATACTGGTATTTTAAGAGATAAGGAGCGGATGATCATTAAGGTTTATCTTAATTTTTATCACACTACCACACAAGTCGTATTTTATATAAAATTTGTGAATGTATGATTGATGGATATAGATTAGGAACCAGGTGAGCAAAAAAGCCCTTCCATTCTATTTTGAATTGTTGAAATGTATAAGGAGACATGATCAGTGAGGTTTGTTTTTATTTTTATTACACTACAGTATTTTATATAAAATTGAATGGAGAAGATTAATGAGATTTTTTTATCCTTCCCAGATTTTAATTATTTACTTAATTATCGTCAAACCTGTCTTAAAGGTCACCTTTATATAAGGGCAATCTGGTTTTAAAGGCCAGTAAATTGAATCCTAATGCTCTTTATTCATATTATTTGAACTTGTATATAAGGACTATCTGCCAATAAAGGCCCTTTTTACTGGTTGTCTCTGGTAGCCTTTATAGACATATTTGACTGTTGGTTAAATATTTTTATTTATGTAATATTCACTGTTTGCTGATCTTTTTGTTTCCTAGAATTATATTAGTTTTAGAAACTACCAATTTAAATTGCTTAGAATGTGTCTGTATATATAGTACATTACATGTCATATACTTGCCATGATCATCACAGAATTTCATGATGGGCGATAAAGTTTAGGATTTAACATTTTAATAGGTTCTCTAGGTCTCCTTACTGTCTCCTTTTTTAGCCAAGCATTGTGATATTCCCCACCATATGGCATCAGGGAACATACCAGGGATAGACACCCTATTCTCAAGTAGCCTAAAAGGACTAGTAAGGATTTTAATCTGGTAGTTCTTTCCTATTTATACTGGTCCTTCCTTGATGGACTCTGGATGAGCACCACAAAGTGGCAATTGCATGACCTTTGCTTCTCTAGGGATGGGGGATACCACAGCCTCCTTGGAGAAAATGGTATTTAGAATGCCTTAGAAGCCTTTTTGGCACTCCCTAGGGCAAAATTTTCAACAATAGGACAGTGAATTTTGACTTCTATTGCACTGGTTTTCAATATTTTGCATTCATCTAAAGTTATGGCCCAATTTCGCCCCCAAACAGTTATTAACATTTAGCAAAATAAGGGGTCAATGGCCCCACAACCTTTTAGAATGATTACTGAAAGTATGACCCATATCAATATTTCTCGCATATTTTATTTCAATTTTTTTTAACAAATATTATAGCTTTGTTTTATCATTTAACTTAAGGTGCTTGTTGATTTTAAATCTTTAATTATTTATTATTACATATGGAAACGATTTCATTATTTCTAAATTTCCTGCATAAATATGAGCTAAGTATAAATAATTGGTTGGAAAAAGTATAATTTGAGAATTCTCTCATCTTTTCTCACATTTATTTTAGTAATGGCCCCAACCCCAAATTGCCTCTCATTGCAAATATCCATGACTTACTTCTATTGTCTCATCTGGATCAAAAAATAGGGTAAAATTATATAACTAATAATAATTGTGTTTTATATATATATTATATAGAGAGAGAGAGGTGTATGTATGTTTAAGGCATTTGTCAGCATACCACTTAATCTTTTGAACAAAAACAATGTTATTTAAAAAAAAACAATATCAGTATAGATTATTTTGTAGCATTTTGAAAATTCCTTTAGTAGACAAAATTTCGATTTGTCTGTATAAAATGTATGTAAATTGTATAACCTAGCTATACTAGTCTAAACATTGTAATTAATTTGCTCAAAATATTTATATAAATTCATGTCCTTTTCCTATTTTCCCTTTCTTATATCCGCACCATTTTGGTGTTTGCTTCATTTTCTACATGTTGTATTTTACAATCTTTAGACAAAACAACACGATGTTATAAGAATGAAATTCTACATTGTACCACATGGTCAATACCTCATAATGTTTTTGTGGAATGATATAGAAAACTTTTGAATTACAAAATCAGCAGAACAACATGATAGAGTCCACAAGTGTACCACATGATCCACCCCCCACCCCCACCCCCCTTAACATTTGTGGGGAACATTTTGGAAAACATTTACATCAGAATTTCCCAAAATAATGAGAAAACATTTACATTAAAATTTCCTGGAATGACGAGAAAACATTTACATTGAAATTTTCAGAAAACGCTAACTGAAGCGATTCCATCTCCAAGAGAAATAATTGTCGTGCAGAAACGTTATAGCCTTATAGGGTATAACATGGTGCACTAGTGGATCCCATTGTTTACATGCTCTGAGCAAGCATTACAAGCCCCATCATATATGTCTTTATAACTCATTAAACATATTTATTGATTGAATTTTAAGAAACAGAATGTAAATTATACTATCTTGCCAAATGATTTTTTAAAAATCAAATTATTGATTGCTAGTCTAATATCTTATGAAATATGCGCTTTATTGTAATACATTTATTGTTTTTTAATATAAGTATTAGTTGTTTTTTTAAGTTTGAGCTTTTAAAGTAAGATTAACTGGAGTGTAAACTTTTCTAGCCCTGGTTTTACTATCATTCCTTAACTATGATTTTGTATAACTTAAACAGTGTGGCGACACCTTTAGGGGTTTCGCGGGAAAGAATGGATCAATCTAGAGGATTTCTTTGCTTTTACACAAGTTTAGTAGAGCTCATCCACAGAACTTGCCAATCAAAAGTTTAACACTGACCTAACGGATTAGTGCCAAACCTACCGAGGGGACCGAGCTTTGGACAGCTCGGCCACTCGACCAGTCAACATGTTCAAGATGTCCAGTCAAATCTTTGGAGCTCATTCGGCCCCTTGGCAGCTATAGACTTCTCACAGTCCCCTCGGCAACCGAATTTTGGAACCATTTCAACATAATTATTTTATTTGAATTTATTCAAAAAATAATTTGGTATAACTTAAATTTTTGCTTTCGTTTACAGAACAACATGTTAAAATTTTAACATTTTGGATAAAACTAAATTAGAATGTTATAAGTGCAGTAATCCTCAAAACTGACACTTTAAATTTATGGATATCCAAAATATTTACAAATTGTTGAGATTACAAATTTGCAAAGTATAAGTTAAAGAAAGTCTTAGTTAAGGAATGGTCATGAAACTAGGACCTGCTCAATATAATTGTGATAATCAAAATAATGTGTTCTAGTGTCAACTGTTATCACTAGTACTCTTTATTAAGTATTAAATATCAACTACAATCTTCACTCTCAAATTAGTATTATTCAAAAAAATAAATATTGATCAAAAACAAAAACATCTTAAATTAGAATGATTAGAAAAAATAAATATTGTTCAAAAGTCAAAACTGACTTGTCACAAAATTTTCAAAATCAAAATGTTGTTTGCTAGTCCTGACTATTGTACATGTGATATAATAATAAGGACCCATTTACAACTAGTTCATATAAAAGATGTTTTGACATCAGTCATATTCAACCAGTTTTATTTAACAATTTTAAGTATTAAATCATTTAAAAATCAAAAGTGATTTCTAGTCCAGAAAGAAGTCTTGAAGATATAAGAGTCAATTTGTACACTAGTCAAAATTAAGGTTTTTAAAATAAGACATTATTGTCAGTATGTGATATTAGTTTTGTTATAAATTAAAAAAAAAGAATGAATTTCATTACTAGTCAAAACTTATGTTCTTAAAATTGACACTTTTGTTTGTAATTAGCTAGCTCCCAGATTTTGCTTTTATTAAATTTAAATTTTAAATTGAAGATTGTCAAAATATGTTATGTTGACAAATATTGAAATAGGTGTTTGATGTCAAAATGTGTTCTAATGACAAATATTGTAATAGATGTCAACTGATTGCTGGTTGATGTCAAAATGTGTTCTAATGACAAATATTGTAATAGATGTCACATGATTGCTGGTTGATGTCAAAATGTGTTCTGATGGCATTTTATATTGTTATTATCATATACCCATGTTTCCATTCCAGATAGCCAAAATCAGCATTGGCTACTAAATTCTGGGAAATTTTTTCAAAAAGAAAGCAATTTTACCAAATTTATGTTAAAAAAAATCTTAAAAATCAAAACTGTTTGAAATTTGGCTTCTTAAAATTTCAAATTTGTGGGAACCCAGATATACATGTTTGTAGTGTAAAATACATTAGTAGAATTCTTCTATAGGAATATGATATAAACTGTTACACAAGTCCTTTTTCCACATGTTTTATAAAGCCTATTTTGGAATGAATGCCTTATATATTTCTATTGAAAAACAGGGTGTCTTGTTCAGTATTACTAAGGACTTTTGAAATTATAGCATCATAGTACCAATCTTTTGTTGTCATCTTCCAAAAACAAAAAAACTTGACATTGAAATTTGTGAAATTTAGTTTAATTATTCCATCATAGTATGATTCCTTTATTTATTCATTAATTAAAATAATTTCGGAATTAAGAACTTTTTAAGTATGTAAATAGAACAATATGTGTATATATAGTTAATTATAAATCACATGCTATATTGACCCTTGACTTATAACTAGAAGGGGGTTTTACCGGAGTAATTGCGAAATTCTGCAATAGTTAGACACTTTCCGTAGTCTTAGCGAAAATCTTGAATGTCTAGACTAAATCCAAAATAATAATCTAAAAATCCAGAGTTTTTAGACTAAATCAGAAATAATCAGACAAAATCTGGATATTGCTGGATTATTCTGGATATTTGCTAAATTACAAAAAGTGTCTAACTATTCCAGAATTTAAAAATTATTCCAGTAAGACCCCCTTCTAGTCTATATGCCGTTTGTTAGCAGGTACAAAAATTAAAACTATCAAATGATGTCTTTATATAATTGGACATTTGATGTAAATGGCAGCACAATCTGTTCCTTAACATCAAATTGCATGGAACACTTTTACATTCAAGAACAAAATTAAACATTTTAAAGGAAACTTGTACCCTGTTAAACTCTCAGAATGATGGAGTATGTGTTACTGCTCTCTCTCTCTCTCTCTCTCTCTCTCTCTCTCTCTTTTGTATATTGCTGTTTTTCTTGATTTTATTTGTAATTATTTTCAGTATGACTCAACAATAAATAATGTCAATTGAATGTTCTCTTATTTTATTTTATTTTTTGATCTTCATAAACATAATGTTTATCCAAAGTTAATGGTATCAGCCCTATTTGTAACAGTGTCCTTTCTTACTATAAGAAAAAGAAATCAATAATTTAGGCTTCAAACTAATTTTTTGGGGGGAAAACACCAGTATAATGGAAACAGAGATAAACAGACCACACAAGGAGGATATACCACTATGCTAGCTCCATATGTGAGAGGTCATGGATTCGAACACTTGCTGAGTCTGACCAAGACATGAAAAAAGGTAGTTGCTGTTCTTTCGCCAAACACTTAGAATGTCTTTCAGAAGAGACCTTAAAAATGTATGCCTGTGTCACAGCAGTCATGACATGTTAAAGAACCATCTCTGCATATTCCACTGAGCAAAGGTCGAAATTGCTGTCACTTAACCAATAGCTGGTGACATCTGGATATAGCAGTGACTGTATACACAATAGGCTAGTAAAAATCAAGATTGCTCCTTCAAGAATAATGAATTACATGGATTGGACCCGGTTTCACAATCATTCCTTGGCCAAGATTTTCTTTAACTAAATCTTGCAAAATTTCAAATCTTTAATAAAAATTTTGTTAATTTTCAAGATATTGAGGAATTTTAAGGTATCATTTTTAAGGTGGCTTCTAGATTAAATCATTTGCATTTAGTTTTGACAAAAATATTCATCAATAGTTCCAAAAAGAGATTACCAAAATTTGCTAAATTTAATTTAAGGAAAATCTTAGCTAAGAAAGTACCAGAACTTAACATGCTACTATGTAATCTGATAAGAGTTATCTCTCTTTATTTGAAATGTAACGATTTCTTTAGCTCTTGTTTGAACCCCACAGTATCGGTGGATATAAAACATGTCCGGTCAGTGACAAGCACGACATCGTCCATTACATTACCATCGGTTACAGCTATATGAAAAGTAACTATCAAATACAAGTCTCTGTTTACTATAGTTAAATAATTCAATCTCTACTCAGGCTGACCAATTCGCCAGATTTATAAATCCGTTTTTGACGGATTTGGTCCATAAAAACGGATAACCGGACGGATAAATTTAAAAGGTCAAATTAGACGATATTTTCCATTTTGACTTTTTTAATTAAAAGTACTAAAAATTCGGACTTTTTGTATGGAAATTGTACCAAAATCAAACACTTAACGATAAAAAAAGTACCTAAATGGCAACCATTGCGCACTAAAACTGTGCCGATCTGGACAAATAAATAGAGATTGGTCAGCCCACTGTGGTACAGCGTACACGGGATATTACAGCATAAAATGAGCCAAACAGCCCATGTAAACAACACCAGCGTTAGTCGAATGCCGATTTTTGACTTATCTGTTCATTTTAACATCTGATGGTGTATTGGGTCATCAATCGGACACATAAATGATTCTACTGAAATAGGTAACTGCATGTGATACACTGTTTAAACACTGAAACAAATTGATGAAGCGCAAGTGCTCACCTGTGATTTTGACGTAGCTGGGAGTTTCTTTCCAATATTTCAATTTTCACTTAATAATTAAAAATTCTGAAGCGTACAATTCCTCAAAGATGTTCAGAACTACATGTTGACCAAATTTAAATTCAATGTTTTGCGAAATAAAGGAGCAGGAGACGTTTAAAGATCGACGCGGTGTACTGGGAATTGATTTTCGCCATCGTTTTAGTGTACCGGGAATTGCGAGGTTACGGTTACCGAGAATCGTGTATAACATTATTTTCAAGTCTTAATTTTTAAAGAAATTGGGGATTGCGAATGTATGATACAGTTTGTATACATGGTGCATACAATAATAAATAAGTTTCACGGTGCAAGTTAATATTAGGTGTTCATAGAAAAGGTTCTAACCTTGATTTCAAAATTTAATTAGGTAGATCGCCAATATTAAGAGGCATATAGTGATCCAATATTTTTATAAGAAATGTTTAACACTTAAGGATATCCAAACTTATATGGTATCCGAACTAGGAACATATGACCTTCCAACTCTAAAGTAAAAGTGTGGGTGGTGGGATTTAAACTCAACAGAAAGACCCTTGTTCTAGAAGACCTGCCATTGATGCAACCCCACTCGGAAAAGTCAATAAAGTCAATGATATCCTTACGACTAACAGGCAAGTTACAGAATGGGTACTAACTTACCAAGGCAAATGACATTCTGATGGTCAGAAGCACACACAGCGCACTTTTTCATGTGCTTTTTCAGAGATTGTTTACTATGGCTGAAACATGGGTTTATCATTTCACCCCAGAAGCCAAAGTTTATACTTGATCACCGTGCCAAAAAAGACGAGCTTGAGAGGGTATGACCTCGGACGGCTTCCAGTTATGCTGGTAGAATATCTCCAAAAAGGACAAAACATCAATAACACCTACTATTCATCACTTATGAGGCAGTTACGGAAAATTATTAAACTTTAGAAATGAGGAAAGCTCAGTAAAGCTGTGCTGTTTCACCAAAAGAAACCTATTTAAATTAGACAAATCTTAAGAAATGATTGTGAAACTGCAGCCAGTTGGTGCTTGGTATATGTATCAAAAACAAACATACTAATCCATATCCGAATCACAATCCAGAAAAAAGTAAAAACTTTGGAACTGACAAGTTAGGTTATACGCGTGAACTTCCACCAGGGAAGTGAGACCGGGTGCTCCGGAAGGGTAAGCACCTCTGTTTAGCTAGCTACACCCGCCACGCGTGTAATCAAAATTGTGTGAAAGGAACATGGAACTATGAGGCGTCAAATATATCCAGGGCAATCCTGGACACAGGGACATCAAATTTGTCAACAATACTGTGATGACGGCCATAAAACTATTTGAGGACCTTGAAAAGCCTAGGCTTGCAATATTCCTGAATCAACAATTTATTTGCAAGCAGGTCTACTTCGTTGTACAAAGTCCCCGTAGTGGGAACAAGCTCTACCATAGTGTATTAATTGGGAAACAAATACACCATAAGGAGGAGAAGCAGGTACATGTATATTGCTGCATAAAAATGGAAAGTTGACAATAGAAAAATTGAAGTCATCACGTTTATCATAAAGTTTCAAATGTAGCCTTTTGTGTGCGTCATAATCTAGGTATAAGTCCAAATATGAAGCAGAACTTGAGGAATCAGTCGTGTCTTTTATTTCAAGCTCACTAGGAGAGATGACATTCACATAGTCTCCAAATTTAGGATTGTTAAGAGACAGAACGTCATCTATATATCTGTATGTTGAGTTGAATGATTTGGCGACAGTCTTCTCTCCAGATTTAACAAGGTTCTGCATAAATTCTGCTTCATAAGAACAAAGAAACAAATCAGCAAGCAATGGTGCACAGTTTGTACCCATTGGTATACCGATTGTTTGCTGAAAAACTATATAACCAAACACAACAAATATGTTATCTATCAAAAACTCCAACATTTTGTTGATGGTATCTTCAGTATATTTTTGTTTGGAATCCGTATGATGCTTGACAAAATAACCAGAATCCCAATTCAGCACCAGCTATTTGTATCTTGGCTTACCCTTTTTGTAAAAGAAAGACAAGTGAATAATTTCTGTAAGACGTTCTTTCAATTTAGAATGAGGGATAGTGGTGTAAAGTGTAATAATACTTTATCATTATGATTAGAACTATGGAATGATTATAATTGCCGATTCAAGGTAAAGCAAAACACGTTTCAAACAGCATCACGGATGAGTGGCCATTATATATATATAAAAATATATATAAGCTGTTCTTATTTAGAGGTGGTGTTTATGTTAATATCACTAGACTCAAAATACTAGTAGACAATATAGCGTTATGACGTATAGAATGTGTAGAGCTTTTTTCTATCTCATTTTACGAGGGCGACTCAATAAGTAACTAGCCATCTCATTTCCGATTGTCCGACACTGTACATGTTTATACCCGGATACAAAATTACACGCGTGTCGAGATGTCAGTATGGTTTTAGGCACAGAGCAGCGTAACAGAACACATGTTTTTTGATAAAAAAACCCGAATAGTTGCACATCTAATATTATAAAGGAATGGAAAAAGTCGAATATAATATTTTAGCAATTATATTATTTCTGAAATGCTATGGTTATTCGCGTAGTAATGTGATAAACTAACAAGTCTAAAATGGTAGTCTAAAAACTGGAAATTTTAAATACACAAAATTTGACCTTGCAAACCTTCATCGCGGATTTGCAGAAAAACGAATAAGTTGACATTAGAATTTTTTCTATATTATTTGATAAAATATATTTGCTTTTTGAATACACGAATTAAAAACAAATCTATAGAGTGGATTTTTGTGACAAAAATAAGGAAAATAACTTCAAAATAGGCACCAGTTGGGCCCCAAAATCTCTTAGCAATGTGCAAATGGCAACCAAAGCATCAACATACAACGCCCTATTGAAGCGTTTTATGTCAAAATGCGTCTAAAGAATGTACATATGAGATTTCGATTCATTAATATGAGCCAGACAATAAAGCACAGAGTCGTCAGTGAATAGGGCCTGGGTCCCCTAGGCAAAGAAGGCTAAGAAGCATTAATCTACTGGCAAGGTCATGGCAACAGTATTTGGGGCGCAAAAGGTGTTATTGTGTGTGGTTTTTAACCAAAGATACCTATAACTGGATTGCACTATGCAAATTTGCTAGGCCAGCTGAGAACTGATATCCGTGAAACTGCCGCAACAGGACAACGCAAGAGTCCATAGTTGCAAACTTACACTGAAGACTGTTGGGCGAGACGGGTATGAATTAATTTCACATCCTGCCTAGCTCGTAGCGACTTATTCCTGTTCCCAAAATTGAAAAAATGATACCCGAGGACGTCATTTCAGGTTTGACCAAGAAGTCGTGACGACAGTTGAGGATTGGGTCAATGGAAATCGTCCTGTCTTTTTCAGTTCTTGGGTGATGAACACCGTTGGTATAAGTGTATCACACTAGAGGGCACTGAATTACATTAAAAAATAAGAGGTGGATCTAATCTGGAAAAAAGTTAAGCTGGTTTCCTATTGATTCGCCCTCGTAAATAGAAACTCAAACATAGCACATGACAATGAACTATGGTTAACATTTTAAGACAGAAAAATGTGTTATATTGTAAAAACTATTTATTTCTAAATCCGTTTCAAGACTTTTGATTTTAATCTCGCCACATTTGTGGAACTGTTTTACACCAGACACTCCCTTCCGACGACTGTCTCATTTTGACGTAAATAAGCCATCTTGCATTAATTGTAGCTGGTCAATTCGATCTATTGACATTAAGTTAAATATTTTAAAAGTTTTCTCAAATTGCAATCTTCATTTTTCTGCTCAGTGCCAAACTACAAAGTTTTTTCTTTGCTTTCACTTCACTAGTTGCATTTGCTATGTTACTGTCAAACTTAAACTATTTAAGAACAAATTATATTTTGACATTACACACGGGCCTTTGTAATGGATTAGTTAACACTTATACATCTCCCTCAGTCTACATATATCAGAAAAAATTTGTTTATGATATGGTCTATGTGTTTAATCTTCATATCGTCTGTAATGCATGATTGATAATTACAGATGTTGAAGTTTTTCACTAGATAATTAACTGTTTTGCTTCTCAATGAAAAAGTCGTATAAATTTCTATATAAATTTATTAAAACATGAAAATCGCACAGCTGGCAAGATATTTGACTCTCAATTCCCAGTACACCTATTTGCTCCTGTAATGCCAATTCCCAGTACACCTTTTTGCAATTCCCAGTACACGCGTGTTATCCTCCAACGTCTCCTGCTCCTTTATATCGCAATACATTGAGCTTATATTTGGTGGACATGTAGTTCTGAACATCCTTGAGGAATTGTACGCTTCAGAATTTTTAACTATCAAGTGAAAATTGAAATATTGGAAAGAAACTCCCAGCTACGTCAAAATCACAGGTGAGCACTTGCGCTTCATCAATTTGTTTCAGTGTTTAAACAGTGTATCACATGCAGTTAACTATTTCAGTAGAATCATTTATGTGTCCGATTGATGACCCAATACACCATCAGATGTTAAAATGAACAGATAAGTCAAAAATCGGCTTTCGACTAACGCTGGTGTTGTTTACATGGGCTGTTTGGCTCATTTTATGCTGTAATATCCCGTGTACGCTGTACCACAGTGAGCCTGCAACCTTTGAATTGAATCCGATTTTTTTTTAAATTATCGAATTAACATGATATAGTACATTGTGACGATGTCTAGACTATCTCACAGACAACCAAATCATAACAGACAAATACAGACACAATAAATGTACAAGTTCCCACAAAACTCACCAAGGAAGAAACTCTCTTCCATGGGTGAACACTAATAATAAGAGGACAACTCAACGTAAACAAGAGCACACAAGAAAGCCAGATGTACAAAAAGTATTAAGACCGCTATCGAAGATATCCGAAGGAAGTGCAATACAAACTCATAGTTGCCAACCGTTAATGCATGGATTGGGTGATGTTGTATGCAACATATAGTTACCATGGCAACTATGAGAAGGTCTTGTCATTTGTAACCATTGTAACCCTAACAAGTTCTTGTCAATTTCAAGAGTAGAAAACAGACGTCTTCAGAAGTTTCCCCACTCAAAAACAGTGATGGCTATCTGAAGAGTGACAGCTATAGCAAGACTGAGATCCTTAACCAGCAGTTACAAAGTGTCTAAACGAGGGAAGACTGTGATAATTTACCAGACAAAGAACCCAGTCCCTACTGTTACAAAGTGTCTAAACGAGGGAAGACTGTGATAATTTACCAGACAAAGGACCCAGTCCCTACTGTTACAAAGTGTCTAAACGAGGGAAGACTGTGATAATTTACCAGACAAAGGACCCAGTCCCTACTGTTACAAAGTGTCTACACTAGGGAAGACTGTGATAATTTACCAGACAAAGGACCCAGTCCCTACTGTTACAAAGTGTCTAAACGAGGGAAGACTGTGATAATTTACCAGACAAAGGACCCAGTCCCTACTGTTACAAAGTGTCTAAACGAGGGAAGACTGTGATAATTTACCAGACAAAGGACCCAGTCCCTACTGTTACAAAGTGTCTACACTAGGGAAGACTGTGATAATTTACCAGACAAAGGACCCAGTCCCTACTGTTACAAAGTGTCTACACTAGGGAAGACTGTGATAATTTACCAGACAAAGGACCCAGTCCCTACTGTTACAAAGTGTCTAAACGAGGGAAGACTGTGATAATTTACCAGACAAAGGACCCAGTCCCTACTGTTACAAAGTGTCTAAACGAGGGAAGACTGTGATAATTTACCAGACAAAGGACCCAGTCCCTACTGTTACAAAGTGTCTAAACGAGGGAAGACTGTGATAATTTACCAGACAAAGGACCCAGTCCCTACTGTTACAAAGTGTCTAAACGAGGGAAGACTGTGATAATTTACCAGACAAAGGACCCAGTCCCTACTGTTACAAAGTGTCTACACTAGGGAAGACTGTGATAATTTACCAGACAAAGGACCCAGTCCCTACTGTTACAAAGTGTCTAAACGAGGGAAGACTGTGATAATTTACCAGACAAAGGACCCAGTCCCTACTCTACTATGGACTCACCAGGACCTTCCAACTATCACCCGACTCTGCACAGGTCCCAAAAGATTGGAAAGAAGCAAATACAGTATCAATTGTTAAGAAAACTTAGAGACACATATCAGCTAACTATAGGCCAGTCTCTCTCACCTCAATTTGCTGCAAGCTTCCGGAACACATAGTCCATAGTACCATCATGTATCACTTTGATTCCAAGGATATATTGTGCGACAACCAACATGGCTTAAAAACGATCGTGCGAATCGCAGGTAATCATTATCATCACATCCTTGCTTGTGGAAACCAAGTTCATATAGTTCGCTAAAGCTTTCCACAAAGTCACACATACCAGATTTTTGCCAAACGTCTGTGGAATACCGTCACATTACCATGGTAATACTCTGGATGCAATCATTTCTCGAAGGCAGAGACCAGAGAGTGTTATTTGAAGTAGCTAGATCCAGCGGAGCCAGCATTCTCTCCAGCGTTGCACTGTCTTAGGGCCCTACTGTTTCTAGACTCCATCAACGATTTACCAGTATGGACAGAAGACTCAAAGTTATTCGCTGTTGACTCCCTCCTGTTCCGGCCTATAAGACATTTCCAATTCAGAGGGAGACGGACTTCAGAGACCGAGACCAAGACCATTATTTTAGGGACGATCTCAGACGTTGATATGCTATCATATAACAATATATATATATATGTGTGTGTGTGTGTGTGTGTGTGTGTGTGTGTGTGTGTGTGTGAAAAAAATTATGTTTATTCATAAACAGTTTATAGAACATGGGGTTATCTGAATAGTCGCTATCTACGGATAGCTAATGAAGCAAAAATTTCTACGATTGACGAAATATACCAACATGGATGACGCCACAGACTACCTATTGCCTGATATTTTTTCATCCCCTGTATTTTATGCTCAACGTTTACACGATATGTATTAATTACGCGATTTAGTTCCCTGTATTTCCGAAGAGCATTGAAAGGGGGCAGATCTTACCTGCTGTGTCTCAAATGGAGTAAGAACTGGAAATCTATTTGCAAAAGAATATCATATCCTGCGGAAAGTCTAATTCCGTATTTGGTCCAATAAAGGGCAATAAATAAAGAATTTGGGCATCCTTTCCTTACAAAAAAACCAACAGACCTACCATAAGTTTATCACCAAAAAATACCAGTACTTATGAAAATGTTTGGAGTTTCTGACTCTGATTTAGACGAATGAATCCATCACAGGCATATTGAAATAATATGGTAATTTTAGATAATAAATAAAAACCAAACGAATAAAAATTATTGAACAAGTATAATGACTTCGTTTTATTATTTCTGTATGGACCATCGTGGCAAGTGGTCTAAAACGTTAGTTTTCGGATCGCAGTGCTTCTTCTAAAGGTTGGGCCACAACCACTTCACGTGAGAACGGTTGTCAGTGTACAAACCGTAGGTTTTCTCCTGTTTCCTTCACCACTTCTAAACTAATTTTGAGTGAGACTGTGTTCATAAATCTGACATTGGATTGTCAGTATTCAATCAGTCAATACGTAAATGATACCAAATAGTTCAATAACTGAATGTCCATAATTTGCATTGGATTTCATTTCTATTCTTGTGAGATAACCCCTAAAATAATGAAGTCCGTCTCGGTCTCGGTCTCTGAAGTCCGTCTCCCTCTTAATTGGAAATGTCTATAACATGTCAGGACGACGTAGACCTACAACAAAAGGACCTATCAGCTCTTGGAAGCTAAAAAAGAGACATGGCAGACTAGCTTCCACCTCTGCCAAACGAACAGTTATCCGCATACCGCCGATCGGGAACAAGTTAATTAAGACATGGCGCAACCTTCAAAGTAGACAACTCAAACAAGTTTAATGGAGTTACCATTTCAGAAGAACGGTACATGGGACAAACGCATCTAGGGCGTCGTGGGAAAGACCAATAAGGCTCTGGGTTTTCTTGGACAGAACTTCAGAGACTTTACCACCTCTGCTAGAAGTAGAAGTTCTTCCAGGAAAGGATCAGCTGTGACATTTTCAGGGATTTCTTCTTTCCCAGAACAATCGTAGACTAGAACACCCTGCCAACCACCACTATACTGAGGTCAGCACATTGGAAGAGTTAAGAACTAGATTTTTTAGCAAGAAACAGTATCAAAGAACTCAGTAATTACTTTCCGAAGGATGTTCTTTATAGACAGGTTTTACCGTAATATTGTGTCTGACGGAGAAAGCTGGATTCACCCGTGCGGTATACTTCTCCGGGCGACACACTATGCTGTCTATTCTACCAAAGGGAAACTGTAACTTTATATCATAAGAGTCAGTTCTTCGAGCTTGATAAGAGTTGAGTAATTGTGCTTAACGTCCCAGTCAAGAATATTTCACTTATATCGAGACGTCGCCAGCTATAGGCGAAAGTGCAGAAATTTTGTCTGTGTTGCGCTGATGACAGCAGGGTTCTTTAGCGTGGAAAGCCCACCGTAACAAGGGACCTCGTTTATTTAAGTTCCGATCTGAAACGTGAATTTGATTTCGTAATGCGGAGTACTTGGCGAAAGAATAGTCACTTTCCACTTTCAAGTCTTGGGTCTGACCCGGCGGGATTCGAACCCATGACCTCCCACTTACGGAGTGACCACTCTACCAACTGAGTTAACGCAGTGCTATTAGTTCTTCGAAATTTAAACATACGTAAATGTATGAGCAGTGAAATTGTTTACATTAACTTGTTATGTTAACATTTAAATTGTCAACACATTATGAATATTAATATTTAGCTTTGTATTAAATTTCACTTTTAAGTTTTAATTTTTTGTAATTTTTAAATACCAGACCAAAACGTCTGTTTATAAGTTTTATCTCAATCTTCTAAAATTGGGACTTAAAACTCATATGCATATCATGTTATTATTTTCAAACATCTATTTACGTTTTTGTACATCATACATGTACTATTTTTAGTTAAATCAGATAAATGCACAAAATAATAAACAAATAAAAACATATTTAGAATGAATTGTTAGTGTGATTTTTTTCGGTTGGTGGATTTGTTTATGTCACATGATTAAAACACATTCGCTCCGCTTCACTTGTGTTTTTTCTGTATATCGCGATATTGGTTGTATCAATTTTTTTTCCCAATCTCAACGTAAATAAGAATTTATATAACAGAAAAATGCAAAAGCGCGTACTTGACAACAGGCAACCAAGACAACAAATAAAACGAAACAAACAAAAACCAAGAGCACCGCTGAGCGGGACAATATACACCCGTCATTGTCCATAATGTAAATGGAATTTAAAATAAATAGGTAAAATACTATTGGAAAACGTCATTTTTTGGTGATAGTCAAGATCATATTTAAGTAATTAATCATAACCACAATTTTGCGGAAAGTTGAAAACCGAAACAAACAGTTGTTTTATATGTTAAACATTATTGCTATTTTGTTTTTGTGAAACCATGCCAACAACAAAAATGGTAACGTACCGACTGACAAACGGACAACGCCATACCCATATAACTTCCCGTTACACGGGCGTATAAAAATGAAAGAAACAAACAAACAAGACGGACAAGAAATGACAAAACACATGTTAGAACATTGGAACAGTATTCTATAAGGAACCAAAGAGCCATTGGCCAGTGATCCTTTTACTTATTTATTTATTTATTTATTTAAATAAATTTATTTATTTGAATAAATTTATTTATTTATTTATTTATTTCAAAATGGCTCAATTGTTAGGACCTTAGTATGTCATGTTTAATAATGGTCGAGTAAAAAAATAACATTATTGATCAATGTTATGGTGTTTTAGACGAAGTTTTTTTAAAGTTGTTTAACTTTCCCTGCCCCGGTCTGAAAAATCCTATAATGCCAATGATTATAAGACTCTCGACTTTGATACAAATGATGACAGACGCCAAAAGACTTACCGATATGCAGTGGTTTGCTAGTATTTTTAAAAGCATTAGTTAAGTTTCTTTTACTTATATGGAGTTTCCATAGAAAACCAACGACCTTTAGTAAGTGAACTGGCATACTTTCTAACATCACGGATTCGATATAACAAAGCCGGTGAGTAGCCGAAAACGGAGTTTCCATAGAAAACCAACGACCTTTAGCAAGAGAACTGGCATACTTTCTAACATCACGGATTCGATATAACAAAGCCGGTGAGTAGCCGAAAACGGGAGTTTCCATAGGAAACCAACGACCTTTAGCAAGTGAACTGACATACTTTCTAACACCACGGATTCTATATAACAAAGCCGGTGAGTAGCCGAAAACGGGAGTTTCCATAGGAAACCAACGACCTTTAGCAAGTGAACTGACATACTTTCTAACATCACGGATTCGATATAACAAAGCCGGTGAGTAGCCGAAAACGGGAGTTTCCATAGGAAACCAACGACCTTTAGCAAGTGAACTGACATACTTTCTAACACCACGGATTCTATATAACAAAGCCGGTGAGTAGCCGAAAACGGGAGTTTCCATAGGAAACCAACGACCTTTAGCAAGTGAACTGACATACTTTCTAACATCACGGATTCGATATAACAAAGCCGGTGAGTAGCCGAAAACGGGAGTTTCCATAGGAAACCAACGACCTTTAGCAAGTGAACTGACATACTTTCTAACACCACGGATTCTATATAACAAAGCCGGTGAGTAGCCGAAAACGGGAGTTTCCATAGAAAACCAACGACCTTTAGCTAGTGAACTGGCATACTTTCTAACATCACGGATTCTATATAACAAAGCCGGTGAGTAGCCGAAAACGGGAGTTTCCATAGGAAACCAACGACCTTTAGCAAGTGAACTGACATACTTTCTAACACCACGGATTCGATATAACAAAGCCGGTGAGTAACCGAAAACGGAGTTTCCATAGAAAACCAACGACCTTTAGCAAGTGAACTGACATACTTTCTAACACCACGGATTCGATATAACAAAGCCGGTGAGTAACCGAAAACGGAGTTTCCATAGAAAACCAACGACCTTTAGCTAGTGAACTGGCATACTTTCTAACACCACGGATTCGATATAACAATGCCGGTGAGTAACCGAAAACGGAGTTTCCATAGAAAACCAACGACCTTTAGCTAGTGAACTGGCATACGTTCTAACACCACGGATTCGATATAACAAATCCGGTGAGTAACCGAAAACGGAGTTTCCATAGAAAACCAACGACCTTTAGCTAGTGAACTGGCATACGTTCTTACACCACGGATTTGATATAACAAAGCCGGTGAGTAACCGAAAACGGAGTTTCCATAGAAAACCAACGACCTTTAGCTAGTGAACTGGCATACTTTCTAGCACCACGGATTCGATATAACAAAGCCGGTGAGTGGTGCTGTGGTCCGGTGCTTTAGTTAATTTTACCGACCTTTGGTAAAGCTAACCGGTGATTTAGATAATTTTACCGACCTTTGGTAATGCTAACCGGTGATTTAGATAATTTTACCGACCTTTGGTAAAGCTAACCGGTGATTTAGATAATTTTACCGACCTTTTGATAAAGCGAACTGACAAAATTTCACGCACTTTTGATTCAAACCAACGTTTCGATAAGCAGTGTGATCGGTTAGCTGCCGCTTTAGACCACTCGACCACCTCTATATAAATGTGTATTCGGTCCGTACTATACTTATCATGTCAATATTCTACTCGACAAAACTTTCGGCCACTTTAAGCCTTGGTCAAACAAAATATTAAAAGCGGGTTTTTTTCAAGCACATGAATGAAACTCAATAAAAATTCTCTATATTTAGAATACCTATCAACCTAGCTCTTAAGAAGAATTTCGGACATAAGCCTTGGACAAACAGGAATCGAACTTTAAACATTTTTCTTAACAAAAATGGTAGATAAGAGAGTAGATTATATATATATTCAGTAGTAAAATAACTAAATAAACTTAAGTTGTCACACAGTCGATAAGAACAAATCAAGTCTTTTTAAACGCTTCATTAGACACATTTCACTGTGGTTTTAAATACACAATAGGAAAGTTAAACACAACTGATTGAGCTGTTTAAATTCTGTATAAGATTTAACAATTAAGGTGAGCGACTTCTGATTTTTTTCTCTATTATATGTGACATTGATACATGGCTGTTTAATGGAGTATTGTTATTTTGTTACATATGTACAGTGTTACTGTTTATTCCGGACTTTTAATTAAGTGTTTTGTTGCATTTAAACTGGATTTGTTAACAAAGTACTGTTTTCTAGGACTGTTTAATGGAATACCATTCTATTGTCTAACTGAGCAATGCTTTTATCAAAACAGGCACTCGTTTTTATAAATAACTTGCTGGACGTTTTATTAATATTATTTCATTAAATTGGAACTGTTTGAACCATTGTATTGTCTAACCGAGCACTGGTTTCATCAAGAAAAACACGCGGCCTTGACAATGTCGTAAACATAATGTGATGGTTAAGTACACCAAGGAACAGGTACAATTTACGCTCAAAGTTAAAAATTATTTATGATAATGGTTTTGTTGTAAAAATGGCAGTTAAAATAATGGAAGCTTGTGACTTACAAAGTTAATGAATTATGAAACAAAGTTAGTGAATTATGAATTCAGTCTTAACTTTGTTTGTTTGAAGAAAGATAGTTCAAGCACAGTCTTATGGCAGTTCACAAAAATTCTTGATTTATAAACATATGATTAGCAAAACAACATACTTTGGAAATGCCGCGGAAAATGGAAGAAAACTGTCAAACGATTATGTCAGTTTGATGACATTGTGATGGGGTCTGCAAACGGCAGGATTGTCAGTAAGTATACAATGAGAGAGAGAGAGAGAGAGAGAGATTTATGTGGTGTATGATGAAGGGACTTCCACCGACCACATTTACCTATAAAATGTGGAGATTGTCCTTTGGTGTTTAACAGTTTTCGAGGACCATGGAAATGCCTAACCTTGGCAACTTCCAGAGACGACATTTACCTATAAAATTTACTTCTAGACTCTTCGGTTAATTTGGCTTGTCAAGTAAAAACTAGAAATCACTTCTACCCGAGATTAAAAATCCATAAAAACAGCAATGAAATACATCTCCCTCTTTTCCCCGCCAAAATTACTTAATGAAATTAGAGACGTGTTGATGGTTGATAGCTTTTTAAATGGATTTTTATTCGAATTTTTGTATGTTTTGAATTTTGGTGAAGAAAGAATCAACGCCTATAGTACCAGCCTTAGCAAGCCTCGTTCTGAACCAAATTAATATACTAATACTCCGGTTGGGATTTCCCTATCTCCGGTTGGGATTTCCCTATCTGGTACCACGATTAGTAAAAGATTCTTTCCATCTCTTGCATAACTATGGAATATCAATACACCGTCACAGACAAGTATTGAGCGCGAAATTATAGACGGGACCTAATCTAGTGACATTCTTACTGGCATTGATTTGGAAGAAACAGTAAGGGCTGATGATTCAAATACCTCCGCTTCTTAGATCTATGTGTTTTGGGAGTGATTTTGCAATTGGTACCATGTCCATACTTGGATTGATCGAAAGCGACCATAAAAACTATATAGCCTCGTGTTACTGTACGCATTACACGAAAAACCTTTATTTTTCTTGTCATACCTTTTCTCCAACTTCGTCTAGAGCGGGTGACATTTCGATATAAGTAAATTAATCTGGAATGTGATGTTAAACCCTATTGCACACATTCCTGGAGTATCTTTTATTTACAGTTCAGAAATGTGTCCTCGGGGATAAAAGTTGAACACGAAACGGTCATAAATTCTTGTGTCATAGCTACACAGTTGATATAAATGGAATGATATTTTCATCTTCTTTAAGACCAGATTTACTTGTTGACAGTTTTGTGTAGTCTAGTAGTATAACACTACGGTAGCTCAATGGGTAACGTGCTCGGTCCGTATGGGGGGGGGGTAGTGGATTCGAACCCCAGCCGGGCCTGACCAAGACTTTAACAAAGGTAATGAATGTTCTTTCGCCAAGCACTCGATATTTAGAAATGAAAAGACACAGGGTCCCTCGGAAGAGACCTAAAACACCGATGCCTCGTTAAACGTTACAGAATCCCTGCTAAACTGTCCTGAGTACACTCCAAAGGTCAAAATTTCTACCACTTCAACTGTAGCTGGTGACGACTCGATAAAAGTAACTGGACTGTATCGTTAATCCCCATCCAATTAATCAATCCGTTGCCTAGTAGCTCCGTCCAAATCAAGAACGTTTAAAAGCCAATCAAGATTTCTATAGTGTCTGGTTAATGCTAGATTTCGGGGATAACATCTTATGTTGGGGAATCGGGATGCATGTAGGATAGGTGGCTGAGTGGTCTATTGTTAGTTTTACGAACCACAGCCCCTGTCACCGCCTAGGTGCAAAACCCACTTGTCACAGACCCTAGTCTGGAAAAGTTTTACATTTCGCTTGTTAAAGGCCGGTTGTTTTCTCCGACAATTCCATCTTCAATCGTCTCTGAACTAACCATCTCAATATAAGTGAAAAAATCGCGACTGGGACGTAAAACTCCTGTTACTGTACTCCACTTCTTATCCCCTCCGTTGATAGTGAAGAGTCGAAACAACAGTACAAATAAACGATCGATACGAAGGAGTAGGGTAATTGTGTCTACTTCGATTTATATCGGAGCACTCAGTTCTGCGATTGTGGAAAAACCGGAGTGTCGAAAATACCATTACCAAGCGAACTGACGAACTTTCTTACATGTTTCATCAATTACTTGACCACCGATGAAAAAACAATGTTTAGAAACAATAAGAACTTAACGGTGAAAATCTTTGGCAACTGATTTTTTCGCAATTTTTGTTATCGTCGCAAAAAAGCCAAGAAAAAAGTGCATGAAATATAAAAAGGTTCTTATAAGACAAAGAAGGGGTGCGCCTACTACCATCTGCATGTCGCGTTTTTACAATTTCTCTCTTTTGTTGAATCACGTTTGCAACTCGCTTTCGAAAAGTTCGTAAACGGGGAGTTATGACTATAGGGTCAATGGCGACTCGAATATACATGTACAAGAACAAAAAATGAAAAGAATCACTGTTTTGACAATATGTGCGTTATACATAGCTTTAAACTTGAAATATAGTCTCGAAAACATTGTCTTTGCGTTGTCACTGTTTTGCTTCGTAATCAGGTTTGAGACACGGGCGAGAAAACTTGCCATAATGAAGCACCATAGCCCCCACATGGTTTTGGTGTAGTATACGCGGTTTGGAGTATACGACACGGGCGAGAAAATTAAAACTTGTCCTTAAAAAGCACCATAGACTTCACATGTATTTTTCGTAGTATACGCGGTTTGGAGGATACGATACGGGCGAGAAAATCATAACTTGTCCTAAATGAAGCACCATAGACTCCACGTGGTTTTACGCGTAAATACCTTGCCTGATAACAAAAGTCATAGCTTTATCACTCGTGTTTTATCATTGATGAATGCTATTGTAATGTGTTCAAATCCAGGGTAAAATACTTTTCTTTAAAGTTACAATTTACCGCAGATAAGATTCAAAGCTATGGTGTTAAAAGTTTGATAATGGTGTCCATCAACAAGTCAGTGAGTGATTAAATGATCATAATTTATGTGGGTTCATATACTCTTCTTCCGGAGTATACGGGAAAACATAGGTATTCCGAACCCTACTAGAGTAACCCTTAGTGTGAAAAAGGTCATCCATTCGCGGTGTCTCGAAGATGGGTAGTTTTCTGCAAGTATGCAAGTATTTCGGCTTCTTCTACTATCCCAGAAATGACCTTAATATAAATGGAAGAGTCTTGAAGGGGGCGTTATACTCCCAAATACTCCATTCCATCATTCCAGAACTAGCCGCCTTGATTTAAATAGAAGAGCCTTGACTGGGGTGCAAAACCCCAATACTCCACTCCACCATCCCAGAACTAGTACTGTCCGCCCGCCTTGATTTAAATAGAAGAGTCTTGACTGGGATGCAAAACCCCAATACTCCACCCAACATCCCAGAACTAGCCGCCTTGATTTCAATAGAAGAGTCTTGACTGGGGTGTAAAATCCCAATACTCCATTTCAGCATCCCAGAACTAGTACTGCCCGCCTTGATTTAAATAGAAGAGTCTTGACTGGGGTGCAAAACCCCAATACTCCACCCCACCATCCCAGAACTAGCCGCCTTGATTTAAATAGAAGAGCCTTGACTGGGGTGCAAAACCCCAATACTCCACTCCATCATTCCAGAACTGCCCGCCTTGATTTAAATAGAAGAGTCTTGACTGGGGTGCAAAACCCCAATACTCCACTCCACCATCCCAGAACTAGTACTGCCCGCCTTGATTTAAATAGAAGAGTCTTGACTGGGGTGCAAAACCCCAATACTCCACCCCAACATCCCAGAACTAGTACTGCCCGCCTTGATTTAAATAGAAGAGTCTTGACTGGGGTGCAAAACCCCAATACTCCACCCCAACATCCCAGAACTAGTACTGCCCGCCTTGATTTAAATAGAAGAGTCTTGACTGGGGTGCAAAACCCCAATACTCCATCCCAACATCCCAGAACTAGTACTGCCCGCCTTGATTTAAATAGAAGAGTCTTGACTGGGGTGCAAAACCCCAATACTCCACTCCACCATCCCAGAGCTAGTACTGCCCGCCTTGATTTAAATAGAAGAGTCTTGACTGGGGTGCAAAACCCCAATACTCCACTCCACCATCCCAGAACTAGTACTGCCCGCCTTGATTTAAATAGAAGAGTCTTGACTGGGGTGCAAAACCCCAATACTCCACCCCACCATCCCAAAACTAGCCGCCTTGATTTAAATAGAAGAGCCTTGACTGGGGTGCAAAACCCCAATACTCCACTCCATCATTCCAGAACTGCCCGCCTTGATTTAAATAGAAGTCTTGACTGGGGTGCAAAACCCCAATACTCCACCCCACCATCCTAAAACTAGCCGCCTTGATTTAAATAGAAGAGTCTTGACTGGGGTGCAAAACCCCAATACTCCACTCCACCATCCCAGAACTAGTACTGCCCGCCTTGATTTAAATAGAAGAGTCTTGACTGGGGTGCAAAACCCCAATACTCCACCCCAACATCCCAGAACTAGTACTGCCCGCCTTGATTTAAATAGAAGAGTCTTGACTAGGGTGCAAAACCCCAATACTCCACCCCAACATCCCAGAACTAGTACTGCCCGCCTTGATTTAAATAGAAGAGTCTTGACTGGGGTGCAAAACCCCAATACTCCACCCCACCATCCCAGAACTAGTACTGCCCGCCTTGATTTAAATAGAAGAGTCTTGACTGGGGTGCAAAACCCCAATACTCCACTCCACCATCCCAGAACTAGTTCTGCCCGCCTTGATTTAAATAGAAGAGTCTTGACTGGGGTGCAAAACCCCAATACTCCACTCCACCATCCCAGAACTAGTACTGCCCGCCTTGATTTAATAAGAAGATTCTTGACTGGTGTGCAAAACCCCAATACTCCACTCCACCATCCCAGAACTAGTACTGCCCGCCTTGATTTAAATAGAAGAGTCTTGACTGGGGTGCAAAACCCCAATACTCCACCCCACCATCCCAGAACTAGCCGCCTTGTTTTAAATAGAAGAGTCTTGACTGGGGTGCAAAACCCCAATACTCCACTCCACCATCCCAGAACTAGTATTGCCCGCCTTGATTTAAATAGAAGAGCCTTGACTGGGGTGCAAAATCCCAATACTCCACTTCACCATCCCAGAACTAGCCGCCTTGATATAAATGGAAAAATCTTGACTGGGGCGTAAAGCTCCACTACTCCACTTTACTATCCCACAACTAGTCGCTTTGATATAAGTGGAAAAATCTGGAAGGGGGGCGTAATACTCTCAATAAAGTCTATTAATCAATTCCATCATTCATCCCAGGACTACCTGCTTGACTTACTTGACTTATAAATGTCTCTTGATTCTCTGAGAAACAAAAGGTCGCAACAACACCTTATCTGACACACGGTTTTGAGGTGTCGGTACTTCTGCGGCAAGTCTGTATTGATCGGCCCATATTCTTCTTCCCTTGCGTTTATGGGTTCCAGAGAAGAGCCTGCCTGGTGACATTTGATGCAGGCTTGCGGAGCGTGTGGCCAATCAATCCCCATTTTCGTTTCCTAATCTCAGACTCGATTGGAACGCATCTGTTCCTGTCCCATAGTTGTTCATTTGAGACAACTTCGGAACATCTGATGTTGAGGATGTTCCTGGGGCATCTGTTTATAAATGTCTGGAGTTTGTGGATGTCGGTCTTGGTAACCCTCCAGGTTTCTGAGCCGTAAAATAGAATGGACTTGACGTTGGTGTTAAAGATCCGAATCATTTTTTATTGAGAGGGTCGTTGATCTCCAGATAAACTGAAGGTAGTCAAAGTAAATCTGGCTTTGTTGATGCGGCACTTAATGTCTTCATCTGTACCCCAATCTTTACTGATAACACTACCCAGGTAAACAAACTTGTCAACTTCCTTGATGTTCTCTTAGTGTAGCTGCACTGGGTTTTCTGTTTTGTTGTTTATCCTCGTGACTTCAGTCTTTCTGGTGTTGATTTGGAAGTCAGGCTTCTTTGTTATTTCTGCAAGAAGGTTTATTTTTTTCTTGGCCAATGAACATCTTGGTATCTGTGAGAGGAAAGAAAAAGCTTACGTCATCGGCTCAAGGTCTTCCAGTTGTTTGGTAAAGGTCCATTGTATTCCAGTTGTCCTGCCTGTTGGGGTCTAGCGCAACGATGGGGAAGATTGATGGTGACAACAGGCTTCCCTGTCGGACTCCGGTTTGTACAGAGAAAGGTTATGTCAGCCTCGATATAAAAGAGAAAAAGTCTTGACGACGGGCGACAAATTCCATTACTTCACTCGAACTCCGTGGAATTTCAAAACTTTTTTCTGTTTGACTGGTCATAACCTGAGTTTGGTATGACAACAAAAGCAGTAACAAGTAACGGTAAACATTATAACACCATGATTAATAAGAGATATCTTCATACGTGACCATTTAAACACATAACATTCCAATCTTAATCAACTAACACACACAGAAAATAAGAAACAAAGAAAATAAAAACTTGACAGAAATTCCGACAAAGAACTCTTGCAGCTGTTAATAACGTGTAAAAAGATTACAGATGAATGAGATTTTATTTTACCATTATTATTTCGATATTATTTCATATATACAAATTATTTTTTCTAGTATACATATTTATGAATGGATTCTTTTCACATAACTATTTGACATAATTTCTAAAGTAAATTTTATTTTTCTTGAGTATATATATATATATATATATATATATATATATATGTGTGTGTGTGTATTACTTACATATACGGTATGTATTACTTACATATAGGTATTACTTATATATTGACACTATATGAGGCTTGTAGCTTTTTATTTCAAATACTGAATGAAATAAATTTGTTAAGTAATGAATTGATACAATTTCTTAAATAAATCTTATTTTTCAGGCATTCATAAAATTACTAGACACAATTTCTTATCTTAATTATACATACGGTATAGACCTGTCGAAAGTTTAACATTAAGCTGACGAATTAGTGTCGATACGGTCGCTTATCTCGGCCCGTCGTTAGTGAGTTCGGGTCCCGCCTGGACCACTTGTAGGAAAGTGAATTTTCCTTGCCGTGGGCGTTTACTGGTTCATCCGGTATCAGTATATTGGGACTGGGTGGTACGCTTGTATGTGGCGTACTGTGAGCTAGCACCTTGAAGTCGTTCTAAAAGCGCGCTAGTACAAGGCAGACCATAAAACACACTTGCACTTCACATGCATATACAAACGTGTTGATAGATTAACCCATAGAGAATAATAAAATAGTTCTTGTCGCTAATAGCTGAAAAATTGCTGATGCGACGTTATAACATTCAATCATCGATCCCGTGTTAACTATGTTTCCACAGTTGCTAGCTATCTCACGACAGGTTGCATTTAGTATTTAGGTCACTAGCTATCCCTACTTCTGCCACTCTACAGTCGAGTTTCCACTTCTTTCCATTAGCTCGGTGTTAAACTTTCGACAGGTCTGTACTGTATATATAAATAATATAAATGTATACCAGTAATGATTAATACCAAACCAATTCTTTGTTGACTTTGGACGGTAACAAAGTAACAGATATCTTTTTTATGTGTCTGATAATGTAAATATTAGGGGTTAATCTGGCCAATGCTTTGATGTGATTATATTTATTTTAAGGTGTCTGGCCCAGAGTTATTAAAATGAAATATTTTAAATGCTTGTCGATTAGTTTTGTTATTGAAAGTAGTCCATGATTTTATACCAAGATATATATCATTTTGGCCATTGAAGCTCATTTGGGCACCTGGGCGCGATTGACGAAGCATGTATTTTTTAAAGGAGTTCATGATTTTATACAAAGATATATTTCATTTTGGTCAATGAAGCTCACTTGAGCATTCGGACGTATTGACGAAGCATACATTTTTTATATTAAATATAGTCCATTTATAATTTTATCATTATTATTCCAACTCTGTTTCTAATACAAGTCATATAAAGATGTGTCGACGTGTTATATACCATTTTTGAATTTAATCATAAAATACATTCAAAAATGGTATATGACAGAAGGATTGAATTGAGTATTGTTACAGTAACCACTGGAAAAAAAACCTGTGCTCCACAAAACCTAATGGTTTTTATTTATTTATTTATTTATTTATTTATTTATTTATTTATTTATTTATTTATTATATTTTTGGCGCGCGCGTGTGTGTGTGTGTGTGTGTGTGTGTGTGTGTGTGTGTGTGAAACATGTATATTAATACATGTATTCTAAAAATCTAATTATTCAAAAATACCAAAAACGTTGTGCTAATGACGGGCGAACATACAGACGGATGTTCAATTAAAGATATGTTTACTTATATGACGACAATCAGTTCTAGGTTTGTGGAGGAAACCAGAGTGTCTGGGCAAAACACCGACCTTCAGTAAGCAAGCTGACTGTCTCATATAAGGTTCTGCCCGATGGGGATTGAAACCTAGCCCGTGAGAGGAGATGCGATTCAGACGTAAGCGCGCGCTTAAGACGACTCCGCCATCGAGGCCCTTGGAAGTCAGAGACGTTACACTTAATACTGCTGTCAGTTTTGTAAAGAGGTATCTTATAAAACGCGTCTTACACAGAAATTAGTCATCTTAACTATGAACACAAAAAAATATTTAATAAATTTTGTAAAAGTTTTTAATCAAAACTTTTATAGGATCTGGACCAGATGTTTTTATCTCGCCCAAAATACCTAAAAGAGAAAATATTAGTGTAATAATGAGAAAATGATCTAAATAAAGCGTGAATAAATAGTGGTTTTCACGCCTGGATACACAGATATGTAAAAAATGAAAGTAAATTGATAAATAAAATGGTACGCGTCATTAAATCTGGAGATTTTCAATCATTTTAAGTCCGTCTTATCTGTTATGTTATCTCATTTTACGACTTCGGGATTTAAAGTAAATTATACCAATATAACCAAAGTAAGACTTTATTAACTTTATTAAATCCAGCTTATCATAACGTTAAACTCATTTGTCTAGTTTTGTGTTTTATTGCTCTCTCTCTCTCTCTCTCTCTCTGTGTGTGTTTGTGTGTGTTTGTGTAAAAATTAATTAACTTTATTAAGTCCAGCTTTTCATAACATTAACGCATTGGTCTAGGTTTGTGTTTTATTGCGCGCAATCTCTCTCTCTCTCTCTCTCTCTCTCTCTCTCTCTCTCTCTCTCTCTCTCTCTCTCTCTCTCTGATGACTGAAAAGATTGACCACGGTTGTCTGACAGATAGTATTTTAAGGGGACAAAATTATTACTTTTGGGGTAATGGCACAAGGACCCCTTCTAGATTGGACACTGTACAAACCTGTCACAAGTAGAAACATGCTTGCTGACCAAACACTTTAGTGATACGTGTATTTAGTGTTTGATGTCTTGGTTTGGAACCCCTCCAATAGGCTATCCCTATAACCACACCACTGGACATTAACGTCATTGTCATAATAAGTGCCTCCATATGTGCCTGTCATTTTTAGTCTTGTCTCGTCTTGTTTAGTTGTGATTGTATTGTCGTCGTGTTCTTGGTGGCGTGAGCTGTTGCCAGGGTCAGGTTTTCATGATCAGTTGTAAAAGAACAGATTTTTATTAGACATAAAAGAAAAATCCATATTTTCAATATATTCTTCGTTTTAGCCAGAGCAACCAAAAACATGATACAACAAACTATATGAAACAAAAGATAACCACATAAGGTTCTCCCGACTTGGGACAGACAACTGGTATTATGGCAATATGGTATCCAGTGCTGTCCTCATTGTATTATCACCTTGTTCTTGGTTTGAGCTGTTGCCATTGTCAGGTTTTCACGATCAGTTGTAAATGTACAATTTCTTTTTAGATTTGCAACATCTTCGCTATAGCCTGAGCAACTGACAGCATAATACAACAAACCACATGAAACATAAAACAAAACAAAAGATAGACACATAAGGTTCTTCCGACTTGGGACGGACAACTGGTATTATGACAAATGATATCCAATGTCGTCTTAATTGTATTATCCGGCACCGTGTTCTTAGTGAGACCTGTTGCCAGCGTCAGGCTTTCATGATTTCTTAGTAGAAATAAAAAAAATCAATATTTGCAACATCTTCTTCCTTTTAGCCAGGGCAACAAACCAAAACAAAAGAAAAGATAAACACATAAGGTTCTCCCGACTTGGGACGGACACTTATTATAATGACAGTATGGTATCCAGCGTTGTCCTCAAAAAGACAACATTAATATAATATTGCGTATTAATACATGTATTTCAGGATTCTTTCATTGATTGATCGAATGGGGTTTGCGTCCATGTTAAACATGAAATATATAGTTTAGTTTGGGACGTCACCAGCTAAAGGTGACGTTGCAGAATTTTGCAGCACTATAGACGGCCGTATCGGAATACAATTCCTCATCAGTAGTGCTTGGACCAAAATTGTAAATCCAAAACGGCACGTCTTAAAAGCTTGAGTTAGACTACGCATTTTGAAGTGATTTGTTGCTCTAGTAATCATGGCAACCTGAAGGAGCATATATAGGGTCTTTATTTCAATGTTTCAACGTTGTTATTTTATGTTATAGGAAGTGGTCCAGAATTCTCTACAGACTCTGTGGACTTTGCTATCCTGAATTTAGATATATCTACCACACCATTTGACGATAGATTTCCTAGTTTTGACGATGATGGTGAGTAGTATTACTTTATTTGTAGTTCAACTAATGTAAAGTTGTTCCTTGGATTAAAAATTTCAAATATCAAATATTTTACTAAGCTTTGCGATTGTAGCTTGGGCATGGATTGGTATGGCTTTGGGATTGTTATTTGGACATGGATTTTCTTTTAATTAAAAGCTAATTTAATAACAGAATTTACCAATTTCATGTATTTGCAACCGATGTAAAACGTGACGTCAAACGGTTGTTCCGGTGGAGATTTGGTGCAGTAACAGAAGAATTACGAGATATACCGAAGTTTGCCGAATGAAGACAGAATGTAACAATATTCTTAACTCACAGAACTACAAAATGTAAACAAGCAACCATGCGGTTCAAGTATGCCCCAATCTACCCCACTTATTTTACAATTGATAGTCCGTAAATACGAAAGTGCAGTTTATTGATCATTACTCCTCTCACAGCCAAGGTCTAAATTCTTTAAGTCATTTTTCGTTGTCAAATGTCGATAATTTTCTACGTCTGCTCCGGTTTCCTCCACCATCCCACATCTGACCGCCTCGATATAAGTGAAAAAACATTGAGTCGGGCGTTAAACAAAATTACTCCGTCCCCTATAAATCTTACTAGTAAGTATTCACTTTAAGTTGAGTTGAGTAATGGTGTTTAACGTCCCAGTCAATAATATTTCACTTATATCGAGACGTCGCCAGTTATAGGCGAAGATGCAGAAATTTTGTCTGTGCATTGCGCTGTTGGCATCATACAGCAATGGTCTTTGTCTTGCCAAGCCTACCAAGACACGGGACCTCGTTTATTTTAAGTTCTCATCCGAAAGAAGCGTGACTTTCATTTCGTAATGCCGAGTGCTTGGTGAAATAACAGTCACTAACCACTTTTAAATCTTGGGTCAGACCCGGCCGGGGTTCGAACCCATGACCTTCCACTTACGGAGCGAGCACTCTACCTTACATAACTTTGAAACAAAATTCAAACTGTTCAAAAGTGCATATATAATACATGTACAAACATTCTAAATATTATAGTTTAATATCAACGCTATACAGCGTATCTGACACTTTAAAAAAAGAAAATATTAAAATAGACCAGGTATGTGTTCCAGATGGTATAAAATATAACATAGACATGACATTGCTAGGTTGATAAGGAGTTCTCATTCAATATGGGGTATAAAAGATGATATACCCCTAACAGTTAGGTGAGGGTCAAGGGATTATCGCACTAATCCAGTCCCGTCGTATGTTACTTTAATATTTAGCAAGTCTCGGCACATTTGAGGCTAGTGAAATATTTTTTTGTGTTTGTTGTGTTTTTATATGTACTATGGCTTTGTATATATCAACTCTTTAGACACCAGCCGCATCCTACTATGACGGTAAATCAGTTGGTAGAGTATTCCCTCCGTATTTCATAGGCCTTGGGTTCGAATCCCGACCGGGTCTGACCAAGACTTGAAAATGGGGAGTGATGCCGTGTCACGTCAGACCTGACACGTTAAGGAATCCTTCCAGCACATTGTCATGGACGCGCTGAAAAAGTCAAAATTTCTGCCACACCATCTATTCCTGATGACGTCTTGATATAAGTGAAATATTCTTGACTGGTTCAATAAATCAATCTAAAAGATTAATATTTCTTAGCTTCCATGGGTGTTTCTTAGATATACCATTTTTACTTTTTAACGAAATATATGTTTATCACATATTATGTATAAAAAGCTAACGATTTTTATATTCCATACGTATCCAATTTCGGTTTTCTTGTTGTCATAGGTCTCTATTTGCATGGTACTCTAATCATTGTGGTTCAAGAGCACATTAGTGAAATACTGAATAGTCTTACAAAACACACACAATTGCAGGAAATTGTGTTAAGATTTATTCCTTGACCATTATAATGTCATATAACGCTTTATTTAATCATAAAATACATTCAAAAAGTGGTATATGACAAAGATAAGAATTGTCGTGTTGCGAATAGCTAAAATGTTGATGCGACGTAAAACAATATTTAACTAACCAAACATTAAGGTGCCCTAATTTTTTCTATATTGTGATTTTATTTCGGCCGGTGTTATGTAATTATAAGAATACCGAAGTATCTACGATATTTTTAAGAGAGTATGGGTTGAAACGCAATATTTTATTTTACAATGCCCCTGTCCTATTTAGTTCCTGAAGAGCTACTTGAGTAACATTAGTGTTTCACACATTTTAAATTTGGAGGGTTATTGAGAGGAACGTTCTCACTTTTGTCACATATATTACATGTTTTATTGAATAATATAAAACAAGAAGTATCCTTGATTTAAAATTCTTATATAAATCTTTTATACCTTACTTTTAAGTTACTAGTAGTGGTAGTATTAAATCGAGGCTGTAAACACTAAACAAGATTCACTTTAAATACAAAATAGTACATAAATTTGGAAATGTAATTTTATTATGACCGTCATCACAATAATGTTGATATACGCGGTAGCTCAGTTGGTAGAGTGCTCGCTCCGTAAGTGGGAGGTCGTGGGTTCAGACCCCGGCCGGGTCTGACCCAAGACTTGAAAGTGGGTAGTGACTGTTCCTTCGCCAAGCACTCGGCATTACGAAATGAAAGTCACGGTTCTTTCGGATTGGAACTTAAACGAGGTCCCGTGTCACGGTAGGCCTGGCACGCTAAAGAACCCTGCTGTATAATGCCATAAGCGCAACGCACAGGCAAAATTTCTGCACCTTCGCCTATAGCTGGCGACGTCTCGATATAAGTGAAACATGCTTGACTGTGACGTTAAACACCATAACTCACTCACAATAATGTTGATAAGCATGTCTCTGTATCCAAATTTACCATGGATTTAGAGATTCTTATATAAATCTTTTATACCTTACTTTTAAAGTTACTAGTACAGTCAAACCTGTCTATAAAGACCACACAATGAAACCAGTAAAAGTGGCCTTTATGGACAGTTGGGCTTTATATACAGGTTCAAATAATATAAATTAAGAACAATTGGGATACAATTTTACTGGCCTTTATAACCAGGTGGCCCTTATATAGAGAGAGTTTTAAGGCAGGTTGTACTGTAGTTTTATATCTAGACAGTAAACAAGATTCACTTTAAATACAAAAATATGTAGTGTATTTGGGAATGTAATTTTATTATGACGGTCATCACAATAACGTTGTTAATTATGATGTCTCTCTTTCCAAAATAACCAAGTACGTATTTATTTGACGTCCCTTGATTCTTATTTGTGACACATGTCGGGTATAGCTTGCTAAACAGGAAATGCTTACCCTTCCAGGACATGCGGTCTCACTTCCCTGGTGGAACTTCGCGTGTTTACCTGAATTTGTCCGTTTTCAAACTTTTTACTTTGATTTGAGATTGTGATTAACACGGGGGTAATCCTGATACACCGTATTTCATTTACGTCGGAGTATTCCGTCGGTTTTTATTTACGTCTGAGTAAAATCATACATTTTTGGTCGTTACGCTTTACGTTAAAGAGCAAAGAAGACGGTTTTTTATATAACTTCACAAAAACGAAACTTTAACAAAAAGCAAAAGGTTATTCGCATTATATTTGATAGTATTTAACTGCCTCATATAAAATCTTGCAAGAATTATTGATATTTTTCACGTACCTGTAACATTTCTATTTTTGGCAGGTCCTTTTGTTTAGCAGCTAATTTTAATAAAGCGGCTTTGGATTCAAATGATGTTTCTACTCAAAATTCTCAAGAAATGTCTATACTTTCATAAACTTGCGAAGACAGAAGCTTTACTCTGCTTTTAAGCGAAATTTCATGTTTCGTTTAAGCGGAGTGGCATAAATGTTACGCTTTCCGACCAGCTGTGTTATGCTTTACGTGAAGACATGTTACGCTTTCCGTTTAATATGATTCGCAATTGACAGAGCACACTCTTCGTTATAACTTTAGATCGAACGTCTTTCTCGATTAAATTTTCACTGGTTGTTTCAGAAATGATTCAGAAAGCATTGCAGAACAGGATTCAATTTTTAAAAGAGAACAAAACCACACACAGTTCGTAACATTAACCAATAAAGAACAAAACAACATGTACATGCATTTCTCTCAAGAGGAAACACTTGTGAAAGTGTAAACCTACCTATAGATAGTTATGCCAATTACACAAATAAATAAAACTATACGTGAGAATTACCATTTTGAAAAGGATCAATGCAGTTCATTTATGTGGGTTTTTTTAATTTTTACCTTTTTCATCTGGGAATGTAGTTGAATTGGTTAATTGTGTTTTACGCCCCAGTCAAGTGAAATATTGTTTTATGGGTGGCCAAGTGGTCTAAAGGGTGGGCTTATGGAGCATAGTGCCTCTGGTCGCCTTAGTACGAGTCCCACCTAGGACAGTGTGAGAAAGTTTGCAGTTAGCTTGCCGAAGGTCGGCAGCTTCTCTTGGTACACTTGTTTCATTCACCATCTGTGAATTGACCGCCTCGATATCTGTGTGAGAATCTTAACTGAGACGTAAAACACTATAATCCAACTCAAATATACTCTTAGATTAAAAAGTTAAAAAATGGGTCAAATACTCAATGGGCCGGGTTGTTTTTAAATTTCTATTGAATGGGTGTAAAGTGTGGAAGAAAATTTAAACAATGTAGGAGGGGTTATTTAACGGAATAGGTACCCTCTCGGAATACCATGTTTCTCATAACCCGAAAATGGTCAATTAAAAAAACAAGAGGCCCAATAGGGCCTGTGATGCTCAACTGGCAGGTAATTTACATTTTGGATAAATAACCTGCAAATCTTGTGAAATGGCATTCCCCCTCCTTTTTACAATTGCAACTGGAACCAAAGTGGTTGGAAACCAAATCTGCATTGGTCTTTCATGTTTTTGCTATGTATAGGAACAGAAGCCACCTTGGAGTTTGGCTGATATGCCATACACAACTTTTAGATTACTGTTACTAAAGGACTTTTCATGCTGTATTGGGTTAGAATTGGCCAATTCAGGAGAAAATTTTCAATGATTTGGTTGAAACACACATCTTATTTGTACACTACGTAAAAATTGGGTCAACAATTTTTTTTCAAGAAAGGTAAAACATTAGGTAATAACCTTCACAATTGAACTTGACCTCATTTTGAAGGTAATTACAAGAATATTTCAAAACTGAAAACCCCATGTAATTATCTGATCAAATAATGAAGATATGACAATTTCAGCAATTTTTTGCATCCGTGACCTTGACATTTGAACCCATAACCTTTCTCTATACATCAAAATAGTAGTTGAATTAATATCTACAACATTCTAATATATATGCCTGTAGAAAATGTTAATAGTTTTCAAGATAATTAACCATTTCAGTATTATTTTGTATCTGTGACCTTGACCTTTGAACCCCTGACCTTAATCTATATATCACAATGATCGTTACATCAATACCAACAATATTCTAATATACATGCCTATACAAAAAATTTATAGTTTTTCGTGTTAGTTAATGTGTTTGATTTTGTTTTATTATTGTATTCCAAAGGCAGGACATATGGCAATTGGACCAGTTGTAAATAGGTCAGCTGAAGAAATTATTTATGAACAAAATTTGGCTTGATCAGTCATTATTTACCACTGCCTATGTTTAAGTTGCATATTAATGAAATCAATTTGCCTACAGAAACAAAATAGTCATCAATCAGAAAAAGATATTACTGGTACTTCAAAAACATTTTATTCAAACAAATTTTTAGGAAAACATGTTTTATTTATCATCAGCTGAAAAATGAATCCACAATGGCTATTTATGTGTTTCTCATTATAGAAACCGGGCCATCTTGGATGTAACATTGGATTGTCTGGCAAGACAAATTTAATTTAAATTAGCCTAGTGGTTTCAAAGAAGATTTTCAAATATTGATGAAATATTACACCTGATTTACAAAATTCTTGAAAATTGTGGCAACAAAACCTTCTCAGGAAACCTGTTACAAATTTGGCTTCATTTGGCTTTGTAGTTTCAAAGAAGATGATTTTCAAAGAATCGCTTAAATTTAGCATCTAATTTGCATATTCCGCTAATTACGAGCAAACAGAAAAAGTTACAAAAAAAACCCGTTACATATATTAAATGGCTAGACATCTACTTTCTTAATCTCAAATTTGAACTAAATCGGTCCATAAATAAACATGTAATGACCATTTATAGGTTTTTGCTATTTATAGCAATGGTGGCCATCTTGGATGAAGCAGGAAGTTGATTTGTATAAACTTTAATCTACTCCACCTAGGGACTTTCCACACCAAATTTGGCATCATTTGGGTATGTGGTTTCAGAGAAGAAGATTTTCAAAGAATTGCCTAAATTTAGCATCTAATTTGCATATTCCGCTAATTACGAGCAAACAGAAAAAGTTACAAAAAACCCGTTACATATATTAAATGGCTAGACATCTACTTTCTAAATCTCAAATTTGAACTAAATCGGTCCATAAATAAACATGTAATGACCATTTATAGGTTTTTGCTATTTATAGCAATGGTGGCCATCTTGGATGCCGCAGGAAGTTGATTTGTACAAACTTTAATCTACTCCACCTAGGTACTTTCCACACCAAATTTGGCATCATTTTGGGTATGTGGTTTCAGAGAAGAAGATTTTCAAAGAATTGCCTAAATTTAGCATCTAATTTGCATATTCCGCTAATTACGAGCAAACAGAAAAAGTTACAAAAAAACCTGTTATATATATTAAATGGCTAGACATCTACTTTCTAAATCTCAAATTTGAACTAAATCGGTCCATAAATAAACATGTAATGACCATTTATAGGTTTTTGCTATTTATAGCAATGGTGGCCATCTTGGATGAAGCAGGAAGTTGATTTGTATAAACTTTAATCTACTCCACCTAGGGACTTTCCACACCAAATTTGGCATCATTTGGGTATGTGGTTTCAGAGAAGAAGATTTTCAAAGAATTGCCTAAATTTAGCATCTAATTTGCATATTCCGCTAATTACGAGCAAACAGAAAAAGTTACAAAAAACCCGTTACATATATTAAATGGCTAGACATCTACTTTCTAAATCTCAAATTTGAACTAAATCGGTCCATAAATAAACATGTAATGACCATTTATAGGTTTTTGCTATTTATAGCAATGGTGGCCATCTTGGATGCCGCAGGAAGTTGATTTGTACAAACTTTAATCTACTCCACCTAGGTACTTTCCACACCAAATTTGGCATCATTTGGGTATGTGGTTTCAGAGAAGAAGATTTTGAAAGAATTGCCTAAATTTAGCATCTAATTTGCATATTCCGCTAATTACGAGCAAACAGAAAAAGTTACAAAAAACCTGTTATATATATTAAATGGCTAGACATCTACTTTCTAAATCTCAAATTTGAACTAAATCGGTCCATAAATAAACATGTAATGACCATTTATAGGTTTTTGCTATTTATAGCAATGGCGGCCATCTTGGATGCCGCAGGAATATAATTTGTACAAACTTTAATCTACTCCACCTAGGGACTTTCCACACCAAATTTGGTTCCAATTGGCCAAGTGGTTTCAGAGGAGAAGATTAAAGTTTACGCACGGACGCACGCACGCACGCACACACGCTTCACCATGGCATAAGCTCAGCTGGCTATAGCCAGTTGAGCTAAAAATGGGTCAAAGACTCAATGGGCCGGGTTGCCATTAAGTCATGTGCACATCTGTGATAATCTTTTGATATACACAGTACAAAGTTACTAAGTTTCAAGGTTTGGAAAAAATGGGAAAAAATCCTGAAATATTTCCAAAAAGTCAGGTGCACATCTTCAATATATATAGAACAGTTCAAATACTTGCTAAAAAGTGACTAAGTTTCAAAGTCTGGAAAAATGGGGAAAAAATCTTGAAATATTTCCATAAAGTCAGGTGCACTTCTTCAATATATATAAAAACATTCTGTGAAGTTTCAAGGTTTTTGGTTGAAAACTGTAGGAGGAGTTGAGTTCGCAAAGTAGGTACCCTATTTCCCCCGCCCGCCCGCCCGCCCGCCCGCCCGACCATAACCTTGATCTATATGATCACCAATGTTCTAACACACATGCCTATACAAAAAGTTAATAGTAAGTGCAGATAATTAACCATTTTGGTTTCCTTGTTCATTTGTGAATTTGACTTTTGAACCAATGGCCTTGATCTATGTATAGAAATGATTGCCATGTCAATATCTACAATAAACTGAAAATCCAATGCATTAACTATCACTTGAAATATTTAAAATAAAAAGAAATTTTAATCAAAGATCATAAACTGGGACATTACCTTGAGCTTTGATCTTGACATCAATTCGAAAATAGCAAAACAAGATCAATAGTAAATTCTCCATACAGTACAGCCTTTGTTGAGTTTACAAATTACGAACTTTACGCAAAACACGCGTTACATATTTTCTTCCAATTTTCATGAAAAACACAATTTTCATATTCCCAGTTATATATCCGGAATCCAAATATCCAATCGAAATTTGCTTGCAGGTTTAGGTTTCAGAGAAAAAGATTTTTGGTCTTGTTTGCTATATGTAGTAACGACAGCCATCTTCTTAGGCGTGTTAAACCCCGAACACAATTTTAAATTCCTGTTACCCAGGCATGATAATCACAAAGTTTTATCAAATTTGCTAAAGTAGTTTTGAAGGAGATGATCAAAATGTAAAGTTTACGAACGACGAACGACAAACGACGGACGGTGATAGATTGCAATAGCTCAACTGAGCCCATAGCATTTCCTGTTTAAAATGGTATTTAACACGTATAGTCCAACTTGCCTTGAAGACCACCTCTATATAAGGGCCACTTTTACAGGTCAGAAAAATTGTATCTTTATTGCTTTTTATTTATGTCATTTGAACCTTATATAAGGGCTACCTGCCCATAAAGCCACTTTTACTAGTTCCCTTGAGTTGCCTTCATCAGCAGGTTTGACTGTAGTTTTATTTGTGCAATTTGTATAACTATCTACAAGTCGGTTTACACTTTCGCAAGTGTTTCCTTTTGAGAGAAGTGTATTGTATAAACTGAGCATGTACATTGTATGTTGTTTTGTTCTTTATTGGTTAATGTTACGAACTGTGTGTGGTTTTGTTCTCTTTCAAAAATTGAATCCTGTTCTGTAATGCTTTCTGAATCATTTCTAAAACAACCAGTGAAGATTTAATCGAGAAAGACGTTCGATCTAAAGTTATAACGAAGAGTGTGCTCTGTCAATTGCGAATCATATTAAACGGAAAGCGTAACATGTCTTCACGTAAAGCATAACACAGCTGGTCGGAAAGCGTAACATTTATGCCACTCCGCTTAAACGAAACATGAAATTTCGCTTAAAAGCAGAGTAAAGCTTCTGTCTTCGCAAGTTTATGAAAGTATAGACATTTCTTGAGAATTTTGAGTAGAAACATCATTTAAATCCAAAACCGCTTTATTAAAATCAGCTGCTAAACAAAAGTACCTGCCAAAAATAGAAATGTTACAGGTACGTGAAAAATATCAATAATTCTTGCAAGATTTTATATGAGGCAGTTAAATACCATCAAATATAATGCGAATAACCTTTTGCTTTCTGTTAAAGTTTCGTTTTTGTGAAGTTATATGAAAAACCGTCTTCTTTGCTCTTTAACGTAAAGCGTAACGACCAAAAATGTATGATTTTACTCAGACGTAAATAAAAACCGACGGAATACTCCGACGTAAATGATATACGGTGTATCAGGATTACCCCCGTGATTAATTAATACAAGGATTTGTATGTTTTTGGGGTTTTTTATATTTACAATCCAAGTATCACTCTTTTCTACGACTGACGTTATTTTTCGATGAACTGTTTAAGTGTAAATAGTTCCTTACTGGTGTATAGAACGTAATCATGCGCAAACTCCACAAATAGTTCTAATTGATATTTTTTTAATTCGACTTTCTTCTGATCAATCATTCTTAAATTAATATATACGCCCTTTAGCTTTGCCATGTTTAAAAAACGAATGAATGAATGAATGAATGAATGAATGAAGTACTATATAAATGCGGTATATACTGTTCCAATAATTAGATGCACATCAGTTTCAAATGAATAGCTAAATATTCCATATAATCCTAAATTGACGAAGTAAATAATTGAAGCAACAAGACCAAATAAACATTATATGTAGACTTTCAAAATAACAATTTGTATCCAGTGTTCATTTTAAAAACATAATTCACCGCCATTTTTGGAAATAGGTCTTTTATGGCCAAAAAAAGAGAGAAAATGTTTGAACATCTTCCTAAAACTGTCCATATCAAAGAAGTTTAAAATAAATGTCAAAGAAGATATAGAAAAGAAGAGAAAAAAAATGAAAGAAAACGAAAACGTTTAAACATCACAACATTTGCATATACAGTCAAACCTGTCTATAAAGACCACCCAAGGGAAACAGTAAAAATGGCCTTTATAGGTAGGTGACCCTTATAAACAGTTTCAAAAATATAAATAAAGAACAATTGGGATACAGTTCTACTGGCTTTATAAGCAGGTGGTCCTTATATAGAGATGTCCTTTAAGGCAGGTTGGACTGTATGTACCCAAGTTTTATAAAACATGTACATAATATACATTGATTCATGAAAACTACACAACACAAGATTGTTAAGAAGAAAAACAGAAAGGAAAATATAGAAAGAAAGAAAACAATGCAGCTAAAGGAATCAAAGCTTTTTAAATGAATCAAAACTTTTCAAACGAAATAATAACCTATATTTATATGTGGTTGTTTTGTTTATAGATAAATAAGTAAAAACCTAATCAGCGCTGAAATCACCCTTCATATTACCAAATAAAACCACAATAGAAAAAATCTACCAAGTGGAAAAATAATCACAATTTTATTTACTTATACTAAATAAATATAATTTGAACATTAGACAATAACTCGGGGTATATAAAGGCTAGTCTGGGACCTTTAAGCATTTAATCAACTCGGTGTTGTTTATGTAAACTTCATTTTATCAGGTTTCAACAATATTGCATTGTTCAGTCTTATTTTTATTAAATTTCTATTCCTTACTTGATACAAAGACATTCATAACCGGACACTGGTCATAGCGGTCAAGTGGTTTGGTTTTGACCACTCGTTTTAAATCCGGATAATAACATATTCGTAATAAGTATGTATTTTAATCCAAAGCCTTTTTCGTGATTATTTATGTCAATGATGTAACGGGGCTTAATGCGGATCAAAATAGATGGGGTTAATCAAAACAACCAAATGGTGATTATGAAAGTTTTAAAATGGAAAGTAGTGATCTCGAGTACCTACGGTTAACAGTGCTTCCCACCGTCCAGGTTCGAACCCCATTCGGGACATAATCTGGCATGAAAAAGTAAGCCAATCTTGTTGTTTGTGTTTATATCCCCGTGGCCTTTCGAAGAAAAAGGGGGATATTAACTTCAAGTTTCCGCCCGTCCGAAATTCTTTTCAGCGCAAATTCTCTAAAACTATGAAGCACCGTTTCACGAAACTTGATGTAAAACATCAACATTGACAGGAAATGTGCATATTGGTAACTCAGGTTGGTGTGCTCAATTCCATAGGAGTTGTAGTTCTTTGAAGATAAGTGCAAATCACAAAAAGAACCTGTTGGCGGATGGTCACTGAATTTGCTTGTTCTCCGATGGGACAAACCATTCCACAATTAATCTACCAATACGATAGAATCTTGACTGGCTAGTAAAACCTAATTCTGACTAAACTAAAGCCATTTATGATTGATAACTTATGAATACCAAACATCAGGCAATGAACATTGCTCACATTGCATAATTCGATGTTTTGAGACCGGAAACACAATCTTGCATTGACAGTAGTGCCATTAGGGCGATAGCACTTAAACGTTGTAATTTTTTAATAAATGGGTTTATCTCTATAATGTACTTCATTTTGAAATGCAAAATATGCTTTTATGTAAATACGAAGCTTGAGACTGTTTTCTGCCGATTTTTTTCTTTCAAATCATCGGAAATCTTTCTCAACTGAATTCGAATGCGGCTCGGTCATGCATGTCACGGTGGATTTGGGTCTAAAAAATTCTTAGTTATTACACCTCTACATATATTATATTGTCATTGTGATCAGTGTTCGTCCAAAGTCGGCAGTGTTATCAATGGCAGTAATAGTTCCCATTGCTGCTATTCGTCAGTCGAGCATCGGCTTTTTTGTTATTTTGACAGGTCTGTACTGTGCATGGTATATTATTAAATACAATTGAAAATGGTACAAACTTTGGCACGATTGACTGAGTAACTGTTATTTAATGAATCGAAAGACTGACTGCATTGTTGAGCTCACAAGTCAAATTTGAATTCTAAAAAGTTGGATTATGTGTATAATAATTAAAAGCCAAAAAAGGTATGCAGAAAACTTTCTTCCGCGAATGACTGGGTTACTGTATGATTTAATGGTCCGAAGAAGAAAATAATATCCCGCTTAAAACAATGCTTCAAAAGCTCTACTTGTAATTAACATGAACTATGTGAAATACAGTACAGACCTGTCGAAAGTTAACACTGAGCTAACGAATTAGTACCGAATCGGCAGCTCATCTCCGACCCTCGTTAGCTGTATCCGGATAGCTTTTCGACGGCTATCAGTCTCTTGACAGCTTTTAGGTCTTCAGCTACCGTACGCTTGGTCATTCGATAGCTGAGCTTCGATAACTTTTAGGTGTTAAACTTTCGACAGGTCTGTACTGTAAATGAGAAAGAAATGAAATGATTGAAACAGAGCAATCCGGTAAATAATTTTCATTGTTTATCTCGCATACCTGAATGCTAATAGCGTTAACTTATTATCTTCTGGCCAACCCGTAATAAACAATTTTATAATATGTCCAAATAAAACCCCGTAAAATCCTCTATACAGAGTCATACTGTGATTTAGAGGAAACGTGTAACTGGATTATCATTGGATAAGTGGATTAAGTCGCTAACTTGTATGACATATTGTGAGAAATATTTTATTTTAATTTATTTGAATTTCCGCCAGTAATTACTATAGCTGTATAGTTTTATTCTTCAGTTATATACATTTTTCATTTCGGAAACTTGAGATTATGCATATCATTTCATGCTGGTTTTATAGGGAGGCATCTAGATTTTTAAGAGGAACATTTTCTTGAAACTTGAAAATTTGAGATATTTTGTGGAATTTTGATAAATGATTTTATGTTACAACTTTTAGTTGTGATTATATTCCGAAGAGATATTGTGAAACGAAAACTCGAAAATTTAGTTTCCAGTGGATTTTTATTACAATTTTTAGAAAAGTCTAAAAATTGTTGACATGGCAATTCCGGATGTATACAATAGTTTTTGAAATATTGAGTCCAAGTTAGTTGAAAGCTGGCATTTTCATGGAGTTCCAAATATGTTTTAGTTAAAAACCTATTTGCAAGGCGTATGTGGAAACGAAATGTAATTGGTCACATTTTTATTGATTCTGTGGGTCTTGTTGGATCTAAAAAAGGCAATCATTAATGAAGGAAGTTTTTACTTTAAACTGACAATGGACACTTTGAAATTCCGTCAGAAATTCCTACTAAATGGGGAAGCGTCCGTGTTTTGTGAATATGAGAGCGAAGAAGACGGAAGCTCGAATCCAAACACTTCATCAGGTAGGCATTTAGTTTGAGATTTGTTACAATAATTTTCTTTCCTTCCAGTACAATGTAGGGACTACTATAACTACACTGGCCCCGGTTTCACAATCATTACTTAGCTAAGATTTTCCTTAACTTAAATCTTGCAAAATTTCAAATCTTAATAACTTTGTTAATTTTCATGATATTCAGGAATTTAAGGCATCATTTTGAAGACAACTTCTAGATTAAACAATTTGCATTCAGTTTTGACAAAAATATGCACCAGTAGTAACAAAATTAGCAATATTTAAGTTAAGGAAAATCTTAGCTAAGGAATGATTGTGAAACTTGGGGCCTGGTGCCACAGTGAAAGCAAATTGGGGCAAATTAGGAACCCCCATCCCCCTGGTGGTGCCAAAGCACACTGTATTTGCCTGTTTGTCTACTCGTTGCTTATTTATTTATTTATTTATTTATTTATTTATTTATTTATTTATTTATTTATTTATTTATTTAATGAAAATTGCAATGTATATTGTAATAATACAAGTATATAAATAATCACGTTTTTAAGATTAAATTGACCAAATATTTTATCAAAAATAATTTTCCAGTTTGGTTTTTTTTTATCTAAGAATGCGGATTATTTAATCCTTGAATGCAAAATAACAGGATTAATATTTAATTATCTTTAAAATGTGGTGAATATTTTGGGCATTAATTAATAGATTACGTAAAGCTTTCATCTTGTTTGTTAATTCCAATTATTTTGTGTGATAAACCGCTAAGTTTATTACATTAAATAGTACTATATACATTATATAAATACATGTATTACATTTCTGATAGGGTGACAGTCCATATTGTCACCCCGAGAAATTTTACTTTCGCCTCGGTTGATAATGAATTTCGAAGTGTGACAATTTCGACTGTCGCCCTATCAGAAATGTAATATTTATTCTATTTTACCAATTGTTGGCGTTTCTTATAGTGTGCAACCAAAGTATACTGGATTGAAAATCACGACAGTCAGCTGTCGTCCGTAAGCAACTTGTGAGACATTACTTTAGAAAAGCGTTTACTGATTTAGAAGATGAATGCGTTCGAACCGTACACGCAGTTTTTCTGCGCTTGTGACATATTTGGTATTGTCAACCGCTCACGTTATGTCACCCTGTGACGTCAGATTTTCTCAAACCCCAGGGTGACATTAAATTTATACAAACGCTTATTAACCAATCAAATATCGAGAAATTAACAAAAAGTATAATAAAGCAAGTTAGCAACTGCACGAATGCACTAAAGAGTCATTTATTTTTATTATTTCTGGGTTTTGTTATTTATTAAAAATTTCCGTGACGTTGGAAAATATTTCGTGGAACTGAGTTTTGTGCAAATAAAAATCCTGTTAGGGAGTTGGTAAATTAACATTTTCGATGTCATTTAATTTCGTGGTATCTGTATTTACTAGTCTACAGACATTGCGAAAATTAATTTTTGAGATACTGTCTCGGTGCGAATAGCTACCTGACAAAAATCGTGATATAACGTGATACAACATTAAACCTATCATTTTAGCCTTGAAATTCATTCAGAAGTGTAAGTGGAAAATTAATAATTATAATTAAAAAATAATCTCCAGATTTTCTCGTACCATAAACTGAAGGCAATTCAGAAACAATTGATCACCATTGTGATTGTAGTGTTTTAGTGGCCAAGGTGTCCCAATGCATCGAAATTGAAAATGAAACCATTAAAATAATTATAAATATCTTCCTCATGCAAAGTATTTCCTTAGCTTAATTTGAAAAAATATTTTTTGGTCCTTTGGGTAGCTTTTCAACATCTTCAAAATAATTTGGGTTTCACAGTTTTGGTCAAAGCACTACTGATGAGGAATTGTATTCCGAAACGGCCGTATAGTGCTGTAAAATTAAAACTGGTATAATATGTAATTGGGTATGCAAGGCAGAACCCTTATTTTACTCCTTGTGTTTGCAGTGGCCATTTGGTCATGGCTTCAAAACCAAGACGACTTGATGAAATATAATTTTCGCTTGGTATTTATTTTCGCGAAAAACAAACGATTGCGAAATAAGCGAAAATTAGTATACCGCGAAAAAAGTACGTTTACAGAAGAAAAAAAAAGTTTTCTCAGCATAAGTTCAGTCTACTGGTTGGTTCGGTATCATTGGCTTAGATATTGTGGTCCCGTAAAACCAAGATTCCATAAACTAAAATTCTATAAGTCATCGGCCTTGATCACATTTTTAGAAGGGTCAGAAAAGCCTTGTTAAATAAAAACGTAAAAATAGACCTAAATTGACCAACTAGGGGTCCCGGGGCCAAGTAGTCTAAAGTACACGCTTGCTGTTCTGTTATATGTCACAACACTTCTCGCCCGTTGGGTTCGAATCCCACTTCGGGAAGATCGTGGTGCGAAAACCTTTACCAGTACACTTTCTGAAGGTGGTTTTCTTTACCCCATTTGGGCAGATCCTAGTGCAAAAAGATAGTCAATACACTTGACGAAGGTTGGCGGTTTTCTTCTCCAGGTATTCCGGTTCCCTCCACCATCCTGAACTGACCGCTTTGATATACTAGTAAGTGAAAGAATCTTGACTTGGGTGTAAACGCTATTACTCTACTATATTGTTTTGTATAAATGATTATTATTATTATACCTAATATGTGTAGTGTGACAAGTTTGACCTTTAATTTGAATATTCAAATGTGTAATTTGGGGATATATAGAGTTAAGATATAAGGATAGAAGGTTATACTTGGTAAAGAGCGTATACAACATGTTGTCTTACCTAAATCACACAGTCTAATACTAGTATTCAAATTGAAGGTCAAACTTGACGCACTATATCTAGAGACATCATGAATGTAATTATGCTTTAGATCTCTCTATTTTCAATTATCTCAAGTTAAGTGAATAATAAATTGATATCCGAGATCCTCTACATTCAGAAGGGTGGCATATAGTAATATTATCCGCGTAAAACAAGGTGTCCTATTATCACCCCAGCTATTTAATATTCAAGTTTTTATGAAATTAGGGTGTAAAATTAAATATGAGACAAAATGAGTGATCAGGTTTTATAAATTAGGGGTGTAAAAATTAAACTAGAGATGAAATGAGACAAATTGAAACGAATACTGGAACAATACTGGAAATGTCACAGTAAGGATTTATGTTAAAATTCACAGTATCATTTACAGCCGCTGACGAGTGTCATATATTAATTAAATTCTAATGCAAATTTAATGGAAGAAAAAATAGAAAAAGCTCATAATTTAACGCAAGAATTGTGTTTCTTTTCAAATTCAGTGCCTGAATCTAAGCATCGTTAGTTTGAAGTGGTTATATTTGTTTTGTAACACGAAAAAATGTGATTAATTTAATCAACTTGCGGCCGGTTTTCCAATTAAATATGGATGGCTAGTTGAACTGAAAAGTCATGAAATATGTCAATTTATCCACCTATGCAGAAAATAAACATCTCTCTACCAAACTAAGCGGAACTCTCTCTCTCTCTCTCTCTCTCTCTCTCTCTCTCTCTCTCTCTCTCTCTCGTCTCTTGGACTGTCTAGAAATGGTGTTTATAGTGTTATAACTTCCATTGCCATGCAATGCAAACTGAATAACGCGCGCTATTGCGTTATGACTGTTTGCTTTGTACAACAACGGAAGTTATAGCACTATAAACACCATTTATAGACAGTTCAGTGGTTATGTTAACATTTCGGATTTTTTGTTTTTCTGTTTTGTAATCCTGAAATGACTTTAAAACAATGTCGTGTATGTCATGCATTTTTAATCGCTGGAACAGCCGATCAATGACGTGTATAGGTATACGCAACAAAAAAGTGGCGTCATTTTAGGAAACTGGGCAAAATAACTCGGGTTAAGGATCAAGGTTGATGCTTTAAACCAAGTTTCGTGAAATGGTGACTATTACTTCGGACAAGAATTGTCTGGACGGACGAAAGCACGAAACTTCGAGTTAATATCTCCCCCTTTCTTGGAAAGGCGAGGGATAAAAATATAGATGTTTTTCTTATTGCTAAAGAATAGCAACATGATAAACGCATTATGCACTTTGTCTTAGCCTAACTCAGAATGGTAATATGTTATACTCAACATTAGCAATTAAAATTTAACCCAACCGGAATATTATTGCCTTCTGCATATTTAATAATTTGCTTCACTGACCTCTAGAAATGACATATGGTCAGATACAATTTGTTATTTATTGACCTTAAACAGAAGTACTTGTCGTAAATAGTACTTCTAAATCGATAAAATGGTACTTCAGTGAATTTATATTTATATCTTACAGAATTTATCAGTTAGTTATATTTACATTTTAGGAGGTTTTGCTGATAATATTGAATTATGCAGAACGATTAGGGGGAAATAATATATTAATAACCGACTTTAAATTTCAAGAGGAAATATTTCGAGCCTTTCACCTCTGAGACTATAGGTGTATGCTTTTAGTATTCCAACCTCGTTGAAATTTCGGTGAAAATTATTTTTTAAAGAAAATACCTCAACAATTGGTAAAATAGGTGAAAAATAGTCAAAATTTAAGCCTTGGCGAAAAAAGCAGTGCACTACAATATGTTTTTTATCTTCACAAATCGTCGTTTTATAGCCAGCTATATGCCTCCAAACGTTGAATGCAAGAAATCTTTGGCTTCTCAGCAGTATACACCCTTAAGGAAATTTCACTCTTTTTCTTTAAAAATCGTATTTGGACCTTTATGTAAAGAACACGTTTACAAAATCCCTCTTGGACCCGGTTTTTTGTGGCTTGTTTTAAGGTAGCCACTTGGTTAGTGAATATTTGTATCTAGTAAAACAATGTAAAATTTCTGATCAAAAGAAATTAATACATTTGTTTTTTATCAAATAAATGTTTCAGAAAAATACGGTTTGTCTAAAATACTAGAACGTATTTCCAAATTTAATACTTTAAATTTCTAAATTTTCCTACCGAAATTTAGAAATATTTTGAATCTAAGTTGAGCCAACAGAGCTTTGAAAAACTGGACCCAAGTGCATGTGGTCTTCACGGACAGGCTTTGTCTCACAATAGGTGTTTTAGTCACACATCTTGACATGTACAGACCCCAGTTTCACAATCATTCCTTAGCTAAGATTTTCCTCAACTTAAATCTGGCAAATCCTTTAAATCCTTAGAATTTTGTTAATTTTGAAGACATTGAGGAATTTAAGATGTAATTTTTAAGATCACTTCTATATTAAAACATTTGCATTAGTTTTGGAAAAAAAAATATTCACCAGTAATTCGAAAAAGAGATGACAAAAATTTGCTAAATTTAAGTTAAGAAAAATCTTAGCTAAGAAATGATTGTGAAACCGGAGCCAGAACAGTTTAACACTGATATAACGACTTCTGTCGCGTGGTGGAGATATGGATAGGTAGTGCCAGAAAAGCTGCAGAGATCCAGACACCTTTAGAGATATACTTCCTGTACTGGCAATTCGGTACCAATTCTTTACCTTAGTGTTTAACTTTAGACAGGACTGTATATAGTACATTATATCGTCTTGTGTTTTTCTCTCTCTCTGACATATAGTGCACACTAGTTGTCACATAAATGACTTATAGCACATTATTGTATAGGCAAACAACTTTGAACTGTCAGGTTGACCTGTCGTTTAAATATTAATTTTATGTATAGGAAACACAGTTGCCTATTACGTCTAAATCGTGGGAAACGTGCATTGTTGTGTATTAACTGAGAATCCTATAACACCCCTTCGTATTGTGTGGGCTTTCCTTTATGGATATTCCTCATGAAGGGTCAAGTTGACAGGTCATTGTTGTTTGCCTATACTTTTATAGTGATTACTGATGATTATACACAATATATTTTCCACTTTTATTGTGAATAAATCAGTAGCCATGGCATATACTACTTTTGAATGTAGTCTTTTATAGACATTCACAAGTAGTATTCGCCACTATACGGTAGTTCAGTTGGCAGAGTGCTCGTTTCGTTTGTCGGAGGTCGTGAGTTCGAACCCCGTCATGGATCTAACCAAGACTTGAAAATAGACAATGACTGTTTAGAAATAAATGTCGGAGTTTTTCGAAAGAGTTTAAACCCGATGCCCCGTAGAACCCCTACACATTGCAGTGAGTACACTGCAAAGGTAAAGTTTTCTGCCACTTAACATATATCTGGTTACGTTTCGATATAAATGAAATATAAATAGAAATCAAATCAATCGATCAATCAAAAGTAGAATATAACAGTCGTAAAAACTTCTGACGATCGTACTTAACACAATCGTATTTAATTTGCTGGATTTTGAATTAAAAAGTGTATTAAGATCAAGATTATTAAATGACGATACTATATTTTATCATACTAGAACATGTAAACAAGATAGTTTCTAGGCACTTAATGTGTCATTAACTTTTCTCACGAGCATTGTGCATTAATTAGCGGTCAACAATACTAGTAACAATACACATGACAAAAATAGCATATTAATAATGTCCATACACATGTATTTCCCGTATGTTCTCATCATTAATTACAATAAGTACCTGTGATTACCTAAGAACAGAATAGTATAAATTATGCTTGTATATGGCCGTAAATGGAATATTGGTCAAAGTATTCCCACTATGGTTGTTCTGAACCGCACCATTGTATGTTCAATGTTTTACTTTTATAATGAGTTGAGTAAAGGGCTTTTACGTCCCAGTCAAGAATATTCCACTTATATCGAGACGTCGCCACCTATAGGCGAAGGTGCAGAAATTTTGTCTGTGCGTTGCGCTGATGGAATTATACAGCAGGTTTCTTTAACGTGTCAAGCCCACCGTGACACGGGACCTTGTTTATTTTAAGTTCCCATCCGTGACTTTCATTTCGTAATGCCGAGTGCTTGGCAAAAGAACGGTCACTATCCACTTTCAAGTCTTGGGTCAGACCCGGTATATATGGTTCAAATCTATCAAGCACATTAAAATAACTTGCATGACATTGCTTGACTTAGGAAAACTGACCGATATGCCTGTCTGGTCATTTATGTTTAGTGTTGTTTATCATAATAGTATTAGATCAATAATTTTTTCTGATATATGCGGTAAAATTGATAAATCTGAACTATCACCAAGTCCGTTCATAAATATATGCCTGAGTTTTTTCTTTTAATGTCGTATATATAATATATTTATGTATTTATTTAAAACTCGGAATTATTGGCATCTCAATGACGTCATTGGTTTTAAAAGTTTAAAAATAGTTATGATTCCTTGAAACGATTAAAAAATCAAAGTATATACCGTGACCATACATGATCATAAGTGTCATCTAATGAAATTTTCAACATTTCATTCAAAACGTTAAAAAGTTATAATTTGTCATAAGTTCTATCGCAATTGTCAATAGTTTCAGCCAACCCAACCAAGAACACAATGTTCACCATACCGGTAAATGCAAATGATAAAACGGCCAAACAATAGCATAAGACAAGAAAAACAACCAATAAGACAAGCCAGGAAAGGCCAAATTAACATATATTGGGACGACTGGTTTTAAATTTTAATAAAGTCTTTACTTTGGACTGATACTGGAGTAAATATATAAAGTGACCTGGTTATAGTATTATTAAAGGGGTTCCGAAAACTAAAATATTGAAAATACCTGTTTAAAAAGCAATATGCCCTGTTCTTAAATGGTATAACATTACCCTCAGTCTGTACTTTACAAGTCCTACCCCTGCTCTACCAGAGGCTGCGGTGGCCTAATTGGTAAGAGTCCTCACTGTGAGTTCGAGTCCCGCTCGAACCACATGTGGGAAAGTGAATTTTCCTTGCCGTTGGCCTTTACTGATTCACCAGGTATCAGTATAATGGACTGGGGAAGTGGTACGCTTGTCTGTGACGTACTGACTCTGTGAGCTAGCACGTTAAAGTCGCCCTGAGTGCGCGCTAGTACAAGACAGTTCATACAACACAGTCACACTTCACATGCATACACAAAACTGTTCATAGATTAATCTATAGAGAATCATAAAATAGTTCTCGTCGCGAATAGCTGAAAAATTGTTGATGCGACGTTAAGCAACATTCAACCAACCAATCAACCTGCTCTACCCTTATTATCTATATCGTGTTTTGACTGTTTTATGCCAATGTTTACAAACTACATACTTTAAATGAAGACCTGTCTGGATATTGATAATACAGTGACGTCACCATTCCTGATTAGGGATCGATTTTAACAAAATATCATAAGTTAGTTCCCATATATCGCGAGATTACGATAGCGGCTGTGTGCCATTATCGACGGATTTTAAAACCAAAAAGACGAAAATACCAAATATTACTTCGTCAATTCGCCCTTAAATGTCGTCTTTTTGAGACGTTATTTCGCTGAGTGCGTTTAAATTTCGTCTTTCCGCGTGGCGAGTTAAGGGGAACATACAAAACGAAATGGCACGAATTGGTAGCCATAGAAGATATATTTTACAAATGATAATATTATAGTAATATTTGTGCCGGTCCGATATAATATCGCTATATATAATCCTACAAGTCATAAGGACCATGTTTACTTAACGAGCACCTGCTGTTTTGTATGTTAGTATGTTTTCTTTCACTATCAGTTTGACATCAATAAAGTTAAAGAAAACTTTGGATTTTTTTACTGTCTGTCGCCAATCATTATGTTAAGTTTTATTAATAATTGTTTTGTACCGTTGTACTTTGACAATGCTTTGTGTTACGTGATGATTCAATATTATGTTTTTAACAAAAACTCACTTTTTAAGATAAGACATTATTCTACGTCTCTGTACATGAAGATTATTTACTGCTTACACAATACGTTATAGATTTGTTTTGTAATGTGTGCTAATTTTTTTAAAATTTGAATTTTTAATGAAATAATTCAAATTAAAAGTAGTACATTACAATTGGCACGTCCTGCTTTAAATGCATTTTTTAATAAAAATTCAGAAGTAGCGCGGTACAGTTAAATGACATGGTTTAGAGTTCAATATTATTTGAAATTGTAGTTATTTTATAAACAATACATAAGTACCGCAGGACACAAAGTTTCAAATGCGTGCATTTATAAAAAGTACTGTTTTTATGCCTTAGAACTATACATTCAAATTTTGTCATTTTCTTTATTAATAATCGAATGGAACGTAAGAGAACTATGGCCTTACAACATCAACAATCGGATCTAGGGTCTTGCACAAATAGACGGATTTATTGCCTTGCAACAGCAATTAGGACCTTGAGACAGCAGGTCTTGCACCAGCAACAGGCAAATCTAGACCTTGTTACTCCAGCATGCTAGTAGCTTGAAACCGCAATGTGTACGTCTAAGACATTTCAACAGCAGCAGGCAGATCTCGACCCTTGCAAAAGCAACATTAAGATCTAGAGCATCTCAACATCAACAGGCGTATCTAAGACCTTGTAACAGGGATTTGGGGCCTTGGAAAAGCAACATTTAGATCTAGAGCATTTGAACAGCAACAGGCGTATCTAAGACCTTGTAACAGGGATTTAGGGTCTTGTAAAAGCAACATTTAGATATAGAGCATTTCAACAGCAACAAGCGTATGTAAGACCTTGCAACAACGGAGCTGGGCATTGCAAAAGCAACATTTATATATAGAGCATTTCAACAACAATAAGCGCATCTAAGACCTTGTAACGGGAATCTGAGCTTTGCAAAAGCAACATTTAGATATAGAGCATTTCAACAACAACAAGCGTATCTTAGACCTTGTAGCGGGGATCTGAGTCTTGCAAAAGCAACATTTAGATCTAGAGCATTTCAATTGCAACAAGCGTATCTAAGACCTTGTAACAATAGATCTGGAGCCTTAAAAAAGTAACATTTGGATCTAGGGGCTTAAAACTGCAACAGTCTTATTTAGTCATTGCAAAGGCAACAAGACGGAACTTGCAACAGCAACAAACGGATCTTTTAGCTGAAACAAGCAGATCTTGCAACAGCACCCAACAATTGGGTCATTTTAAAAAAAATTAAAAACACTTTTTTATTTTAAAAAAAACCAACATAGTCATCACAACGCCTTGAACAATAAATATAAGGTATAATAAATTAGTTTTCTTTTCTAAAAAGCAGATTTAATCAAACAATGTCATTTTTGTCATTATTCAAAACAAAGCGCATGTCAAAACTAGTGTAAAAAGAAATTCCATGGACGAAATACTAGTAATGAGGGCTATGTATAGGCTTAAGTAAAAATCCTTCCACTTTACTTAATCATCGAGTAGATGTGAATCTTATCTCTACAAATAATGGAAATATGAATTTCTTTTCATGTCATTTTTCACGCTGTCTATCCGATTTCACAAACGTTTTGAACAACTTTAACGGTTTCTGACTTGCAGATTTTAATCTTTGCCGTGAAATGAAAATATGTATTTGTGTTGAAGTTAAACTAAAAAATATATATATTGTGTTTTTTTAAACGAAAAAATTCCATTTTTGAATATGTTCCTTTGTTTTTCTTCAAGTCCGTTTAGTTTTGAAATCATCTATGTATTTGTGTTGACGTTATACTATAAAAATATATTGTGTTTTTTAAATGAAATAATTCCGTTTTTGAATATATTCCTTTGTTTTTCTTCAAGTCCGTTTAGTTTTGAAATTATCTATTTTATTTACCTCGCTTGCTCTTAAGTCATAAATTTAACAAATCTGGGTATTGAAACTGTGCCTGTGTCACTTAATATTTATCGCAACTTGTCCTGGTATGCGGTATAGCAACTCCTAATAAAGTCCAAGGCCTAATGAATATGGTGAAGTCCAGAATATCAGGATTTCGTAATACCAAAAAGACTTCTTGTCTGGGGCCTCAATACTTGAACTTCATTAGGCGATTTAGGCGTCGAAATTGTCAACACCTGCCTAATGAAGTTGGACTAATGAAGTGAATACTGAAGTCGGACTTACTTAGGAGTTGTTACAATTATGTTAACGTTATGTCGTCTACTAAAACACTAACAGTGGAATGGAGGGGAGTACTAGCCCCAGTTTCACGACCTTCCTTAACTAAGATTTTCTTTCACCTGAGGAAATTAGCAAATTAACAAATTTAAAATTTAATTTTGAAGATCGCTTTATTTTTATGAGTTCTACTTTTGTCAAAAATGTTTATTCTTTGTTCCAAAACAGATTGTCAAATCTGACGAAACTAAAGATAAGAAAAATCTTAGTTAAGAAATAATTGTGAAACTTTAGACCTGGACCCAGTAGTTCGAAGCTTGATTAGTACAATCAATGATTAGCAGAAATTTAAAACATGAAAAAAAATCAAAAATATTGTTATCAAATCGATATTTTTTAATAAAATTTTCTTTAGTTTGATGGAATTTTATTCATTTTCCACATTTCAACAATAAGTTAACAATACATGTATGTCTGAAATTATGCAAAATTTAAATCTTGACTAATCAATTGATTAGAGTAATCAGGCTTCGAACAACAGGGTCGAGTTTTACGTCTCATTCAAGATTTTTCACTTATATCGAAGAGGCCCGTCTTTTATTCTTTAAGGGTTGATGAAATCGAAAGGGGCCATTGAAAACCACCCACCTTCGGCAAGCGAACCGAGACACTGTCACACTAGGAATTGAATCAAGAAGACGAAAAGGTTCATTCACGTTTATCCAACATTTGAAAAATCACCATTCACACTTATCCAACATTGGGTTTACGCACCATTGATTTAAGATATTATTTACCTGTGGTGTGATCAGTTAGTTTCCCCCACCAGAATAAAAGTTCCTTTAATTAAATAGTATGAAATAATATGTCATATTTTTACTAAAAGTGTTTAAAATAACTAAAATTATAAGATAAATATGTTAAATTTTAGATATTAAAAAGTTTGATTCCTACCTTAATAAATTTCAATAAAGTTATATTTAAAGAATAATAATATTTATTCTTAAATAAGAATTAAAAATAACTATAAATAAGAAATAAATGCGTTAATTTTTAGTAATTAAAAAAAATTCCTATCTAATTAAAATTTGATAAATTTATATTTTGACAAAAAATATGAATTTCTCTCAAATTATTTCATTAATTTATCCTTTTATATATTGTCCATCATGGGGTGATTGATTGAAAAATTGATTTGAATGTCATATATATATATATTTTTAAAATTCATTTGATAGTGATTTTGAAATGATGTAATGGCGATGCTTGTTTGATGCCTTAACTGAATGGAAAAAATAAAATGCTTAATAAAGGTTATGTTCATGGAATATTTTTTTTCTAAAATTGAGTATATTTTGGATTTTTCCAATTGGAAATTTTTCCAACAAGGTTATATCATAGGAATATTTTTCCAAAATGTAACATATTTTAGTTTTTTTTTCCAATTGGAAATTTTTTGTTCTGAAATGGAGCATATTTTGGATTTAATTTTTTTCAAATTAAAGTTATTTTAGAATTTTCCCCATTATAATTTTCATATTTTTTTCCAAAGTAAGTATGTTGGATTTTTAAAAAATTGATTGGAATTTCAAAATTCTCAAAACAAGCAAAAAAATTTGAGAATTCAAAATAAAACTATAGTTTTCATTTCACCAGGCTCCCAATTTCGAATAATTCCCTTAGTAAGATTTTCCTTAACAATTTTTGGCAATCTTTGAAACTTAGAATAAAAAAATTTGACAGAACTAAATATGTTTTATTTGATCTTTAAAATCACCTTAAATTAAATTAAAAATTAAATTCCAGGATATTTTAAAATTTTCCAAAATCATTACGTAAAAATTAAATTCCAGGATATTTTAAAATTTTCCAAAATCATTTATGTACATATCAAATTTGCCAGATTTTTAAATAAAGTACCGGTGAAATCTTTCTTAAAAATGATTCTTGTGAAACTGGGGCCAGGTATATTTAATCTTCAAAAAGGTAAAGGTATGCATTTCCATGTTCACAGTACCCAAGCCAACCTATTGTTTCCATTTTCCTTTGATGTCATTTATCCAACATTAAATTTACCTTTCCCTATATCAAAATATCAAATGTTGGATAAATGTGAAGACACCGACGAAAAAGACCACTAATTCACGCCCCCACCCCATTATTGGCACCAAAACAGTAGGCGCCACTGAGTCCGCTGAACCGCATGTTTGCTCGCAGTGTGTGGTTTTGGGTATCACGTGGGTATCGTGTAGATGTTTGAGTCTCCCGTTTTGTTCCATGGCCAGATGTAACCGTCCTCAGGAGAAAACATAGGTCATCGGAGCCCAATTTATCAATACCTCTTAAAGGAATCCGTGCACCAAAAACGTCTAACATTGTATTTTACTGAACAGGACAGATATAGTTCGGCACATCTTAGTGGGTGTTGTAGCATAATTATTTTCGTTTTGTTGGCAGCGGTCGCTATTAGTTTGGGCGTCTTAATAGATGTTGTGAAATAGTTTCGTTTGCTCCTCGTGTTTGTTTGCAGTGGTGCTATTGGTTTGGGCGTCTTAGTGGGTGTTGTAGCATATTTTCGTTTTTTTTCCCCTCGTGTTTGTTCGCAGTGGTCGCTAATGGTTTGAGCATCATCTTCGTTTGAAGATCTTACTTGTAACTTATTTTCTTATATTATGTGGAACATCAGGCTCCAATTTCACAATCATCCCTTAAATCAAATCTGGCACATTTGAAATCTGAACAATTTTGTTAGTTTTGAAGATTCATTAATTTTGGGTCTCATTTTGAAGATCATTCTAAGTTTTTGCACAAATATTCTAATTTTGTTAAAACTTTTTTTTAATATCGCCAAAATTTGTCAGATTTTAAGTTAAGAAATTACTGTGTAATATACCATTTTCTGAATGTATTTCATGATTAAATTTTAAAATATGGTATATGACATATGTGAAAATGTAGCCATTTCTCCAAGAGTCATGATTGTGAAACTGGAGCCAGGTCTCTAAAGGTCACGATTGTGAACTGGAGCCATTTCTCCAAAAGTCATGATTGTGAAACTGGAACCAGGTCTCTAAAGGTCGCGATTGTGAACTGGAGCCAGATCTCCAAAGGTCGTGATTGTGAAACTAGAGCCAGGTCTCCAAAGGTCGTGATTGTGAAACTGGAGCCAGGTCTCTAAAGGTCGTGATTGTGAAACTAGAGCCAGGTCTCCAAAGGTCGTGATTGTGAAACTGGAGCCAGGTCTCTAAAGGTCGTGATTGTGAAACTAGAGCCAGGTCTCCAAAGGTCGTGATTGTGAAACTGGAGCCAGGTCTCTAAAGGTCGTGATTGTGAAACTAGAGCCAGGTCTCTAAAGGTCGTGATTGTGAAACTAGAGCCAGGTCTCTAAAGGTCGTGATTGTGAAACTAGAGCCAGGTCTCTAAAGGTCGTGATTGTGAAACTGGAACCAGGTCTCTAAAGGTCGTGATTGGGAAACTAGAGCCAGGTCTCTAAAGGTCGTGATTGTGAAACTAGAGCCAGATCTCCAAAGGTCGTGATTGTGAAACTAGAGCCAAGTCTCCAAAGGTCATGATTGTGAAACTAGAGCCAGGTCTCTAAAGGTCCTGATTGTGAAACTAGAGCCAGGTCTCCAAAGGTCGTGATTGTGAAACTAGAGCCAGGTCTCTAAAGGTCGTGATTGTGAAACTAGAGCCAGGTCTCTAAAGGTCGTGATTGTGAAACTAGAGCCAGGTCTCTAAAGGTCGTGATTGTGAAACTAGAGCCAGGTCTCTAAAGGTCCTGATTGTGAAACTAGAGCCAGGTCTCCAAAGGTCCTGATTGTGAAACTAGAGCCAGGTCTCCAAAGGTCGTGATTGTGAAACTAGAGCTAGGTCTCTAAAGGTCGTGATTGTGAAACTAGAGCCAGGTCTCTAAAGGTCGTGATTGTGAAACTAGAGCCAGGTCTCTAAAGGTCCTGATTGTGAAACTAGAGCCAGGTCTCCAAAGATCGTGATTGTGAAACTAGAGCCAGGTCTCCAAAGGTCGTGATTGTGAATATGGAGCCAGGTCTCTAAAGGTCATCTGTTAATCTGCACTCTCCTTTGTTGTAACCATCAACACGATAAATCAGAGATTGAACAAAACACCGAGAACTGTAAATAACCATTTATATTACTGCGTCAAGTTTGAGCTGGACGTTTGATCTTTAATTTGAATATTAGATTGGGCTAATGAACTGTGTGATTTAAGTGAGACAGAATGTTTCATTAATGTAAACACTCTGTACCCAGTAATACATGTACTATCATCTATCCATATTTAAATCAACTTTGTATAGCCTCCGTTTGAATGCTGAAATTAAAGGTCAACCGGTCAGGTCAAACTTGACGCAATATATATATTATATGACATTATATGATGGTATATAGAGATATGAATTATTTATTTATTTGGTAATTAATGTTTTGTTTCTTCAATAAAACTAAATCAATAATAACAATAAATGCCACTATACATCACTGGTGTGTCAAGATGTTACCAGTCACTTAAACACACGTGTATCGATCACGGTTTTAATTCAAAAAAGATAAAAGGTAGGAATCTCTCTCTCTCTCTCTCTCTTTCTCTCTCTTAAAAAAATATTCATGAGAAATATCTCTCTCCTTACGTAATTATTTCACTGAAAATGAATGATCCCGTGAGAAAGTATAACGTTTCCTCAAACGATTTCCAGCTAAATAATGTACTCATAGATACAACCGTAGGAAGTAATTGTTTTTCTTTTCGTTTTTTAAATTGCTTTTGTCACAGAGTGCAAAAACGTGTAGGACTAAAGTTAACTTTTGTCTATGCATTTCAGTTTACAAATATGGCAGAGTTGTAAAATTTAAATTCAAAATTGAGACCATTATGTTGTTATATCCACTGATCGTCCAAAGTCGGGGTTTTATAACCAGCGGTCTAAATATGTATTCATCTTTCATGTTATTATTTCAATACTACTACTACTAATAATAATAATAATAATCATAATAATAATAATTTTTTTATTGCATTGGCAATTGACAAGCGTAAACGGCCAAAAATTTCTGTGTTTAACCTAAAGCGAAACGTTAAATTCAGCTTACGGTCATAGAGGATGTGACAGTGGTAGATTCTCCGTGTCAGATCAATGATGAACTACCCCCCCCCCCCCCCCGTTACGCCACATAGCGGTGTTGTCGCATAAACGTGTTCCAACACGTCTATGCGGGGAATTTCAACGCATAAAGAGAAATAGTCTGGTAGAGGATTTTGAAAAAACCGCTTATTTTTCGATGTAGGGAGGACAACGTGTTCAAAGGTGGCAAGCTATGTCATAACCTTCTTTGAACTTTACTTTGGTAGAATCGGCTTGTTGCCAAGCAAGATTTCACCCAGGGGCCATTGTGGGGGCAGCTAAAGGTCAATGGGTGCAAAGTTCAAGTGAAAATGCCCATATTGACCTATACACAAACTCAAGATGGCTTACAGAAGTTTTTCTTTATACATTTTGTCTTCTAAATATGTAAGTGGTATCTTCAAATTAAAAGAAAGTCATATCCAACTAATTCAGTCACTTATTTTCAAAGTTTTCCATGAAAAATAAGATTAGACGCTTTCACACAAATTTGACCTTTACAAATATGATTAATTGTGGCAAATAAATACTAGTATAAACACATTTGTGCATTTGAAATTGTTTAACAAAACTTTAGACTTCTGTTAAAATAATTTTACTGAATCATATTGCCCGTATTTATATAAAAATCCACTTTTAAAAAAAGAAATCAAAGTACTGATGGTACTGAAAGATTTGATTTAGTAACGAAAAGTTTATGGTGGATCACAAAACAAGGTTGTTTTGAAACATAAACACAAAAGCGACATTTGGAATGGATAGGTCACACCATCAAGACACCTGCCAACAACATCACAAAACTTTGAAATGGAACACAGAAGAATAAAAGACATCTTGAGACAAGTTTTCTGGAATTGAAACAGAGGGGGTAAAATTGCGCAGAACAGAGCCAGCTTGAGGGATTTTGTCGATGGACTAACCTCCACTGGGAGTGAAAGGCATACAGTACGCAAGTTAGTGAGACTAGCATCATCCGTGTCCTATAGGTGACGGGAGATCTGGAAAAAAATACAAGGTATAACTAAATGCAGCCAAACATCAGTCTAATAATGTGCACGTTGAATATGTAGGTCGGTTGCATATGATGTTGGAAGCAAATTTTCAAGTGTACTTTTCCCCTGAGAGGAACAGTTTACATCGTAGATGAAAAATCCTCACTAGGTACATTCAATGAAGGCATCTGCACTCACAAGTTCAGAAAAAATCCCTCTTGCAAGAGTGGGAAGAAGATCTGTGTTTTCCCTGGAAACACGGAATGCTGTATTTAGAATGTCCAGAAAGTTAATTGATAGTCTTACAGTCTGTAATTGCATGAAATACTGGGAGCTTATTCCTCTTCAGAGGACATAATTTTATGCTATGAACAGGGACGAACTTTAGATGTCACGGTCTGGAATCATAGTTCCTCATTTAAAAGCAACAGAAGAATAAGTCATCAGTATCACGACAGACAAAACTGTTCTTTTATAGCCTTGCATGTAAGCATCAACACCATGGGGAACAATTCTAGTATCGTCTTCCTTGTGTAAAGCTTTAAAACGGTTACACTCCTTCCTCTGTATAAATTAAACATGCTGTCTGTTGGACCCCCTGATACCCTCAGCTAAGCAAAGAAGTGATAAAATCTTACCAATTTGATGGCAGAGGGACATTTTAATTATCAATAATTCTTCTAACAGAAGATCTGACCCTCTTTTATCTCTAGATGGTTTCACCTTTGATGGATTAGTTGCCATATCTATCATAATGACATCAATTTTAATACATTTATCTTTCGCATGGATAAAAACAGTTTGTGCGTTTCCTAACTCGCCAAATGTATTGATGCCTTTCCGTTTTACCGGTGCTACAACTAAAGTTTGACCATTAATTATTTTGGTAGTGATGTCTCCATGCAAACTTCTTCCCCAGGGATATTTTGAAGATCCGACTCGTCGGCTGCAGATAACAAGGGTCCTGATGTATCAGGTATAGAAAGCGACACTAGGAATAGTTCGTGTTTCAACAGTTCACTAATATTTCCACCAGAAAAAGAGAACACACTTGATAGAATTATACAGATACAGTCAGTATAGCTATTTTGTCTTGTCATCTGGCAACAGGACCACGAACAATACTAGTTTTGATAAATAAATCTGAGTTTTTTCACAAATTAAACTTACATATTTTTTTTTGCTTAACTCTTACTTTGAACTTTAACTTTTCTAAGACAATTACAGGTCAAAGGATCATGAACAAAACTTAACTTTTTGGACTTAAGTTAAGTATTTTCCTGATGTTCACGATTATTCTTGGGCAGCTACCTTAGTGCGAGTCTGAATGTGACTTAAACACAGTTTTAATGAGAAAATTATAAATTGATTGATTGCATGGGGTTTTACGGGCTTTTACTTATTTCAGTCATGTCAACACGTCACCAGCTATAGGTTAAGTGGCAGAAATTTTGACCTTTGCAGTGAACTTAAGGAAATGTGCAGGAAAAGTCCCTAAACATGTTACACCCGCCTTGGCACGGGGCATCGGATTTTAAGACCTCTCTCAAAGGATCTCGTGACTTTCGTTACTAAATACCGAGTGTTTGGCAAAAGAACAGTCACTACCTTATTTCAAGTCTTGGTCAGACCCAACTAGGGTTCGAACCCTGGGCTCACCACATACGGAGAGTGAGCGCTATACCAATCGAGCTACAGTAGGGGTTTTTAATGAGAAAATAACCTTTACCAAAATCATGTCATGCATTGCTGAAATGTAAATTATATAAATCATGTTGCACTACAAGATGTGCGTGTAGGGCATATAATTTAAAGTGGTTGGCTGTAAGCACTTGCAATGGGACCGTTGAACAGTTGATTGATTGAACCCTTTGAATGATAATGCCACATATAGTGATATTGATGAATGAAAACAAATTGTTAAATGTGACTGATATATTCCAGAGATTCTCGTGACTATGCCTTGCCGATTACAGTACTTGCGGTACTTTGATTTTAAACTTTTAATAAATTTCAAATTATTAGCTGGGTTTAAACAATATATTTGTTTAATCACAGCCATGTATTTACAAAAGAATTATATTTTAGCATTTTGATTCATGCTTTGATGTTTAATGTATACTTTTATTTTATTCTATCTTGAAGCTTGTGTCAGAATTTTGAAAAATAACATTGAAATATTTAAATTTTAGCCTAAACAGTCTAAATTAGCTTCCTAGTCAATGTTAAAATACATGAAATGCTATGATTGCATGAGAACAGATTTATTTGATTTATTTAAATCTCAGAAAGTATATATTTGGACAGCTATAAACTAATAAAGATTAATTTTTGGGGAAAAAACACTATCTGACCTTTGACCTTTTATCTACTAAACCAAGGGTCGATCAGCTTGGCAACAGGTTGATTCTTGACCCCTAACCTATGATGATATAAGACAGCTATGTTGCCAGCTTTGAACACTCATGTCCCCCTATTGTGAAATTTCAATTTTTTTCCACCAGACTAAAAGCTTTTATGCGGCAAAAAGGCTACATTCCGCCGCATAAAGAAAACAATTACTATCACACCTCCATTCACCTACTATTTACACCTCCATCATTATTACCACCTTCACAAACAGCACCACCACCATCGTGATGATCATCATTATATTATTATTTTTTTATTTAATTTTTATTATTATTAAAGCAAAAGTCGAAATTCTGCCAAAATCACAATTTAACGATCATCAACATTACAGTCATAATCGCCACCGCCGTCGTCGTCGCGCTCTCATCGTCCCTGTCCCCATCCTCGTATTATTATTACCACTATCAACAACACCAACAACATAAATTCTCAATTGTCACCGTCGTCGTCACAATTTATATCACCACCACCGTTTTTGTCGAGATATCAGCTCTTTTTAAATTTCATACCAACTCGTTAAAATTAGCCATCGTTATGCGTCAAAAAGGCAGCCTTGCGCCGCATATAAGCAACACATCTTTATGCGTTGAACGCCGCCGCATAAACGTGGCGGACCTCTTTATGCGTTGGAATTCCCCGTATAGACGTGTTGGGCGCGTTAATGCGGCAATACCGCTATGTGGCGTAACACCGCACCCCACCCACCCCCCCCCCACCCGAAAATAGAAATATCGATAAAATGCATGGATGACCTAAACAAATCTTTCAAGATAAGACGGCTTAAACCTAAATTTTAATTTTTAAATAACTTTTAAGAAGATTAATATACACAGTAAAACGAAATTAGTATTAAAATTCAAAACCGTGATTAATTTTTAATTTACGGAATCATTGGTAGAATCATCTTAAAGAATTGGGGTATTTTGTCAAGAATGGACGAGTTACGATATTGTGTTAAGTAAGGGTGTTAGAAGATGCAATCGGCTGATGGATAAGACGTTAGTTTACAAATACGAATAAATAAAAGTAGTTCTCGTCACGAATAGCTGAAAATTGCTGATGCAACGTTAAGCAACATTCAACAACAACAATTAACGCTGTTAATATCCTCACTTAAAATTAATTTAAGTTTTAATTTTAGATTTGTGGAATTTAAAGGAAACCGGAAAAGGAAATGTTTTATTTATTTTCATTCTATCTAACATAGGTTTCAGACATTTTAATAATCGTCATCAGTTATGTAATGCGCAGACGATATATATCTATCGTTTCACAAGACGACCAATCGTGTAATTTCGTGATTTATTTTATTCTTGAACATTTTCCGTTTGTCCAATTAAAATTGTTTGATGTGTTGGTTGTCCAATCAAATGTTTCCGCATTCGATTTATTTTTGACGCGCAGTGTCGGTAAATTAAACTTTTAAGAATCAACATCCTTACCTTGTTAAATTTTCCATGCAAATCGCTTGTTTAATTAATAAAATGTGCAAAGTATAAAGATGTTATTTGGGGATGTTATTTATTTCCTCATAGAAGTTAGCGATATCGAGATTCCAAAAAAGTCGACGTCGCACTGAATGTTCGAATTGTCTGAAAGATTTTATTCTTAACTAATCTATCTTTTGTGATCTCGCTTATTTTGCCGGCGGGAAATGTAAACTAGAGCATTTTTTGGAGAGACAGATATTGGCCGCATCCCCAGTTCCCAATATTGACGAGTTGTGACCCTGACCTTTGAACTTAAATTTGATAAACGACAGGTCGTCTCATTGGTTTACATTTGTAGCCACTTTGGTCAAAATCTATCCAAAGTAATGGAAGATATGTAGTGGACACGATATTGGGACGGACCGACCGACGGACCGGCTGATTCCTATATTCCCCGGCGTATTCAAATCCCGGTCAATCCCTGCACTGATAATTTTAATATATATTTATATACAAACTGGTCATCATTTTACAATCTATTAGATAAAAACTCGCATTAATAAATAAGAAATCGTATCAACCTCAGACAAAATCGATGTCCCAATATATCGTTGTATATCTAATATATATCGCGATGTATCAATTGTCTTGATGTATATACGATATCTCCTGTAAGTACAACACAATACTGGATACGTTATTGTGTAACATCAACATCATTCACACAATAATTTCCCTGTTCTTTTATATACCTGTGTGTGTATTGATTAACTTAACGCTGATGAAAAACGACGTTTTACAAACTCTTTGTGTAGTGTTGGTTTACCGTAGATTTTAGTCAATATGGTAATTTTTCCTTATACTGGGTCATGTGACTTTAAACAGCATTGTGCAGAACATTATCAACTCGTACTAGCAGTTTACGTTGGGATTTAAGATCGAGAGCACACCTGAAATGTTTACCTGAGTGTTACCTTTCATTAGTACATAGACATGGATTTACTTACTACCTAACGTTATTATTAGTGTCTGTTCATTATCGGATATCGTAATATAGTATAAGCATGGTGGACATTTCGTCCGGAAAACCCACGACGGACTGGAATGGAGTTTTATCCGATCTGTTCGGAATCGGTTCGTATACACGCTTTTTAATTTTGTCACTTTTAATTTTCACCCTCCCGGTAAGAGGCTTTCCTTTTGTAACACCATCTATAAGCTGCAAGTTCTACATGGGACAATCAATGTAAAATGATTCTGTGTCCCATATTGAATTCTATTAACATTTTTTAAAAACAGAATTTCAAATGAAATGTTAGATATTACTTTATTCAGTCATGTTAGTCTTTATCAGTCAAAATCAAAATTTTATTTATAAAGGGGGATACAAATGAATGCCTCCCCTCCCTGGTAATTTAATATACTGGTAGACCAGCTGTCTACTGACCGGTGATAAAGAAAAAGTACCCCCATATTTTCCTAAAATGTGATAATTTTAAAATTGGCTTTGTGTACATGTAAAATAAACCAGTGTTATACCTTTTATCTCTGGCTCATGTTAAAAGTATTTTGATTTTTTTAAATATAAAACAAATACCTATTGTAATATATAAATTGTTGAAGAGTCTAATACATATGCATAATGGTGTTTATAAAAAATGTTAATAATTTCAAAAATTTTATTTTATTTAAATTCAATTTTTATCATTATATATATTTTTAAATATGATTACTGAAGTTACTGAACGAAAAGGTTAATTCTAAAAAGGGAACTTATACTTTGAAATTAGAAAAATTCACGGTTTTTGTTATGTTTTTTTAATTTAGAAAATGTATAAGTTGAAAAATGATAGAATCAATTATAACTTGGTTATGAATTAAAAATATTATCATATGTTAATATTTAATACTTTATAATCATAAAACACTAAATTTTTACAGTGTATTTTAAGGATGAGGGAAAGGTGGGTATCTCTGTCTAAATATTTTTAATAAATATAAGTAAAAAAAATTATTAATCATATGTTGATATTAACACACAATACAAACAATTTGCATTAATTTGATGATAAATGTATGGAAAACATGTCTAGGATTATTTTTTTATTATTATAAATAGTCCACCTTTTTTATTTCTGATTTTTTTTAATCTTTGTATACTAGTACACTATCGATAGAGTACGTTTTCAATTTCAAAATGGTCAAAATAGACCATAAAATGAACCAATGGTCCTTGAATCCTATCACAGTATATTGGGTCCTAAACATGTGTATATAGATATATTGGTATTCGGTTGTATCAACTTTGGACCAGTGTACATGGAGTCTTGAACATTGGTTATCAATGGTGTTATTTGTCGTGTTATATTAGAATACTGTGTAAAATCAAGAGAGATTTATATTTCTCTGGTAAAATGTAGTAAATTTTCAACTTTTCTACCAGTGCAGTACATAGGATACTTTATTTACATTCCCCAGCATATGCACGTGTATGTTTTTTGTCATTGTGTATGGAGGACTTGTTTTCCCACGAATCCGCAGATTGTTTGCTGGAAGTAAACCGACAAAAACCCACATTACAATTCTTTTTTGTGTATTGATCACACCGTTCTGAATGACCACTAACAAGATCATAACATGATCTAAACTTGACCAACTGACCAGTCCAGACAAATTGTCACGACCTTAGTCCAAATTCCGTGTTGTGAACAATTTCTTTTTACCTGCAATTCAGGTGACGTAAGACCAGATATAGGTGTCAGTGCTAATTGGCTAATTACGACAGGTGTCAATAACAGTGATAATTAGCTCGTTACCTTAATGACCTGTGGTCATCGAGTCGAGCCGAGTGGACAAGTGCTAATTTCTTATTTGTTATCCAATATTAACCTTTCTCGGTGTGTGCCGCCTCATTTTTAATTTGGGACTATTTATGAAGGAGGTGGATGGGTGGGGTGCTACTTTTGAATGGTTTATGAAAGTTAAGACAATTTTAGATGAATGTGGTATGAGTAATATTTTACATTGTCAAAACTTTAATAAAAAGTGGGTAGTTAAGTCTGTTAAATTGAAGTTATGTGATCAATTCCAACAGAAATGGAGTAGTGATTGTAATAATTCTTCTAAAGGCATATCTTATAGATTATTTAGTAACGATTTTCAACTTCAATATTATCTAAGATCAAATCTTTGTAAGAAAAATAAAATTATTTTAAGTAAATTTAGGACAAGCAACCATAGATTACCAATTGAAACTGGACGTTGGCAAAATATAGATAGAAATGAAAGAATTTGTAATTTATGTGGGGATGAAATTGGGGATGAATATCATTATATATTAAAATGTACTTCTTTAACTAGTGATCGAAATAAATATATTCCCTTTGTATTCTCTAAAAATCCAAATATTGTGAAATTTTATGGCTTATTTTCTTCAAAAAAGATGTCTGTTTTAAACAATTTATGTAAATTTATTAGTATTATCAATGAGAGAGTCAATCCTCCTGGTTAAATTATACGTTTGATTATGTATAACTCACGTATGCTTATGTAATTATGTATATTATAATGTAGTATATGTTCTCTATATTGTAAATGTACAATTTATGAGAAATAAAGAACTTGAACTTGAACTTACTAATTAGCCGAATTCAACGGTCGAAATAAGTGGGGAAAAATATAGTATTTTGTACATAACGCTATATTTCAAAACTGACCTACAGGACACAATATTATAAAATTAGCGGTTAGGCCACTAAATTCATTGGAAAAGCTTCCCAATTCACTGACTTTTTAATTTTGACTTAAAATAAATAATAAATAAATAAATAAATAAATAAATAAATAAATAAATCAATAAATCAATCAGGAATGAATGAATGAATGAAGCTTGAACATTTAACTACTAAACATGTTTCTCTCTCTTTCCTCCCTCTCTCTCTCTCAAATAGAATTTAGTGGCTGTGTGGTACAAAATGAAGTTTTCACAGTTATTTTCATGTTGAAATTATGGATACGTTTTGACCATAATTATTATAATTTCTGAAAAATGAAAAAAATACTACGGGACTCGTAATAATTGATACTATGATGATACAACGGTGTGGTAATTTATTTTGTGTATTGAATCGTCCAGACCTCCAGGGTACTTTGTACCCATCATTTAGAGGACGTTTAAGAACAACTAAATTGTTCTTGGACTTGTTTTGTTTGTGATGTACAATAAATCTGTTTTCGCCTCTGGACAGGGAGATGATTATCAACACTGGGTTTAACTAGTTATAAATATTTAATACAGAAAATCACTGTATCATAAAATCAATCAGACGTGGTTTCTACCCACTCAGACTCAAAATTGATTTTGAAATTAACTCTCTCTCTCTCTCTCTCTCTCTCTCTCTCTCTCTCTCTCTGAAAACTGAAAAACAATGTAAAGTTGTATTAACAGTGTAATGGGTGGGAGGTAAAGTGAGAGAAAAAAAGATGCACAGTGGTTCAACTACACTATCAAGCATTGGGAAGCAAACATTGCTATCAGATATATACTTGATTTTTATGTTATGACCGCTTAGCTAGAATGGTTTACTTCCTTTTGAGACTCGTTATGATGCAAGTACAGCAACTATGCATTTTCCATTTGATGTTACAATTTACATGTTATATACATAATCGGTTATTTTGGGACTTCGTCGGCTCCCAATTTGCATTTAAAACAATCGTCAAGACTTCCGTTTATACCCACTCTCCAACAACATCAACAACAACAACAACAACAACAATACATTAATTTCGATGCAAAATTTTTAAAAAATATAAAAAATGTTGAAATTGTCCTGATTTTTAGTGATAATTAAAAATAAAATTTCATGGAGGACACAATTTGGAAATTTTTGTTTAGGCATGTTACAATTTTTGCTAAGTCAGTGAAGGACATTATCTACACGTTACTTAGTATTAGAGTTAATACCAGATTAAAAACAACAACCAAGAAGGATTAATTGTTAATTTTCCTTCAATAATTAGAAATTAATTCCCTATTAACATTCGTGTGTAAATCACCTAAACAAGTAAATAGTAATTGTTAACTTGCTTTATCACATACTTAACCATACAGTACAGGCCTGTCAAAAGTTTAACACTGAGTGGTAACGAACAGGAGTCAATACTCGGCTACCGAATGCCCGAGATAGGGATAGATAGAGGCAGAAAAGATGTCAAGAGATAGATAACATCTGTCCAAAAGCTGTATAACTAACGACAGACCAAGAACAGCTGTTTTTCGATTGTATTTAATACTGTCATATACTTTTTTTTATAAATTTAATCACAAAATACATTCAAAAACTGGTATATGACAATACTATACAATACCGGTACATAGTAAAGACGGTGAGAACTGTCAAAAGTTTCTGAGCTAACGAAAAAAGCATAAGCTCGTCGACTGTCGAGTGGCCGAGATATGGATATCTAGAGGTTGAAAAGCTGCCGATAGCATCTGTCGAATAACTGTCGAGGTAACGACAGATCGAGATGAGCTGTCTATCCGACATTAGTTCGGTAGTTTTTACTCTGTGTATGTAGAAGTTTATATATCTATATGAAATATGTATTTAAAAAAAAGAAAGAAAATAAAAAAAAGTGATAAGTATGTTTTTTCACCATTGTTTCTACTATATTTTATGTTTGTCGAATTACAAGCTCTACAGAGCGTATGTTAATTGTATTTATTCGACACTAAAAGTTTTTTGTATCTTGTAGCACGATGCTAAACTTTCGATAGACCTGTACTGTACTATATATACGTACTATAGAAACCACCATACAAAGTTAAGCAGCTCTTCTAAGTACTTATATAGCTAGCTTCTGAGTATTAACTTGTAATACCGTGTCAAAAAAACACTATTTTGTTTTGGCATTATGTATTATACCGTGTTTAAAGGTTGGCGTTGTTTTCCCCCTTTTTACACTTTTTTAAGAAGACGTACATTAGGAGTGGAGATAATAGAACGTTTTAGATGTTTTCGTTTGTTCTTTACTCGTTAGGAATGCATTTGGTGTTTTATTTGTCAAAGGATTGCACAGTGGCATGGGAATGAAAAACGCAACAAAAATAAAAATATTTATGGTGGTCTCTAACACGTCGGACTTTCACACACACACACACACACACACACACGCGCGCGCGCGCGCGTAATGTAACTAAGTGTTCAGGATCTTTTCAGTCGATACTGCTGCCCACACTCCACCCCCATCTCCACCCAAACATCATATATCAGACTATTAGGTATTTTAAGCCAAGATACCTGGCCCAGCTTCACAATCATATCTTAGCTAAGATTTACCTTAACTTATATCTGCCAAAATGTATAATCTGGAATTTTTTGTTTGTTTTCAAGTTATTCTTGAAGTTCAGGTGTCATTTTCTTACCATTTCTTACCATACTAGATACCATTATAAGTCTATGTCAACTTGTTAAGGTACATATATATCTTGTAAACTGGTGGTTTGCTTGAGCACATAGGATCAAACTTCATAGGATTGTTCTTACTTTTGAAGCTATTTACCCTGTCAGCATTGACTATATCAGCACTTGTGTTATACAGTATATTAGACTTAGACTGTTTCAAACTGTTCCTGTTTTCAAGGTCACACCAAGCTTGTTACATCTCTATTCTAATTTTGTGAAAACTTTTTTATTTGAACTGCCATGTGCTACTTTTGAATTTTTATGAAATAATACATTCAAAAGTAGCACATGACAGAACTAAATGTACTATAAATTATGCATATAAAATACTGCCAAGTTGTCAGATTACAGTTACAGAAAGTTAAGGAATGCTTGTGAAACTGTTTGTGAGAATGTAAAGTATTGTGAAACCAACTTTATAACTCGGTGTACTTGTTAAGAATGTTTGTTGAATTAAACAGGGTATAGGAGATCAAGGACTTCCAAGCAAGAAATACGTCATATACTTGTGACTTTAGTAATTGAAAATTTTACTAATTAATTGTGTTGGTAATTTTACTCTGTGGTTAGAAAGGTTATCAGTCTCCAATAATGAAAAATCTAGCATTGTTGAACCATCAGAGACAATATAAATTGATTTATTTTATTTTAAACTTCAGTGTTATTACCAACGTGGCTTGATAGAAAAACTATATTACGTAAGAACGACAGAAACAATTAATATACCAACTAAACCAGATTTTTTTGTTTTTAACTTGTTTTTCCATCTTTACGTTGTTCTATATATTGCTTTGGTTTTTTGCATTGACCTTTAACTCTTAGTGGAGCTTAGGACATTGATTGCATCTCTTCATCTAGCTCTATTTTCTGCAGGTTTATCTACGTCTGACCAGTTGTATCCAGTCTTTTTCATCTCCATTTCTATACCACTTCTCTAGACATTTCTTGAACGCCCTCTGTTGTTGGCAGGTTTCTTAATGGCGTGACTTATATATCCCAATTTCTGCTTTTGAACCTGTGTCCCAATTAGGTCTTGTTTTGTGATCTGTCATAGCCTTTTTTGGGACTTATTATTTTTTGACGATGTTCGTTTCGCCTATTCATTAGAAATCTGATTATGGAATATAGTCGGTATTTGCTAAAGCTGAATAATATGTTATTGACAATAGATAGAACAACTAACAGCAAGACTCGAAAGACACAAATTAAACAAGAATTGCAACAATGCATTACACCGAAAGTCCACGAAGAGACATTTTAACCAACCATTGCAACCAAAACAAATAATACAGTCAGTATTTACAGCTGAAAAACATGTTATTGACAATAGTAAGACTCGGAGCAACTTAACACAACACAACTCAACGAAAAATTAAAAATTACTCCAGTAAAACAACCAATGCAACAATCCAACACAACCAAGCTACAATAAAAAAGGCACCATTTAAACGTCCAATGAATACAACAGAACAACAAAACTCCACGAAGCATGGAACAAGTCAACTAACCAATGCAAAAATAGAAAACAACAAAACCCCACGATACTTGTAAGAAGTCAATCATCCAATGCATGTACACAATGCAACAAAGCGTCACATAGTGAGATACAAGGTGAACAACCAATGGAACAACACTACAAGATACCCCCCACAAAAGACATAAGTTATACAACCGGTGTAACATCACAACAGCACTCTCAATACAAGACACACGACGAACAACAACGCAACTACATTACATAACACAAGACTATGATGACGATTAAATCAAATAAACAAGCGTGTCAAAAAAACTAAATGGTACATAAAGGAAACAATTAGAAGTTGTGTTGTCCCAATGGAGGCGAAATGAATAAGACGAAGTAACGCCAAATAAAATCCTGCCATGTTATATTGGTTCCTCGGTGTTATTTGTTTTCACTCCCTTAATTAGCCCTCAAAATATCGAAATTTCCATTAACGCCGTTTGATCCTTAAAATACATAGGGGCGTTACGACGTTAGACAGTCCAAACTAGTGTGTGAAGTATTAAAATCGCACTTAGACTTTTGAAAAATCAGTGCTAAAGCACTTGTCCTGGAGAACTTCTGTATATTTTCAAAAAGTTAAGCCGACATGAACTTAATAAACCCTGATAATAAACATAGAAAATAATTAACTAGTTGTGGCGATAATTTACTATTGATCTGTTGTGTAAAGGATCAGACGAAGTTTAAAAATAATTGATTTTTGTTCTAATTTCTCTGTCGGGTATATTTTTCTGTCCTGTGACTATAAATAAGGGCTAAAATGATCATATTTGGTTTCGGCATTTAAAATAATGATAGATTGGCGTAATCACGCAACCATCACTTATTTTTGGAAATAACAGTTTTTGTATATGTGCGTCCCTTTTTAAATTCATGAGTTCACCGGGTGTAAATACCGAAATTTACGTTTTGGGAGGGGTGGGTTTATATGAGTGAATGAACTATCATCCATGTTGAAAATTATCACTTTTACTCTTGGTTTAAGTTCAGACCATGCTGTTGCTCAGATATTTTGCCTTTTGCCAGAGTTCCTTATTTTTTATACTGTTGCTGTTCTTCTATTGTTGTTGCTGATGTGGTTTTTATGACTCTGATTTTCTGCTAGTATGACATTTATCATGTTTTAATATAAATTATGCCCTGTTTGTTTTATCATTACTGCTGATGTCCTTTTAACACTGCTGTTTGTTCATGCTCTGCTGTTGTTGTTGCTGATGTGGTTTTGATGACTCTGCTTTTTGCTAGTGTGATATTTATGTTATAAACAGTATAAATAATGCCCTGTTTGTTTTATCATTACTGCTGATCATGATGTCCTATTAACACTGCTGTTTGTTCATGTTCTGTTGTTGTTGTTGCTGAGGGTACTGTTGCTGGAAAAATGCAGTCACTTGCTTTGAGAAAATTAGAAAATAAAACAAAGAAAATAGGCACACGGTGGTTTACTAGTGCTTGTCTTGAGATTATCTAGTGTCTCTGCTTGTGATAACATTATGGTGTTACTCACTTACTGCTGTTGTTGTCCTGCTATCTACAGTTGTTGGGTGTCCGCCCGTTTATCCATCCCCTTCGTTGCCTTGCGACGGGCGTCACGATATATATTGTATTGGGTGGGTTTTATACATTTTAAATTATTGAGGAAATCTTTTTATATTATGGTGTAACAAACTTCTTTTTCTTTTTCTTTTTTAAATATTTACACAATATTGACAATCCATGGCTAGCTATAGAGAAGGCAGTCTTACAATATAAGGTTAAAGTCATTATTCTGAGTACAAAAAATCGAACTTGTACAAGTTATACTGTATTCAAGTCTTTTGTATTCACAATGTCAAATTATTTCAGACCCAGGAATGAGGTGTTTTTTCTCTCTCAAAAATCCTTTCACAAAGTTTCTAAAATTTCATTCTAATTAAGCCAGACTGCTTTATTACGACTATATCGAGTTTTATTTACATTTCTGAACCCAGTTTTTTGAGGATTATATGAAAGACAGTGTTTAAACACATTTAAGATTAGATTTTGACACATGTTGTAGAAAAAAAGTTTTAAAAGAAAATAAAGAATTTGTTTGCTTAAAATGAAACAGTTTTTTTATTTTCAAGTTGTCACTGTATATAAATGCTTTTATAGATGACGAGTTGAATTCCGGTGTCAAACTGTTTCAAATACTAAGTATCATCATGACGCGTTTGATTGCGTGGAAGCGTTCGAGTACCTTATTTGTAATGATTATGTCATTTGTTGTAAATTTTACTGTCAAACTTGGAATTGTTCTCGTCATAAAATACCGCGTTTTCCAACCCCGATGATTGAATGTGGGTTTTATGTCCCAGTCAAAAATATTTCATTTATATCGAGACGTCACCAGCTATAGGTGAAGTGGCAAAAATTTTGTCGATTGAAGTGCGCTAAGGACAATGTGCGGGAAGGGTTTTTCAAAGTGCCACGCCTGCTGTGACATAGGCGTCGGGTTTAAAGGTCTCATCCTAAGGACCCCGCGACATAAAATGCCTGCCATGACATGGGACATGAATTTTTTAAAAGGTATCTTCAAAAGGACCCAGCGACTTTTATTTCTAAATGCCAAAAGGGCTTGGCGAAAGAACAGTCACTACCTATTTTCAAGTCGGCGAGACCCAGCCGGGGTAGTGTGAATTATACGCAATGTCACATACATGTATATGGGTGGATATTTTCATCACGAAATAATGCTTTCAAAAATGGGTGTATTATTTCATCATTAAGCCAAGAGTAGCACGTGTGAGGCGTTCAAATTTCAGTTGGTGGTATTCAGAAAACATATACATTTAGTAATACCGCTAAACTTTATTATATTTTATTACATTGCTTGTAACCACAACATGGACGGCATTTCAGTATGCGTTAAAATATAATGTTATTTCCTTCTGGGGCACCCGGCCTCACTTCACGTGTCTAACCTAACTTGTCAGTTCCAAAGTTTTTACTTTGCTTCTGGATTGTGTTTCGGACATGGATTAGTATGTTTGTTTTTGATTAGTCCTTTATGCGGGTTTTATTGTTAATTTCTGTGTCAGCTGTAACCAATGCTATGGATTGACAAGTAACATACAATCTAATGTCTTTCATTTTCACTTTGTTTCATATTGCAACTGAATCATATGAAGGAATTTTCCTTTTTAAATTATAACAATCTGTTACCAGACCAGAAATTCCGCCACCCAAATATGTTTGTTGTTTTCACTTTATTATTTATATAGCCTATCAAAATTATAAGAAAACACATATGTTTTTACTTCCCTCTAAAGACAGAACATATTAAATTTATTTATGACAGTACCAATAATAGATGGAGCGTTTTGCGCGACATATGTGCTGTCTGATGGCATAGTCAAAATTCTGGACTGGATTTTGTATGGATATACAAGCAGAATTTAGATTGGAATTCCAAAAATATGAAAATGCCAAATTTGTTGATTTTACTAGAATAATATCAAAATTGCATACACACGTATTATAAATGGTGTTTTTTGACAGAACCATAAGTCGTGTCTAGTCCATATAAAATCTAGAATTACTGACAAGAATGGAACTGTTTAATTCTTTTCCTCGCCTTTCAACAGTGATTCAGCTCTAGATCTACTTCGTTACCGGATATATCCCGGATCCAGTGGTAGAATCGTATCTCCTTTGCTAATTTACTTTACTTCATCACCAGACAAAATGTATATCCAGTGGCAAAAGACCAGTCCATATTTTCTAAAATGCTTCAAGTGCCTCGACTAGACGGTAGTTGTGAGTGAAACGTGACATAATTGTGTGCACTAAGAAATTTGTTATGTTTTTGTGGTTTATAAATGGATTTTTATTATATACCTGGAATTTTAATTTACAAGATGAAATCTATTTTACTGCTTGAATAAGAATTGAATAATGCATTGAAGGTCTTTGATATTATTAAATTCTAATGGTACATTTATTAAATTCAGACATCTATTGTCGCATTTTTGGGGAGGCCTTGGATTGAAGTCTTGTTGGCCTCATTATAAAATACTGACATTGTGATAAAACTCCATACAGGGTTTGTTGTTTTGTGATTAGAACATTTTATAAATCCAAAATATTTGCTTCTTTCTTATTTACTGGTTGTATAGTTTTATAAAAGGACTCCAATCCCTCTGCCCCTCAACATATACTGAGCCTTATTTAAGTGAAATCGAAATATTATTGTCTGGGGTGCAATAGCGAAATTGAAAAAAAAAACCCTGGGCTGGGTAACTCGAAGCTCTCTTAGCAGTTACGAACACTTAGTGTCTATATAACACAAAGGAGTTAAGTGTTCGTAACTGCTAAGAGAGCTTCGAGTTACCCAGCCCAGGTCTGGAACGTAAAGTCCCATACCATAGACATGTATCTCTCTCTCTCTCTCTCTCTCTCTCTGGTATAATACAAAGTGAGAGGACCAAAAAAATGTGTAATCGGGAATATGGGGGCAATATTTTTACTTCGTAACGAAACTCCATTACTATAATATACGTATGAGAGCGACATTCTGAAAGTGAAAGGGGTAACAAATGTCCCCAAATTACGGTGAAAATAATCCCCTCTCTCTTTCTCTTTTATATTTTTTGTTTGAAATCTCTCTCTCTCTCTCTCTCTCTCTCTCTCTGAGTAAAGGTAATTGAGTATTTTGAGCATTATAGAGTATCAAATGAACATTCTATATACACATGGATTTGAATTTCTTGATAATAATACATATTATTTAATCTGTATAGATACTTAATATTTACAAAAGTGAACAAGAAATATGTCTCAATACTAACGACATTAAACTAATCTTGGCACGAAATGTTCTTAACAAACTCTATTTAATCCAGGAGGGGTTTACAGTAATTAAAACAGCGAAGGTGAGAGACTACACAGTGCATTTAAGAATTACAAAAAACCAATTGTTTTGTGCTTTTATGTGCATGTCGGAACTCGGTGCTTCAATTTACATGGGAAGACTTCTTGTACACAAAAGTTCGAATGTCGTTAAATCGACATTTAATAGACAAGTGACGTAATTATTACTTTTTTTTAAAAAATTTAATAATGATTAAGCGAGATAACGATTTAGTGAGTGAGTGAATCAAAGGGTGATTTTAAAACTATTTAATTTATATCGAAACATCACCAGCTTTAAGTGTGGAAAAATATAGCTTTATTTTTAATAATGATTAAGCGAAATAACGATTTGGTGAGTGAGTGAATTAATGGGGTGGTTTTAAAACTTTTTCATTTACATCGAAACATTACCAGCTTTAAGTGAAGTATAAATATGCAAGATTATGAAGTGCGTTTATTTACAGTGATCACATAACTTAACAAGTCTGAAAGGGTCAAACCGGCAGCGCCTTTCATCAACAGCTACTAGGTTCGAATGCAACTTACATTGAAATGTCCCCAGCTTTATTTGAAGAATAAACATAGCTATGCTATGCGATTATATTATTTAGTGATCATTGGGGTTTATTTTCGAACCATCATTAATTTAACAGGGATATCTTTTAAGATCTAGCAAAAAAGGGTCCCGCATGCTTACTATACCACAGCACCCCTTAATCGGTTAGGTTCGAGCCCCACTAAAGAGAGAGTGTGGGTTGCTTGTCGAAAGTCAAGGAATTTCTCCAAGTACTCCTCTTTCCTGAAATGACATCCTTTATACACATAAAATTTTGTAAGTTAAAAATTTTTGACTCGGGTGTAAAAGGCCTCCACTCCACCTTCCCTTTACTTCTCTTTTCCACCATCTCTGTGTATATAAATGAAAGTTGTTGACTGTGGCATGGAACCCTCACTGTCCCAATCCACTCATAAAGGGCCCCAGTCTAATGCGTTAACAAATTAAGTCTTTTTTTAGTATTATAAAAAAGTAAATTCCACTGGTATAAATGGTACCATTAGGATTGCGTGTGTGTTACTGTGATTGACAGGTTGTATATGTATGTTAAGAATTTTTGAATAATTAAAGAATTTGTGATACACAATGAATGAATTGAGGTAACTTTCTCTTACACTTGACCGAGAGAATATAAAAATTTAAATGTTTACACAGAGCTAATGAAGCTATAAGCATAAAGTCTCCTTCAATGTTTGTATTGATTACCTGATCATTCAGGAGAAAAAAATCACGTGGGTTGTTTTTAAGGTCCATTAACAATTTGGACTACTAAACCATATTCATTTTTACTAAAACCCCATTTTTTTTAGAAATTGTTGCCACATTTTACAAAAATCTGTTGTATTATTTTATTAAGAAGGGACATATAATGTAGTACAATGTCAGTCTTTGCACAAAATCTTATCTCAAAAAGTCTGCACACTCAGTAAAATTTTCAATTTCACATCACATTTCCTCATACATTATAACCGTTAGTTTGAGTGGTTTGACAAAAAATGGTGACTTAACTTCTTGTTCTTTGACACTGTGAATTAGGTTTAATTCATACACATTTCTTTCTGTTTAAAACATTGTTCTTTGACCTTGTAAAATTTGTTTATATTGTTTCTATTTTTGTTCCGTTTTTTTTTTAAGTTTTAAGTTTATAACATTTTATCTGTCACCCCGCAGTGGCGCTGGGATCTTGTCTATAGTACATTATTCATCAAATTCCACTTCAACATTTATTATATAAAATGTCACCAAACCTGTATGTTAACAATCAATAAAAGAGACTCTGAACTTTAATACAAAATGTAATAAAGAACTCCATATGGTGTTTTTATCAAAGGGACCACGTTTACATTTTAAATCCAATTTGTATTTTCTTTTCCGTGAAGTTAGACTTAAATAAAACTGCATCTTGAGTTTTAAGTACATATGCATTAGTTCAAACACTTCAATAAATTTGACTACATAATTTATGTACATGGCACACATCTAAGATACTAATCCCTCTCAGAATGCTGAAAAAAGGTTCAAGGTATTTAAATATACCTGGTTATGTCTGAATCAAATGAACTTGTTAGTGACAATCCACCCTTATCTGACAGAAAACTCAGGAATATCAGACAAAAATGATTTTTGATTAACATAATGAATAATTACTGAAAGTTTTCTATCACACCAGTTTGATGTTCATCTAGTTTGTCATTTTGCACTCTTAAACAAAATTTTAACTTTTAAGCCTAAAAATAGAAGAAAGCCGTTTTGAATTTTCAGTACCGTAATAAAATTTCAAAGCATTGACATAGAATTTGAAAGGTGGGGATTCATAATTCATTGGAGATATTCATCTAGTTTGTCACTGCACCCGAAACACTGCAGTAGCTCAGTTGGTAGAGTGCTATCTTGGTATGTGGGAGGTTGTGAGTTTGAACCCCACTCGGGTCTGACCTAAGACTTGAAAGTAGGTAGTGACTGTTCTTTCGCCAAGCACTCAGAAATGAAAGTCATGGGTCTTTCGGATGAGAACTGAAAATAGACAAGGTCCCATGTCACAGCAGTGTGGCACAATAAAGAACCCTGCTGTATAATGCCATAATCGCAACACACATGCTAAATTTCTGCACCTTCGCCTATAGCTGGCAACATCTGGAAATAATTGAAATATTCTTGACAGAGACATTAAACTCCATTACTCAACTCAACTCCATTAAACAAAATTATAACTTTTAACGAAAAAGCCTAAATTTTACAGGATAAAGCCATTTTGAATGTTTCAGTAAATAAATTTTGAAAAACGACATAGAATTTGAAAGGTGGGGATTCAAAATGAAACTATTGCTTTCCTAGAAAGTTAAAAGCAGTGGTACATTTACTGGACACATTATGGTGATTATCAGGTGCACAGAGGTTTAATTGTACTTTTTCTGGATCAAAGAAAATGAAATACATCTATTAAAAATCACATTATATGTTGGACAGATTTTATTAATAGGTTTTTTATGCAGACCCTTTATTTTTGGTCTTAAATAAAAGTTTTATTGACAAAACCAACAGTTCAAATTCTGTAAATAAAAACTGAATAAAAGTATTTTTATTGTAAGTTCAAAAGATTTATGAACAAATTTCACAAAATAAACATAGTTTATATACTGTGTTATAGGTTTTTAATTAGTTTTGCCTCTCCAATTTTGTACAAAAGAAAATAGCCTATAATTTGCTTAATAGAATAGGAGGCATCTAAGCACCTTGTTGAATCCCTTTTACAATGAACCAGTAATTACCAGCAGTATGGTAACAGTAAACTGTTATTAGTGAAAACTGATATAGGTTAAAATTCATTTATTTTCTACAAAATTTCTAATATATTAAAGTTAATCATAGGTATATATATTTCACAAATTCACACACAGAGCTGAATTGAATTAGTAATTTATTTTTTATAATTCATTTGCAGTGGAATTGAGTGGTATGGGAAAGATATATACATGTAAAAACTATGTTTAAAACAAGACTCTCACATAGGCATATGTACTTATTCTGCTCAGAGATTGAGAGTTAGTTATTATTATTATTAATTGATTGTACAGTCCCACCTGCCTTAAAGATACCTCTATATAAGGGCAACCTGCTTATAAAGGCCAGTAGAATTGTATCCTACTTGTTCTCTATTCCTATATTTTGAACATGTATATAAATATCACCTGCCCATAAAGGCCACTTTTACTGGTTCCCTTGGATGTCCTTCATAGACAGGGTTGACTGTACTTGATATTTTCTCTATACTAGCCACTGGGGTCAAAGACTCAAAGATGTGTTTTGTAATGGAAGATCCAGAACCTTTTGCCTTTGTTTTTTGCAGATCGCACATAAAGTTTTGAAATGTCCATTATCAGCCTTAAAAGGCCCATGTACAACTATGTCATCATATAGAAAAGAAATACCAGTGGTACTATCCTGGTCCATATGGACTGTAACAGTTTAAATATGAAGGGTCCCTATGTAAAACTAATAGGTCCTGGACCTCAGACCTGGGGAATTTTGAACCCTGTTGGCTCCTTGCTCTTGTTTATACTCAACAGAAATGTTTTAGCATGAAATGATCTGGTCATACCTTATCAAAAAAGTGACATTTAGTCTTAATAGTAAATTGTCTTTTTTCTAATTTTAAGTCTGTACAGGAGATGAAAACCCTGCATGAACAATCTCCATCATCATTCCCCCATCCAGAATACAAAACTACAGTCCAACCTGCCTTAATGTTTTTGTTTTTTTTCCTGTCTGATTATTAATACCATATTTTGGATATTACAGTCCAACCTCTATATAAGGACCACCTGCTTAAAAAGACCAGTAGCATTGTATCCTAATTGTTCTTCATTCATATTATTTCAACCTGTATATAAAGGCCACCTGTCCATAAAGGTCACTTTAACTGGTCCCTATGAGTGGCCTTTATAGACAGGTTTGACTATATCTGTATTGAACATCCGTCTTAACCTAAGACATCAACTTCTCAACATGAATTTACAGTTGAATGTTTAGAGGTTTACTAAATATGAACCAGTGGATTTTTTGTCTTTTGGACCAGTTGATTTAACAACTTACTCTAGTTAATAATACCCTTTATCAAGTCCCGAATTTCTCACCTTTCTTTTAACCATGATGCATGGCTCTTTGTATTTTTAGAATGTGTTGGGACACCTGTCTCATAAGATAACTGAATTTGAAAATCAGAGAGATGGGTAGGCCTACATGCAGCTTACCCCTCCAATAAAAATGTAAATTCTTGTTCTTTTTTTAATTAGTCAAACTTTTCCTTTTCAATGTTACCAGAAATTGTAAACATGACAAAAGTAGGAGATGAAAGTTGGATATTTCAGAAAAAAATGATTGAGCAGTTTTGTTATCAATATGTTCAGTGTAAAAAGGACTTATTATGAAAGTTTAAAAAAACTAAAAAAACCCAAAAAACCAACATAATTAAAAAAAGAAGGTTGCATAATTACACCCAGAATAACAATATCTGCAGTTCTGCCACATTAGGTTTTGCAGAGATTAAGTGTAAAATATTTAATTGCTAATTCTTAAAGTTAAATTTGCAAATCTGGAATAACAAGTACCTGCAGATCAAGTATAATAGAATATTATCAGATTTAATTGTTATCTTACCCAAGGACAGTGTAGTCACTTTCCAGATACAAAGTCTAGATCTATGATTATAAATAATAATACTCTGGAGGTTAAAGCAGAGATAACATCATCTAATACACTTCTGACTGTACTAGTAAGGCCAAAATAAAAGTAATGTGTTTCTTGTAAATGGACTTGCCTTGGATATGCTATGTTGAATTTGGAAGTACTGCTCCCCAATCCTTTAAATGTTCACAAGACACTTGAAATTCCTCAGGTCTCACAAGACATCTTAAATGTTCACAAGACATCTTACACATGAAATTCCTCAGGTCTCACAAGACATCTGAAATGTTCTCAAGACACCTTAAATTCCTCAGGTCTCACAAGACATCTGAAATGTTCACAAGACATCTGAAATGTTCACAAGACACCTGAAATTCCTCAGGTCTCACAAGACATCTGAAATGTTCACAAGACATCTGAAATGTTCACAAGACACCTGAAATTCCTCAGGTCTCACAACAAGACATCTGAAATGTTCACAAGACATCTGAAATGTTCACAAGACATCTGAAATTTCTCAGGTCTCACAAGAAAAGTTCTGAACTCAATAATATGACAACAGAGACATTATAAATTACCATGGTTACCACCACAGTGTTCATGACAACAGAGACACCTTATAAATTACCATAGTGACCACCACAATATTCATGACAATAGAGACACCTTATAAATCACCATGGTGACCACCACAATGATCATGACAACAGAGACACCTTATAAATAACCATGGTTACCACCACAATGATCATGACAACAGAGACACCTTATAAATCACCATGGTTACCACCACAATGTTCAAGGCAACAGAGACACCTTATAAATCACCATGGTGACCACCACAATGTTCAAGGCAACAGAGACACCTGGTGCATCACCATGATAACTGCTCCAATGCTCACGACAACAGTTACACCTGATGCATCACCATGGCAACAATGACCCTGATGAATCAACATTGTAACTGCTACAATGCTTGTGACAACAGTGACACCTGACAAATCACAATGGTGACTGCAAACTAATGTTCATTAAAACAGTGGCATCTTAAAAACATCATGGCAACTGCTACACAATGCTTGTGACAACAGTAACACCTGATGCATGACTATGATGACTGATGCAATTTTCATGACAATGTGCCCCTTGGTAAACCATTGTTACAACTGCCATAAAACTCACAGCTAACCAGGGTCCCCACTAGCAAAAAAAACTCTTTCAAAAAAGTATAAAAACTACCTACCTACATATTTTTTAGTATTGCTACCAGAAACAAAAAAAATTATTTTTAGCCCTAATCACTTGAAAATTTAATAACCACCCTTGGAAACTTAATAACAACTTTCAAAACCATGTTTGATAAAATAACTATATGATAGGTGACTGTGACTTGTCACCTACAAAACACGATATAACATAATTTATATGTACGAGTCTGATAAAATAACATGATCAAAACACACTGTAAATGCATAGTACATGTTAAATAATTAAATCCACTTCTTTGTCTAGCCCAAGATGTGTTGTTTTGAGGTGAGATCCGGCATTCATAGATCCTCTGTTTAACTATAATGGACAAGTTGGGGAGTTTAAAAGAGTTGAGTTGACTTATATCGAGATGTTACCAGCTATAGGCGAAGGTTCAGAAATTTTGCCTGTGCATTGTGCTGATGGCATTATACAGCAGGGTTCTTTAGCATGTCTTGGGTCAGACCCGGCTGGGGACTTGAACCCACAACCTCCCACTTACGGAGAAAGCACTCTACCAACTAAGCTACTGCAGTGGTTGGGGAGCTTGAAAATTCTGTCAAAATTTCTTACATTTTTTCCTTTTTTGTTTTTCTTAAAGAGATTTATGATTTTAGGGTGCAACCCTTGCTGACCCTTGTCATAACTAGTACACTACAAGGCTAAAAATTTCATTAATTTTACCTATATAAAGGTGAGGTCCAAGGCCAACCATTATCTTCCCATCCCCACTCCAACCCCCACCCCTGTGTATGACAGCCACCAACTACAAGTGAAGTGGCAAACATTTTTACCTTCGCAGTATGCTCAAAACAGTGTTCAGGGAGGGTTCTTTAACATGTCATACCTGTCATACCTGCTGTAACATGGAGCATCAGTATTTTAGGTCTCTTTGAAGGACCCAATGACCTTCATTTCTAAATGCAAAGTGCCTGGCAAAAGAACTGTCACTACCTATTTTGGTCTTGGTCAGGCCTGGCTAGGGTTCGATCCAACTACCTCCCCACATAGGAAGTGATCACTCTACCAACTGAGCTACGAAAGCGGTATCTTAACTTTTTGAGATAAATTAGTACATACTTTTAGCTACATTATTGAATATAGTGTGTCAAGTTTGACCTGGCTGTTTGACCTTTAATTTGAATATTCAAATAGACATATCCATTGTGTAATTTAGGGGCTATATAAAATTGATATATAAGGATAGATGATAGTAATACTGGATAAAGAGTGTTTTAGGTAAGGAAACATGCTATGCTGTCTTACCTAAATCACACAGTGTATTATTAGCCCAATCTAATATTCGAATTAAAGGTCAAAGACCAGGTCAAACATGAGGCACTATACTTAGTAAGCTCATGTACTGTATACCCCTAAAGTAGCTTAAACAATTATATAAAGCTACTGTATCATGTTAACGCCAGCTTTAAGTGAAATAGTTCACACATTTTTAAATTGATTTTTGTCACAAAAAATATACATTAAAAAAATCAATTTTGTCAATTATCCCTGTACAAATGATTAAATCTGTTTTGGTAAAATGCCACAATTATTAATCCTAACTTTCCAACTGAAAAGGTCATGTTTAGCTGTAAATATAAAAAAAATAAGGTGAAAATCGCACAACATTGAATTATAGGATTATTATATGATAACTTAAAACGGACCGAGAAACGCTGAGAAATGACCTAGAATTAACTTAAAATACTTCTATTCCTATCTAAAAAAATACAGCACAACAAAATGGATCAATATTTCCAGATGATAAGGGTCTTTTTGGGGGTGGGGGGGGGGGTGCTGTTATAACTAGAATGAAGTAACTAAAATAAGTCATCAATGCCTGCCTGATTTTTTTTGAGGGGGGGGGGCCTGAAATATCTGGAACAAAGTAATTAAAATGAGACATAAATACCTGCCGGTTTTTTTGGGGGGGGGCCCTGAAATATCTGGAACAAATTAATTAAAATAAGACATGAATACATGCTTTTGTAAATATACAAAAAGAATGTATGTTTGTATTGTTGTATGAAAGTGTGTTAAAGATAACAAAATGCAGATAATATTTTTTAATTTTAATTTTTACTGTATTTTGGTCCAAATAAGGCCCTTATCTATATAGGCCTCTGTCATATTTAGATAAAAAGAAAAATAATATAATATATAATTATCATTTTAGTCTGTTTTAACATAAGCATACCTGCCAACCCTACTGATATAAGTGGGAACATAAGCATACCTGCCAACCATAAGCATACCTGCCAACCTTACTGCTATAAGTGGGAACATAAGCATACCTGCCAACCTTACTGCTATAAGTGGGAACATAAGCATACCTGCCAACCATAAGCATACCTGCCAACCCTACTGATATAAGTGGGAACATAAGCATACCTGCCAACCATAAGCATACCTGCCAACCTTACTGATATAAGTGGGAACATAAGCATACCTGCCAACCTTACTGCTATAAGTGGGAACATAAGCATACCTGCCAACCATAAGCATACCTGCCAACCCTACTGATATAAGTGGGAACATAAGCATACCTGCCAACCCTACTGATATAAGTGGGAACATAAGCATACCTGCCAACCCTACTGATATAAGTGGGAACATAAGCATACCTGCCAACCCTACTGATATAAGTGGGAACATAAGCATACCTGCCAACCATAAGCATACCTGCCAACCCTACTGATATAAGTGGGAACATAAGCATACCTGCCAACCATAAGCATACCTGCCAACCCTACTGATATAAGTGGGAACATAAGCATACCTGCCAACCCTACTGATATAAGTGGAAACATAAGCATACCTGCCAACCCTCCTGATATAAGTGGGGATTTCATTTAAACTATCATCATTATACAGGTATGAAAAAAGGAATTTTATTTATGCATATAGCTGGTGGCATCTTGATATAAGTGCAATGTGACAAACTTACCTAATCATAACTCAATCAATAAAATAAAAATGAAATTTGACCTGGTTATAAAAAAAATTGTGAATGTATAGGTGTAAGTGCAATGTTATAAACTATATAATAAGCCATTCAATAAAATTCAAAAATTACCCCAAAATAAAATTACACAGTAAAAATATTTAAAAAGGAAATAATATGTCAGATATTAATTAATGGATTGATTATAATGAAACATTAAAAATCTAAATCTTACATCTGTCACCTTGCTAATTATATCAAAAGATATATGAGTGTATATTTGATAATTATTAATTGAACTTTTCCATAAAGTCTATAAATAAATCAACTTTGACCTAATTTTATGTATAACATTGAAGATTTATCACAAAATTCTTTTGACATTTTTTTTCTCACCCACAAAAAAAAAAAAAAAAACTTTCACAGTAAATTTATATATAATTGATATTTGGTGTCTGCTCACAGCTCAAATTTTATAATTACCATAATATCTATAGTCAAGTATTGTTTTGTATTTTTTTCCTGTCTGATTATTAATACCATATTTTGGATATTACAGTCCAACCTGCCTTAAAGACCATCTCTATATAAGGACCACCTGCTTATAAAGGCCAGTAAAACTTTATCCCCATTGTTCTTTATTCATGTTATTTGAACCTCTTTATAATGGTCACCTGCCCATAAACTTTTACTGGTTCCCTTGGGTGGCCTTTATAGACAGGTTTGACTGTAATTGATTGATGTCTGGTGTCTGCTTTCGGCTCAAATTTTATTTTTATAATTAATATTTATAGTCGAAGTTTTTGGGTTTCTTTTTCTATTTTTTCACCTGTCTGAACAGTAACAACATATTTTGGGTATCTTTATAGGTTTCAAGATTGCTACAGGTTCATTTTCACAGGATCTTCTGTAGTTCATTGTAGCTATGTGTAAGGTTAACACGGGGTGCAGTTTTCTCAGGTTCCTCATAGTTTTGTGTGAACAGGTTTAATGTTGACTTGGGGTTGTATTTTCACAGGTTATGCATATTTCAGTATAGACAGGTTTTATACCAGTATTTACTTGGGTTCTGTTTTCACAGGTTCCACATAGTTTTGTGTGAACAGATTTAAGGTTGACTCGGGGTTCAATTTTCACAGTTTCCACTATATCATGACAAATATTAGTTCAAGTGTTTTGTCTTGCAACTTCAATAATGAAACCTTTTTTGACCCATTTCAACATAACAATGACATGAAAAAGAACCCTTCTTGCAATTATTCTATTTCATAGATATAAAACATACATAACTTCACTTATAGCTGGTGATGTATAGATATAAGTGAAATACAATTATCCCTATCTGGAGAAATATAAAGCCTGATACCACATAATAACATAACAGTTGGTAACATATTGAGATCTCTGCACCTGAACAAGCCATGGCCATTAATTAAAAACACACATTTGTTACAAAAAATATTTTTAAATGTTGTTTTTACAATGAAAACAAATGTATTTACATGATGTATTGCTTAGCTATTAGTCCTAATGTGTACAATATCCGTCTAATGAATTGTTCACCTGACATTGTGGGGACTTTAAGAGATGAGCAAATTAATTTATGTTTTGTGTCTTTTTAGTAGAGAATTTTATTTAGTTTTACACTGATCACTTGAATTTTAAATTTCAATTTTTTTATTTTTGACTTGATCGAGTTGTGTTTTTTCAGGTGATATTTCTTTTTTATTTAAACTTGTACAGTAAACTTCATTTCATTTCATTCCAGTTGTTCTTTTAAATGTTAGTATTTCATATTGAACCACTGGGGAAGGCTCATGGTTTAATCTGTCCTACAGTTTGACACAGGGACTTCATAGAAGATTCAAGCCTTTCCCTTTCACCTTGTATGTCTCTATCCCCCACTTCTGCTTGGTTGGTTGGTTGAATGTTGCTTAACGTCTCATCAGCATTTTTGCAGCTATTCATGACGAGAACTATTTTATTAATATCTATGGTTTAATCTATGAACAAGTTTGTGTATGCATGTGAAGTGCAATTGTATTTTATGGTCTGCCTTGTATTAGCACACACTCAGGGCAACTTTAATGTGCTAGTTCACAGAATCAGTACACTGCAGACAAGCTTACCACTCCCCCAGTTACATTATACTGATACCAGGTGAACCAGTAAAGGCCAACAGCAAGGAAAATTCACTTTCCCACATGTGGTCTGAGCGGGACTCGAACTCACAGTGAGAGATCCTGGATTTGTAGACTGACGTCTTATCCATTATGCCACTGCGGCCTCTCCCCCACTTTTATATAGTTGGAGTCTTTGAATAATAGGTTAAATCTGTATGTTTAAAATTTAATAAAAATAAACTTATTAAGTTTAATAAAGTTGAAGTAAAAGTTTGAAGGATGAAAACATGAACTCCCACCAGGGAAGTGAGGCCAGGTGTTCCAGAAGGGTAAGCACCTCCTGTTTAGCAAGCTACAATAGCCACATACATACGGTAATCAAAATTGGGAATCAAACGAACATTGAACTATGGGATGTCAAGTATATCCAGGGTAATTTTTGAATACAGAGACATCATACTTATTAATTTTGTAAAGTTTTTGAGATGAAAACTTAAAAAAACCAAACTTTTTTTTTGCACACCTTTGCATATTGTACTTCGCGCAATAATGACACACATAATGCATGGAGCAATTACGGTACACATTTTGCTTGGAGCAATTACGGCACACATTGTGCTTGAAGCAATTATGGTACACATTGTGCTTGGAGCAATTACGGCACATGAAGTATTTTCAGTTTTTTTCATCATTAACCTTTACAGACTTGTTTTCAAAACGTACATTTTTCGCTACAAATTGACAGTAAAAATGTGCCACAAAAATTCTCAAGGACTCTATTATACGTTTAAAACTAATCTTCGAAAATTACACATATTTACCGATTTTGTTTGAAGGGATCAAATTTTTTCTGTTCAATACATAATCACTAATTTAACCAGGCCTATATTTACCGACTGTAAGTGTCTTTTTTTTAATTGGTGTATTTAAAAATATCATGACCTGATTTCCATTTTAAAGATTTAGCTGGATAAATATGAATTCTTTTACCTAATTCAGAAAATCAGATTTTTTTTTTTAATCATGTCTTGTATTTATATATTTATATATTTTTCTATATTCAGACACATTCCAGAAAGCCGAATCCACCCATGACTCGTCTTCTGGATTCGCTTCAGATGGCCCAAGTTACAACTATCCGCCTTCAAATATGTCTACCTTCAAAGGAAAGTCATCATCGGAATCGGATACACCACCTAGGAAATCTTGTTTAAAGAAAACGAAGGCACCACCTTGGTCGGAATCGAATACACCGAGTTACAAAATTCCACATCATTATCATCCCCAGGATTTAAACATGCCATATCGAATGTCGACGCCCTCACCACTGTCTCATCTTTCACGAGGATCAACGCCATCTGTTGGATATCCATCATCATCTTCACAAAAATCATCACAGAAGTCATCACATAGTTCATCATATATTTCATCACTACGGCAACAGCTGCCTGTGATCAACTACAAAAATCCAGCGTATGAATACCAACTTGATAAACATATAGAGAAAATACAGTACAATATCAAACACATGGAAATTCATGAGACGGAAAAATTAATATCGTCCAAAGGAACAAAATACCGACCACCTCGTTTGTCAGTGTTCGATTTATTAACCGACGAAGTTGTGATACGGATATTTTCTAGTTTATCTTCGGATCAATTGTGTTGTTGTTCAAGAGTTTGTACAAGATGGTACAATCTCGTTTGGGATCCAATTTTATGGAAAGAAATTGTGATAAATAGTGAAACAATCAATGTCGATAAGGCTGTGAAATATTTAACTAAACGTCTAAGTTTTAATACACCGACGGTTTGTGTAATTGTTGAGAAAATTAACTTCAGTGGCTGTGAAAAGTTAACAAACAGAGGTTTACATACGATTGCGAAGCGATGTCCAGAGTTACGGAGGCTGGAATTACAAGGTTGTTCTAATATTTCAAACTCAGCATTGTCAGAGGTTGTCTCATATTGTGTTAGCCTTGAGCACCTGGATGTCACAGGTAAGTTGATTTAAATACCTGACCCCAGTTTCACAACCATTCCTTAACTAAGATTTTTCTTAACCTAAATCAGATAAATTTCAAATCTGAAAAATTCAGATATTTAGGAATTTAAGGTGTTATTTTGAAGATCTTCTCTAACCATTCCAAAAGATTGGGAAACCCTCTGGTTAATCCTGTCTGAAGTCTAAATTCTGGGCAACAAATTAGTGAAGCCCAAGACCAGCTCAAACAGATTTAATAAGTTCATTGTGAGGTCCACTGGTGTACCAGGTAATCAATACCGTTTAATGCTTGTCTCGAACATTTTGGAAAACATTTTCTCTGCAAATTATCAGTCTGAGAATAACATCCTTTTTTCGGGACAATATCCACTGAGGTGATTCCATTTCTAATGGAAATAAATAAATTCTTCCACACAGACCACAAACCTCTTAGATTGCTTAGATTTGAATTCCACTTGGGAATAATGATCCTTGTGTAAGAAGGTTTGTCAGTTCAATTATTGAGCTGTTATTTTCTTTGGGCACTCCAGTTTTCTCCACCATCCAAGAACCCACTATCTTTATATAAGTGACAGAATCTTGACATGGACATAAAACTCCTTTACTTCAATCCTTAAATTTTCAACAAATCATGGCAGAGGGAGCCCCAATGCTGTGATCAGATTGGATTTTCTGTGGGTGTTTTAAAAACTTTTATTCTTAATGCTGTGATCATATTGGATATATGGGTGCCCTATAAAGGCCTAATTCACATTATTTGATAATGTCTTTGTGTTTATTAGTATTATCAGTATAATCATGGTTTTATTATGACATAACTGGATATTCATTTTTTAACATTACAAAGAGTGATATAAAAAAACATGGTCTACTTGTTTTAATTCTGATGAGGATTTATGTTGAAAAATATTTTTCAGTGATCAAGCTTAAATAGGTAGAAATAAGAAAAAATATTTATTTTTTTCATTCACTACTAATAAAATCTTAATGATTGAGTGTAGTAAATTAGAGAAATGTGGTCAAGATTCATTCACTTGTATCAAGGTGGTCATTTCTGGAATGATGGAGGAAAATGGAGTAACAAGAAAAAAACCACCTACATTTGGCAAGTGAATTGACAAAAATTGTCACGCTTTGTTTAGCTGAAGTGGGATTCAGCATGGGACATTAGAAGCACTGTGACTCGTAAATCTATAAATAGACAGCTCGGCTACCAAGGCCCACAAAAATTACCTTTGCAGGCACTCTTTAAATTATCTGTTTCCGTAATCTGCATTACATATCAGTGGAGTGGAGTAATGGAATTTTACACTCCAGTCATGCTTCATTCACTTATATGAAGAATTCAGGCAGTCAGTTCTAGAATATAGGAGAAAAATGGAGTGCCAAGTAAAAACCAGCTGCATTTGGCAAGTGAACCGACAAGCAGTCACTCTTAAATTGTGGTTTTCGAACGTTGGAGGTGAGAGGCAATGTGATGTGTAAAACTACTATAGAAAGCTCTGCTACAAAGACGCCCTAAATCAAGGGAGTCAGTTCTGAAATAGTGGAGGAAAATGGAGTACCAAGTAAAAACCAGCTGCATTTGGCATAAACTGACAAGCAGTCACTTTTAGTTTTGTGGAGGTGAGAGGCAATGTGATGTGTAAAACTACTATAGAGAGCTCTGCTACCAAGACCCCCCTAAATCAAGGCAGTCAGTTCTGAAATAGTGGAGGAAAATGGAGTTCCAAGTAAAAACCAGCTGCATTTGGCATAAACTGACAAGCAGTCACTTTTAGTTTTGTGGAGGTGAGAGGCAATGTGATGTGTAAAACTACTATAGCGAGCTCTGCTACCAAGACCCCCCTAAATCAAGGCAGTCAGTTCTGAAATAGTGGAGGAAAATGGAGTTCCAAGTAAAAACCAGCTGCATTTGGCATAAACTGACAAGCAGTCACTTTTAGTTTTGTGGAGGTGAGAGGCAATGTGATGTGTAAAACTACTATAGCGAGCTCTGCTACCAAGACCTCCTAAATCAAGGCAGTCAGTTCTGAAATAGTGGAGGAAAATGGAGTTCCAAGTAAAAACCAGCTGTATTTGGCAAGTGAACTGACAAGCAGTCACTTTTAGTTTTGTGGAGGTGAGAGGCAATGTGATGTGTAAAACTGCTATAGAGAGCTCTGCTACCAAGACCTCCTGAATCAAGGCAGTCAGTTCTGAAATAGTGGAGGAAAATGGAGTTCCAAGTAAAAACCAGCTGTATTTGGCATAAACTGACAAGCAGTCACTCTTAGTTTTGTGGAGGTGAGAGGCAATGTGATGTGTAAAACTACTATAGAGAGCTCTGCTACCAAGACCTCCTAAATCAAGTCAGTCAGTTCTGAAATAGTGGAGGAAAATGGAGTACCAAGTAAAATCCACCTACACTGGAGTGCCTTAATCCAACTATGGGAGATCCAAAGAGTAATTCTTTATCTAGGAATGAATAACATTGTTTTAGCCAGGCAAAAGGTGATAAACCTTGTGACTTTTAAACCTGCTCATCAACAAAGGCCCAAAAATGAGTTTTTTAGGTACACTTTAAGTTTTTTGTCCTTGCATTACATAAGCATGGAGTTATAAAATTTTACTCCCCAGTCAAGACTTTTTCACTTGTATAAAGGCGACCAGTTCTGGAATGACAGAGAAAACAAAACTGACAGACTTTATCATACTTGATTTTGCTGTAGCGGTATTCGAACACAGGAGTGCTGTGATTTTTAAACTTATTCATCCACAAAGCCCCTAAAAAATTTGTTATTTAAATACAATTTTAGTTCTCTGTCTCTGCATTATATAAGAAACATTATACATAAAGAGGCCTAAATTTAAAAAAAGCCAAGGCATTTGGTTAAATAACAAACTTGTTTAAAATCTAATTTAATGATCATTAGGTAAAAAAATTCTTATCAAGTTCTTTGAGAACAGTTAATGCTTCATAAATCCACTTTTAGGTGGAACAAAACATTCACTATTTCTTTATTACATAAGAAATATATTTAAAATGGTAGATTGACATTCTCTTCCCTGTAAACAGATTTAGGGGGCTATTAAGTGTAATGTATTCTATATTAGTGTCGTTTTGACAGGTTCTTGACGGATTTATACCATCCAGGAGTTTCAAATCTTTTCTCTATGATGTAATGTTTAAGGAACTTTAAACGTTTTATGTGAAAAAAATTTATTAACATTTTTTCTCTTATAATGTAAATTTTTTCTCTCAGGTAATTTAATAAACATAAAATGCACATGTTTGTTAAATTTTTGGAGTGGGCTGAATTGATGGTGTTTTAAGCTCCAGTCTATATTTTTGCACTATTTTTATATCCCCCACTTTTTTATACCCCCGGGGGGTATATAGTGATAGGGATGTCTGTCCGTGTGTCCGTTCATCCTTCCGTTACACCTTAGGGTACCTATCTCTTATCCGCAACTCCTCCTAAACCCCTCAATGGATTTTCATGAAACTTTTACACAATCTTTGTGATATAATGTAGATGTGCACCTCCTATTTAAAAATTTGATCCGATGGATTTTTTTTATGTGGGGGGAGCAGGGGGTTAATTTTTGTGAGCTTGTGGCTCACAGTTTTTCACTATTTTTTAACTTGTATTGAGTTGATCAGTTCAGAGCTGGTGTAGGAAACTAGAGTACCTTCAGCTAGCAAACTAGCAACCTTTCTCACACTAGGATTATGTTGCCTGTGCAGTTTGTGATTTTACAGGTATTTCCTCCCTTCTGCCTTTTTTTTGGAGATCAGGGAATGCAAGTTGAAAAAAGTTATATTTAAAATTATGTTTTTGGAAATAAATAAAAAAAAAAAACAAAACAAAAAACAAAACAAAACAAAACAGTACAGTTTTTTTAATCTTGCAGCAACTTTTAATATCATGTTTAAAAGAACAATTACATGTATATATATATTTGAGGTTCTTAACAAATCATTTAATGGAGAAAATGTTGTGAAAACACATGCTTTTGGGCATTTGGAAATTGGTTCTGGACCAGCCCTGTTACAGGCCTGAGAAATCCCTTACATGCAGTTTTTTGTCCTTTACATTTAACCTCCATAAGTTTATTTTATAAGGTTTTCAACAAATCACTTGAAGGAAGGAATGTTGTGAAAAATGCATGCTTTTGGGCATTTGGAAATTGGTTCTGGACCAGTCCTGTTAGAGGCCTGAGAAATCCCTTACATGCAGTTTTTTGTCCTTTACATTTAACCTCCATAAGTTTATTTTATTAGGTTCTTAACAAATCACTTGAAGGAAAGAATGTTTTAATAATTTTAATATCTAACCACTGAGTGTAAATTTTACATCTTTAATCCAGGTTTATGCCTTTGAGAGAACCAATAAAAACGGAACTTTTAGATAATATTTATATGTACCACTGGGCCAATATAAGCTGGCTGTATTAAGTGCATATATATATTATAAGGCATAAGACATTAATAGTTGAAGTAGATTGTGTTTATTACAAAAAAGAGTCGATTTAAGATGACATCCTTGACCTGAAATTTGAATTGCAGACCAAGAATTTGATTTGAATACAAATAGGAGGATGGCAAGATGCCTGGCTTTATTTGTTTGTGCCAAGTGCTAAGATCTCTGTTTGGAGGTTTGTGCATGCACTGCCATGCAGCATAATGCCTTGGTTTCTTTGTCCCTGATAAATTGTCTGTACAAGGTGCCTGGTGTTTAAGGTTTGAGTGCTAAATGAAACATTAGGTGCCCGATTTTATTTGCCCATGGCTAGGTGTCTGATGTTTTAGGTTTCTGTGTTTATGACAATGTGCCTGGTGTTCTTGGTTCTGTGTTTATGACAATGTGTCTGGTGTTCTTGGTTCTGTGTTTATGACAATGTGCCTGGTGTTCTTGGTTCTGTGTTTATGACAATGTGCCTGGTGTTCTTGGTTCTGTGTTTATGACAATGTGCCTGGTGTTCTTGGTTCTGTGCTTGTGGCAAGGTACCAGCAATCTTTTGTGCTTGTGACAAACTGTCTGTCATTCTAGGTCTTCTGTTCACATTATGATATTGCATTGGTTTCTGTGTTTATGACAAACTAGATGTCTTAACTTCTGGATTCCTTTGCAATTGACAAGATGCATTGGCTTTTGCAATTTTTTCCTTTTATCATTGTTCCAAGAAATCTTTGTCCATGTTGAGAATACATACATGTACTTATAATCTCTTTTCAGGCAGAAACATGTCTTGATTTTTACTCTGATGTCATCGTTCTACAGTTAGAGGTTCAGATAGAATGTTATATAATTATAAGATTAATGTACTGGATTGGGTTAAAAATTGTTGTTAAAACACTGTTTGTCTTATGAGTAAAAGATGCACTTGACAATAGAGTTGCTTAAAGAGACCAGGTTGCCTCGTAAAAACTCCCTTGATCTCCATTGTCTTCAAAAGAAACAGTCTAAGGTTATGCTAGAAGAAAAAAGAGATTTGTCAAGAAAATTCTAATTTATAGCAAATAGCATTTTTTTCATTTCCATTTTGATCTTTGTTAGTAATCTTACAATTAAATAAAATGTGAATAATCATGAATTCCTAGGACTAAAACACAGATTTAAAAACTTTGCTGAGTCTTCAAAAGAAATCGGAGTGCAAGATAGTTTAAGTAAATAAAAACCATACAAATCTTGTCTTGAAGATGACACCTTTACATATACACAAATACTGATATCACATTTCAAGATTATTTCAATTTGTTTTAATGTAAACAATGAATATGCAAAAATCCATTTAACTGAGATATAGAGCTATTAATTTATCAGTTTCATAACATTATTTGTAATACAATGGAATCTATGATTAAAACTCTTGACCAAAAAGTTGGTAGAGTGATCGGTACGTAAATGAGAAGTCATAGATTTGAACCCCAACCGGTCTGACCCATTTGACTTGAAAATGGATAGTGACTGTTCTTTCACCAAGCACTTGGCATTACAAAATGTGAATCACAGTTTGGATGGGAACTTTAGATAGTCAGGGTCCCTGGTCACAGAAGGCATGGCATGATAAAGAACCCTGCTGTATGCTGTACAATGCCATTAGTGCAACACACAGGCAAATTTTTTGCAGGTAAAATTTTCACTTATTTTGTGCTAAAGAAATTACAACAAAAAATTTTACCCATGAGAAAATGTCTACCATACAGGTTAATATATCATATTTAGAATATACACCCACTTATATTGGTTGTGCGAAATTACACCCACACAAAATGCCAGATTTCAGAAATCACGAAAATTTCTCCCCTGCAAAAATAATCCCCTTTACAGTTTTATACTTGAACTTGACAGTTTGTGAAAAAAAATACTATTTTGCCAAAAAAAAAAAAAAATGTAAGAAAGAAAGTAAAAGAAAATATAAAATTTTAGTATCTCGTGAAAATAAGCAGGGTGGTAAAGTTTTTGAGAGGGATAATAAGGTATTGCTGTACCACACTGCTAAAATGAAGTTTATGGAAAATCTTAGTTCAATAAACAATTGTTAAAATTAGGCCAAGACCTCACAAATCATTATTTTTACATGTTTTTTGTAAACAACATTTAAATATGCATTGTACTGTCAATTTTAATGTTTAAATATCTTGCTTAAATATGCAAAAAATCATAAAAACATTTTATTATTGAAATTAGAGTTCATAACAACACACATTCTATGATAATAATTTTTATGCGCAATTTAATATTTTCTTACAATGACAAAAAGTGATGTGAAAGTTTTTAGTGAAATATTAAATTTAATATAAATAGGTATAAGACTGTCATATTTTATTTAACTAACAGACTGTGTCTGACCTTATCTTTGTACCTGCCACCCATTTATCAGAACACCCTACAATAAATTACGATAGTTATCTAGGCATTTTGTTAAAAAATCACTATTTGTGCATCTAATTTATTTACTGAATACAATTTTTCAAAATTAAAAAATTTGACAGCTGAAATCTTTTATATAGATATCCAGGTATTTTGTTCAAAACCATTATATATTTGTGCATCTAATTTATTTTATGAATAATATTTTGCAAAAAAAATAAAATAAATTCTATAAAATTTAAAATAGCAATAAAATTCATAATAAGGATACAAGGGTGGCTTTAAAATAACATAACAAGATTTTAATATTCAATTTATTCACTTGAAATTTCAGTTTTTTCTAAAAAAAAATCAAAAATTCAAAAATTAAAATTCAGTTATTACATAATAGTTTTCAAAATAAAGATAAGATTGAAATCTTTAAATTTAAGAGTGAAAACGAATTTTATCAAAAAAGTTTGTGTGTTTTAAAAGACCCAGTCAGAAATACTTAACATCTATGGAGATGTCACCAGTCGATATATGAATTAAGTTACACAGTCGTTCTGAACAATTAATTTTGATGGAAATTAGATTCTCAGATTATGTCATACTATAGGCTACCTGAAGTGCTTTGGACTTCAAAATTTTAGCTCACCAGGACAGACGAGCTTAATTCACAAAACCGCAGCAAGAGCTTTAAAATAGGCATAACATAACAAGTGATAGGAAATTTGATCAAGGTCAAGGTCATATGCAAATTTTTATGATTTAGATGAATAGGAATGCCATATCGTCTTTTATCTTATATTTCTTGTTGGCCCTTGCACTTTTATAAAGTTTTATACAGTAAGCTGTTGTTATGATACTCCTTGATATCTTTACAATCTTACTAATACTGTATAAAACGAAACATTAGCAGAAGGAAACTTTTGCGATTTTTATCTTCTATAATATTTCGGAGTAAGAAATTTTCACAGTTCTGACCGAATGTAAAGTGTACCAAGGATATCAGGAAATTTTCACTGAGAAGGTATAATAGCGGTACAAGTGTCATCATAAAAATCCCAAGTATTTTTTCCTAGTGAGTTTCTTCTTATGCAGTATTGCCACTGTAAGTATTTTAATGTCCCAAATTCTATTTCTCCATAAATATATATTATATATATTTGTCTCCCTTGATTTTAATGTGAAACCTCTATCTTTATGATGACCACTTTGGTAGCTCAGTGGTAGAGTGTTCACTTTGTATGTGGGCGGTTGTGGGTTTGAACCCCGGCCAAGTCGGATAGGTAGCGAGTCGCTAGCGACTATTCTTTCACCAAGCACTCAGCATTTAGAAATGAAAGTCACAGTGTCCTTCGGAAGAGACGCTAAAAACAGATGCCTTGTATCATGGCAGGCGGGGCATTTAAAAGAACCCTCCTTGCACATTGTCCTAAGCACATCGCAAAGGTAAATATTTCTGTCACTTCACTTATAGCTGGTGACGTCTTGTTTTAAGTGAAATATTCGTGACTGGGACATAAAGCTCCATTCAATAAATCAATTAATCAATTTTTTTTAATTCTTAAAAATAAAATAGCTATTACACATGCAAAAGTAGATATTGGTGTTTCAAAGTTAATATTTCCAATCATTAAGACATTAATTTTATTTTATATACATTTTATTTGATAAGCCACTTAAAATTTTGAGATCTATAATAGACAACCTTGAAAGTTTAAAAAATCAAAAATTTAAAACAGGTTACTTTTATAAAAGGTCGCAAAATAAATATCATGTGTATGTAATCTTTCAGTTGATTTGATTAAGTATTTATCCATTAAAGGTAAAGGGGTAAAAAATTGTATATATGTTTCAATTGGATTGGTTCAGGTGCCGTTTTCATCTGGTTCATACTGGGATTTGAACTGTGTTTTATTGATACCAGATGTCGGTCCTTTCTGCTGCGACACTTGAATACACTACATGTGTTTGTATTTTTATCGATATAAAATCCATTATATACCTTATATAACTTCTCTGTGTGAGATTTTATTTATGGAGTGTTTTAATTATTTTAGGATTTTATACAGGTAACATTTTAGATTAATTACCTGTGCACTTATATCAAGATGACTCCAGTATTAGGGCCTATCTGTGTCATTTATATACTTATATTGAGATGCCTCCGAGTAATAGGTGATCTGTTTTGGATTTATTTATAGAGTGTTTTAATTAAAGTAAAACCTGTCTATAAAGGCCACCGAAGGGAACCAGAAAAAATTACCTTTAAGGGCAGGTGGCCTTTATATACAGGTTAAAATAATATGAATAAAGAACAATTGGGATACAATTCTACTGGCCTTTATATGCAGGTGGCCCTTATATAGATGTTGCCTGTAAGGCAGGTTGGGCCACATTTAGGAATTTTATACAGGTATTATTTTAAATTAAGTAATTACTTATGTACTTATATTGAAATGTCTCCAGTAATAGGAGTTCTGTTTGTGATTTTACTACAGCAAGTTTTAGGTGATATTGTAGATTAATTACCTGTATACTTATATTGAGATGTCTCCAGTCATATGTGATTTATATAACATCTCTGTGTGTTATTTTAACATAGAGTGTTTTTAATGATTTAGGTATTCTTAACATTGCCAGTTAATTACCTGTATAACTACAGTGTTTATACTACCACTGGGGTAGCTCAGTCGGTAGAGTGCTCGCTTCCCAAGTAAGAGGTCATAGGTTCAAACCCTGACTGGTTCTGACCCAAGACTTTATAAACAGTTTAGGTACAAATTCATAAGATTAGATTTACAAAAAATTATGTTTCAATGACCTGCTTAAATATTAGACTTACAATGTATATCAAGATGTCACCAGCTTTAGAGAGTATTGTATCATAGCCAAAAGTAATTCAGTCATATCAAGCCCAACACCAGCTTTTAAGCTAATAAAAACATAGACAGAATGTTTTAATTTTTATATATTTTGTTTTATACCAAGATGGCACCAGCTGTTGATGATCGATTAATTGATTAAAGTTAAACTTCTATTTAAGAATATTTCACATACATAATGAGACATCACATGCAATAGGTTAATTAATAAATACATATTACATGTATATATACATGTAGTTGAAATATATCGATAAAATAATATTTATATATAAATTTTATCAGCTCCATATAAAAATTTTTTTTACATTCTACAGTAAAACCGCAATTCATCACCACAATTTGTTAAGTCAAATTTTGGCGTTATAAAGGGGTTTGGCGATAAATTGGGGGAGGCTGATAAAGAAAATCATAAACAAAAAGGATTTTGGGACTCCAAAAGTGTTGCGATAAGCGAGGTGGCAAAGTTATCGAGGGGCATTATAACATGGTTTTACACTTTTAATAATAATAATAATAATGCCAAACTTTGATTGCACAAATGGCAGAGAGAATACAAAGTTTTAGTGTAGGATATGTTATATGTAAATACTATGCAGTTATGCCAGTAAATTGATGCAGTTTGTATTACAAACATGTACTAATGTCTATTACTATACTGTATAAAGAAATAAGTAAAATTAAATATCTGAATTAATGAATCAAAATTTAAATTTTTAATTCATATTAGTATTTGTTAAATATGCACATTTATTAAATTTGTACAAAAATTTTCTATTTACATGAATTTGTGGAATCGTTTATATCCTAGGGTTATAATTTAAAATGTTATGGTGACCAATTGTTCAAAAACACACATTCATATTCGTTAAAATCACACTTGAGCAGATCCCAGTGTGAAAAAGTGTGTCAGTTTACCTGCCAAATGTACAGGGGTTCAAAATTCCGTTATCAAGTCCAAGGTTTGGGACCACACATTCTCATTGCCACGGTTAAAATCACACTCTAGCAGATCCTAGTGTAAAAAAGTGTCTGTAGTTTACTTGCCATATGTACAGGGATTCAAACTTCCCCCGGGTCCAAGGTCTGGGACCTGTTGGTTTAATATTGGGACCCTTGATATTTAAACTGAAAAGTCTAATGGACCTGTAATTTTTAATTATGAGGACAACTTTGTCAGATTATTCTCAGAGATTGATAGTCGACTTTCAAAACTTAATGTGGGACCAGCCCAAACAAAGGCAAAAGGTTCCAGACCTTCCATTACAAAACATAATTTTGAGCCTTTGTTTTTCCCTGGTACTGAGGTTTCCTCAACCATGTCAAAATTGATAGCCTTCTTAGCTATAAGTGAAAGAATCTTCGGCATAAAACACTATTACCCTACTCTGATACCTCCATATTGTATTGAGATGTTTATTCATTATTACTTGTGGCTCTGATAGAATTTTTTTACAAGAAAAATTCAGAATATTCTTTTTTTTTTAAATATTTTGATAAGTTATTAGCTTTAGCATGCAGAACATTTAAGCCCAACTTGACAGGAAGTTTAAAATCTTTTGAATTCTTAACAAAAAAAAGAGTTCTTTAAGTTTCTTAGTTAAACTTCCTTTTTTATAAGACACTGTTTCTTGGTTACTAAATATAAAAAAATGTCTTGTTATTTTAACTGATTTAAACCCATTGATGGGTTCATTTCTGAAATATTAAAAACCTTTTCATCCTCATAAAACCATCATAATTATCCCATTTCACATATTTCTTTCAAAATTAAACCCAATTAGAAAACCTTATGTTTACTACATATGTACATTTATGCAAATTTATGCAAATTAGGACATACCAGACATAATATTGTATACATGTTTTTCAATGCAATTTTGTATGGAAGACCATAAGGATCATTAGTACTGAATACTACTGTAGTTCCACAAATTCAGTGCACATGGAAAATGCAAGAATAAAGTCGTATTTTCTAACAAACTCACAAAAAATTTGTAAACTTAATACAAAATATACTGACCTAATAGGAAAAAATATTATTCATTCATGAAAAAAGTGAACTTAATTCTGTACATAAGCAATTTTTTAACTTTTTAACAAAACAAATTTGACTATGTCAAATTTATCCCTTCTGTACCTCTTACTCGGAACAACTATAAATGTTATGTCATAATTGGAATATCCTGATGATCAAACCTGGAAACCCCCCCCCCCCCCCCCCCCCCCCCCCCGAACAACAATGACCTACCTGACCCTAAATGTCCTGATGTAACTTTGAATGAGGCCCAATTGGTGTATAAACTTGATCAAATTTCCAAAATTTTCGCAAAATTTCTCTATGTACAGGAGAACTGAACAATAGTGTTTTTAATTATTAATATAGTTTGGTTATATCAGTGCATTTTATTAATAGTTTAATGGAAACATTTTCAATTAAAAGAAATAAATAATAAAAACCATGTGCACTAAATTTATGGAAATACAGTAAGTCTGTATGGCAGATAATAAGGGACATAAAATATCACAAAGTCAACTTGTGACTTGTGTATTCCTTATTTATGAAATCTGAGCATTACCTGGTACATTTTCCCTGTCAATTCATGCAACTTAATTGGTCATGACCAATACTGATTTAGGTCGCACTTTCACAATCATTCCTTAACTAAAGATTTTCCTGAACTAAAATCTGGTAAAATTGAAATCTTTATACTTTTATTAATTGCAAAGATATTCACAAATTTATGGCGTGACTTTGAAGATCATAATATAAGCTTATAACATTAATTTCCACAATGTTTATTCACAGTTCCAAAAAAGATGGTTAAAATTTTGCTAAATCAAAGTCAAGGAAAATCATAGTTAATGATTGTGAAGTAGGAGCCTGAAGCACAATTTCCAACAAGTGTGTGTTAAAGCAAAACAGATCAGTTGCACAAACTCAGACACCATATTAACTTGTGATTAGATTTTTCCTCAAGATTCATAAAAACTGCCTTGTCATGAATAGCTGAAAATTTGCTGATGTGATGTGAATCAACAACCAACCAACCCATCCATCAACATGATTGAAACTTTTTCAGTGTTTGGTCTCATTTTATTTTTATTATATCTTGTTTCCTGCTTATTTATTTTTTATCATGTTCTTGAATTCATTGGCTATATTATCATTAATTAATTCTTATAGTCTATTTCAAACAATTTTATTTTTATCTTTGCAGGTTGTCCTTGTGTTACTTCCATCAGTTTGACGGATCAGATGTTACGGCAAGCCTTAACACATCACCTTGGAAAAATTTATCTTCGGTTTTTGGACATGACGGACTGTTATGCATTGGAAGATCAGGGATTACATCAAATTGCAATGTTTTGTTCACAACTTCAGTATCTTTATCTCCGACGATGTGTTCGTATCGGGGATGCAGGACTTCAGGCCATCGCAAGTTATTGTTCGTGTCTGAAGGAACTCAGTATTAGTGACTGTAAAAAGATTACAGATTTCGGAATTTGTGAGTTGACAAAGTTGGAAGGAAATCTCAGATATCTTAGTGTAGCAAAATGTGAGAAAATATCTGATGTTGGGATTATTCAACTAGCCAAATCTTGTACAAAGTTACGGTACATGAATGTGCGTGGTTGTGAGGCTGTGTCGGACGACTCTATTGATGTTCTTGCCAGATACTGTACAAAACTCAAATCACTCGATCTCGGGAAATGTGATATTACAGATGAGGGTCTTGAAGTACTTGCTCAAAACTGCTCAAATCTCAGAAAATTGAGTTTGAAATCTTGTGATGCAATAACGGACAATGGTGTGAAAGCAATAGCTGTTCGCTGCCGACATTTACAACAACTTAATATACAGGACTGCCATTTAACAGTGGATGCCTACAGAACTGTTAAACGATATTGTAAACAGTGCTTTATTGAACACACCAATCCTGGATTTTATTAAGGCCAAAAAATTAAAATCTGTGTTTCCAGTTACCTTATCAACCCTACCTATTTTACCTACACCAATTCATTTCACTATATATTTATTGATGGACAAGTGCTTTAAAAGTTATAAAAAACTCCCCATTGCACAATTAAAATTTAAAAAAACCACCAAAAATGCAAATAATCTATTTGGCCTTTTTTACAGATGATAACAGAAACATAGAAAAATTTTTTAAGGCATTATCTATTTTTTTACATCCATACATTCATCTATTCATTCATACAGAGCTTTCAAGTTATAGCCATGGATTGTATTTTAATTATGGAGGCAAAGTTACTATACAGTGAACCTGTATATAAAGACCACCAAGAGGGCCGAAGTAATACAGTAAAACCTGTAGCTTATTTTATAACCAGAAAAATAATACCCTCTCTTTATAGAGACCACCTGACTATTAGGATCACTGTTTAAGCATTCTTGCTTAATATTTTAACCAAATAGAAACCACTTAATGAATACATGTACCATTTGTCTATAAATTCCAAATTTCTTAGATCCCTTGGGTGGTCTTAATATGTAGCCTTTACTTTATTTATTTCTTCTATTTTCCCCAGTCACATATTCAGAACTATTTCAAAATCTGTTAATTACTATAAAGTACAACAAACCCTAATGCTGAGGACCAATTTTCTTTAAGTGGAGACAAATGTTCAAGTAGTTTATAGTCACAGACTTGTCACTAAAGGGGTGTGGGTCCATGAAACAGCTAGGATGCATAGCTTTTAGCAAGAAATTCAATTTCAAAACCATTAATGAACATGATGAAAAGATGACTGTTGTGAAACATTTTTAATTTTTTCAGGTCTTTTTAAATGGCTATTTTTTATCAAAAAATACCACCTAACTTTGAATTATTCCGTTTCTTTATCCAATAATGCCATATAACTTTGAATTATTTTAATTCTTTTTAAAAAATACCACATAACTTTAACATATAAACTTTGAAACATTTTGTTTCTTTTTCTCTTACTATGACAAATATTCCATGAATATTCATTTTACAATTTAAAAAAATAAATAAGTATCAGTTGTACTTGATTATGTTTTTGACTATGTGGGACATTTTTCAGTGAATTCAGTATTTTACTGTAGATCTCTTTAGCACACATTCTTTACTTTGAAGTCATATTAACTTATTATATCTATATACGTCTGTGTACTTTCTCTGTTTAACCGATCAAAAAATTACATTTAGATGAATAATTTTTATAAATGTAAATTCTGTTCTTTACATTTTCATATTTTCTTAAAAAGAATTCAATTTTTATACTTTATAATAACATATTTGAAAAATGTTAGATTTTCGGTTTAACAATTTTGGTTTAACAATTTTCTACCCGCCCCCACTCCCCTTTCACTGACGGAAGAAAGCGACCATTATTAATCTTTTTTACCAAATAGGGCTAAATGTTTAGGGAAGGTTTTTATTCATTTTTGATATCTAATCAGATTAGGGTATATTCAAAGTCTCTATCAAGCTTAAATATCTCAATCTTTTTAAAAAATATTTGAAGATACTTCTTGTCTAGTGTTTTGTCTGCAAAGGTGTGGCATGGCAACTTTATATATTTTTTGTTATCTTTTAGGGTATGACTGAACCTTGCGGTCATTGATATTGGTGTTAAAAAATGTTAATAGTACAAAATTCAAATTCTGAAATCATAATAGCAGGAAAATCTAAATATTAGAAAAAAAGAAAAAATACAACAGCTTATATATGTGAACCAGGTCCCAGTTTCACAACCATTCCTTAGCTAAGATTTTCCTTAACTTAATCTGCCAAATTTAATAATCTTTTACAGACCTCAAAAAGAAATCTTCATCAAAGCTAGAATACTGATGCAAGAAGCTTGCAGCGATCTTCAAAATGACATTAACTTTTCAAATATTTTGAAAAATAACGAAATAATTCAGATTTTAATTTCCCTGGATTTAAGTTGTTAAGGAATTATTGTGAAACTGGGACAAGTGCTTCAAATAGGTTGCTGTCAGTAAAACAGTGTTTTTAAATACAAGACCCTCAATGCCTAGTTATGGAAATATTCCTATTTCCCTATTAAGTCCCTTGATTAAGGATAAAAGTTCTTTCAATGTTGTTTGAAGTAAGTGGGAGGTCGTGGGTTCGAACCCCGACTGACCGAGTCTGACCCAAGACTTGGAAGTGGGTAGTGACTGATATTCTGGCAGTCCCTGATATAGGTCTACAAGTGTCATGTATCAATGGCTGACCGATTTTACTGGTTGTCAAGGTGATATAGTAGGTAATTTAGAACTTAAAAAGAAAATATTTTCTTGGTTAATTAAATGTACATCAAAGATGGGTGAGAACTTTACTCCCATAAAGAAATCATTCTATTATTCTGATAAAATTAGCATCACTTTGTTTGGTTGTGTTGATAATGTTTATAAAGGTATATCTAGACTAATTGGAAACCTTTGTAGGCTGTCAATTACCTTGAATAATTGATAGTACTTAAAGGTATCCATTATTCTAACACATTAACAATAATGTATTGGTAATTGTTATGGCAACTTGACCTTGTTGATGTCATTGTCCATCAGAAAAAAAATTGATATTTTTTAAATTGGGATAATGTGACAATTTTGACCCATTGGTATCAATACTTGACCTTTGATTACAAAATTAACCAAATTTTTACAAAATCAAATAATTTTGGAAAGAAGTTGGTATATTTTTCTGTTTGAAAGAATTTTAAAAACTTAAAAGATAAAAAATTGAATTCCTCTTCTGCAAACGATTATATTGATTTGACCCGGTTCGTGTCCTAATAACAAAGGTCAAAAGAGCCAGGTTATTTTTGTTGATCAAAACATCTAAAACTCAAACTGTTTTAACACATTCATGTTTCATGTTTGTCTTTCTATATATAGCTTTATCAGTCTATATAGTTTATATAGGAAAACAACATTGACCTGTCCAATTGACCTTTCATTAAGAATATCCATATAGGATGATCCACTCAGTCCATGGGTAGTGTTAGGATTAACAGCTCATACATAGACAATACAGGTTTTCCATGATGTAGATGAATACACACCTGTCTCCCCTAAACATAAATATACTGGTCCATCATACATTTAAACTAAAGGTCATGGAACAGGTTAATATTGTTTACCTATACATCAGAATACATAGATTGATTTCTTTTTAACAGGACAAATATCGGAACTTAATTATGTGTAACAACCAAAGAATTTTATAATAAAAGGTCACTCACCTTAGAAAAAATGGTTTAGGATCACTTTTATTTTTAGATTAATCTACACTGAAAGAAAAAATTTACTCTCATACATGTTCAATACATGTAGTACCGTGGCACTAATTTATTTTTATAAAAAGTTATTTTTTCCATAAATTGATTTTATTATTAGTCAGCACAGTTGATTTTATAGATTATTATCTTATTCCCATACTTTGGAATAACTTTCTCTGCACACCTTAAATTAAAGAGCTTTTTTCCGATTCTTGAAGAATTTAGTTTTGCTATATGTACATGTACTTATTAATTGTTCAAATAAAGTGTGGGAAAAAGGCACTTTATCGAGTGTTAAAAGTATAGGTGATTACGTCATGGGATATAAGTTTTGTAAAAAAAAAAATAATGATGGGAATTATTTTTTTTTTGTTAAATTCATAGGTGTACTGTGCAGTATGTATACTTTTCACAGATAAATGAGTGATAGAGACTCTGTGTTACTGTAAACATATTTATTTTCGCAGTTTGCTAATTTTTCGCTTATTTCGCAGTCGTTTGTTTTGCGCGAAAATTATATTTTACTTATTATGTTATAGAGCATATTTTTTTTAAAAAAATGCGAAAATTAAACTACACTGATATGTCTAAATATCCTATACCACGAAAATAAATACACTCGAAATTAAATATGTTTACAGTATGTAAAGCCTTGTGTAAAGATAAAAATTTGCTGATGTGACATAAAACAACAAACAACCAACCAACCAATTAACCCACCAACCAAACAACGAAGGAACCAACCAACCAACCAAACATGTGAAGTTGTCACTCTTATCTCTTTTCAAATTAAAAAAAATGTTGTTAAACTCATTACCACAATTTTGTCAAAAGCTTTGCACTCTATACAATTTTACACCCATCTTGTTCTCGATATAACAAGTGCCTTGTCAACAGTCCTACCCATCTCAACCTTTTTACTGTTTTGATATGAGCTTGTTTTGTTAAATAGAGGCAGCGGTGGCCTAATGGATAAGACATCAGTGTACAAATCCAGGGTCTTTCATCGCTGCTAGTCAGAGTCCAATTTTCCTTGCCGCTGGCATTTACTGGTTCACCCGGTGTCAGTATAATGTAACTAACTCAGTGAGCTAGCACCTAAAAGTCGCCCTAAGTATGTGCTGGTACAAGGCAGACCATACAACACCCTAACACTTCACATGCATACACAAACTTGTTTATAGATTAATCCAGAGATTAATAAAATAGTTCTTGTAGCGTATAGCTGAAAAATTGCTGATGTGACGTTAAGCAACATTCAGCAACAACAACAACTGTTTTGTTAAAAACTATAGAAGGAAAGATTAGGAATCCTTAATATCTCCAGAAAATACATAAAGACCTGCAGTTCATCCAGCTTTACAATGCCACCTTGGTAGGACTTTTTAGTTACAATCCCCAACCCATACTTTTGCATTAAATTCCAAGTACAATTTTTGAAGAAAAATTTTTTTTTATAGATTTGTTAAAATCTGCTGTTTTTAACCTTTTTTAGGTCAAAATAAAAATTTGGGGGAAGGTATAAACGAGTCTTTATCTCTTCACCTTTGTATTAAGACCAAAAATCTCTTTGTTTTACAGTGTGTCCCACTTACTTTTAGGCTCTGATGATCTATGTTTTATATAGTACAGACCTGTCGAAAGTTTAACAATAAGCTGACGAATAACGACCCAATCAGCAGCTTATCTCAACTACCACCTCGTTAGCTATATCTCTATAGCTATATATTTGGTAGCTGTCATCTATCTCTCGTCATAAAACCTTTCTGTCACTTATCATAACCACCTCTGCTTCTTGTTTAATAGCTCAGTGTTAAACTTTAGACAGGTCTGTATTGTAGACCATTGTTGAATTTTATTCATTATTTTTAACTTCAGAACACATACATTAACATATGTATTCTGTAATTATTATTGTTTTTTAATATTATTTCATTTTATACTGTTTTGTTTTCATTGTTTCATATCATTTTGTTATGGTATTCAGACATGTGACATTTTACTGACTAGCTATGAGTTGGATAAATTGTCTCAACTTGTTTAAAAACCTGTGTGAAATATCAAAATATTTATTTGCCAGAATTAATAAACTGAAAAAAATATTAAATAAAAAATACAAAATATATTAAATTATTTGTTGTGTTATTTATTTATTTATTCATCATTTATCAATTTATATTTTGAACAATACATGGTATAGAAATAAAGCCCAAGTATATATATATTAAGAGAAGGTCAGAGTTCAAGGTCATCAGGTCCTTTAAGTTGTCATGGAAATGGTCTCCAACAATGGATACATGAAGTGCCAACTATCATAGCCCAAAATTAAATTAAAGGAATGGTGATTATTGGTTAACACTTGTTAATACACTAGGATTAATTGATTGCATGCAGTTTTACATCCCAGTCAAGAAAATTTAACTTATATTGAGATGTCACCAGCTACATGTTAAGTGACAGAAATATTTACCTTTGCAGTGCGCTCAGGGCAATGCACATGGAGGGTTCTTTAAACTGCTACGTCTAATGTAACATTGTGGTTTAAGGTCTCCTTATTAGGACTTTCATTTTTTTAATGTCTATACAGTGCTTAACAAAATAACAGTCACTACTATCAAGTCTTGATCAAATACAAGCCAGGGTTCAAACCCACAAACTCTCATATACAGAGTGAACTAGGAGTGGCGTTATGGTGTTTTACACCCCAGTCAAAATACTTTTTACTTACTTGTGTATTAATGTGGTTAATTCATGAACAGTGGGGGAAACTGGAATGTCCGGAGACATCAACAACCTTCCAATGTACAAACTTGGACATGCTGGAGTAAGATTCAAACCTTGGGGGTTAGAGGCAATGTGTACAGTTAGGCGGTGCTTTAGATTATTTGGACTACCCAAGCTTCACAGACACTGTAACCAGTGGACAGGTCAATGTGGTCTGGTGCAGGAAAATGAAATACATCAGAACTTATATCAGCCAAAACCTGAGTAAAGTAACCTTGAACCTTGATCAACCAGACAAATCATTTATAGTTAATGGGATATTGGTGTTTTACGTCTATGACTGAGGTGGCCAGTTCTGGGATAGTGGCTGAGGCAGGCAGTTCTGGGATAGTGGCTGAGGCAGGCAGTTCTGGGATAGTGGCTGAGGCAGGCAGTTCTGGGATAGTGGCTGAGGCAGGCAGTTCTGGGATAGTGGCTGAGGCAGGCAGTTCTGGGATAGTGGCTGAGGCAGGCAGTTCTGGGATAGTGGCTGAGGCAGGCAGTTCTGGGAAGGGATTATTCCGAAAGAATAATGTTATTCCGGATTGAGACGCCCGACTCCATGAGAAAACATCTGCCGTTTGGCAGGCAGACTGGTAAACTTTCTCATGTCATTTCTTTGGGCGGACATATGATCTTATTCAGGTGTGAGACTCCCGACTTCAAACGGAATTTGGATCTGTAAATGGTAAGCAGTTTTAATGTTCCTTACTTTGGACGGACCCTGGGATAAAATTGTATTCATGTGTGACTGAGGTTCCCGATCGACTGTGGGCGAGTACAGGATCAAATTACAAAAATGGTAAGGCAGTTTTGAGGTTCCTTACTTTGGACGGACCCTGGGATGAAATTTGCCCAGGTGTGTGGTTCCCGACTGTAGTTGAGTACAGGATCAAATGGCACATATAGTAAGGCAGTTTTGAGGATTTCGACTATGGACGGACACATGATCTAATGAAAAAATGGTATAAAGTTCCTGACTTTGGACGGGCACTAAATCCTATGACTAAATAGTATTGACTTTCCGACTGCAAAAATATTGTGTAATGATCAGGCGGAATAACTCTTCCAGGTAAATTTCACAAACCTCGTTACCAAGAGCTATCGATAACTGACCACTGGGTAACTGACAACGTGACATGGTCATTATGAGATTAAATATAAGTAAAAATGCTAATACACATTTTAATAAGTGTGATTATTCATTATACACTGCACCCATCCATCCCAATGCTAATGTTTAACTGTCTTGTCAAATTCATTAAACAAATATTTAATTGGTAAATGCAAAATAAATAAATAAATAAATAAATAAAATTTTGAATAATATTTTGGCCCATTATTAGAAAAAAAGAATGTATTATTTATATCAATAGAATACATTTTTGCATCAGAAAATTTCTCATATTGCAATAAAAAACAAATAATATGTATCAAATCACTTTTACAAAGTTCACATAATCCATGATGTCTTGGTTTTCTGGTATAATCTTCCCACGGCAAACTTCAATAGGTAGTTTCTGATTACTATAAATTAACAATAAATTAATATTGCTTAAAGTGGGATCTCGCATACCAGTAATTAAAAGATTATCAATAAACATCCTGTTTATTAGTAGACCTTTATCACCTGTAATCAAAAGAACTTATCGTCCAATTTGCAAAAAATGATTGACACGTGTGTGTATAAATCATTAGATATGAAGTCTCTATGATACCCGGTAAATGTTATTTCTGTAATTTTGAAAAGATATATTTGACTAAATTAATAAGATAAATCCAACAAATTAATAAGATTAATTTGGTTGGATATACTACTGATGGACTGACTTACTGGCCTAATAAAATTAATTTTGAAATTTTAAAATTATTAAAATATATACTTTTTTCTTATTTGACTAAATTGATAATTTATAATTATTTTTATTGTCTTAATGGATTATTTCACTTTCATTCTCCTCACTTTTCTCGTTATATTTATTTGAAAATCCAGATCATTTATGAAGCTGACTGACAAATCAGTCTTTAATTTTTAATTTTTTAAACTTTTAATAGTATATTCAAAGGTCGAGAAGTATATCACCTTTTGTTTGGTTATTATTATTATTATTTTTTTTTTTTACCGTTTTTTACTTACGGGGAAGTCGGTGTAACTTGTACCGGAATATTGGTGGGGAAAAGAAAACTTTTATAGTGGTGCGGTGTCGGCCATATTGGATATTTCTTCACTAGATATCCACAAATTCCCCTATTTTTAAATAAAATTGGAAGTAATTTGCCGTCAAAACCAACATTTGATTTTTATGTTTTTACCTTTATCAAAGTGTGCTCTAACACTTTAGATGTGGTCATTTTTGAAAAAAATCAAATTAGCGTGAAAAAACAGCCTATAACTAAAGGTCTTTCACCACATTTTTCAAAAATTAAACAAGAATATTAAGAGATAGTGCCGAAATAACTGCTATATTTTTAACTTAAAATGGAAGTAATTTCCCGACGTCCTAAAATTTTACAAAAAATACTGAAATAACCGGAATTTAATAAAGAACTCACATAGATGTGGTCATTTTTTGTATCGTTTTTGGTTTATTTTAACGAAACAAAAACTGTACACCTGTTCTATATTTCTATGTACCGATCGTAAGACACTGAGCTGTAGATCGTTACACAGGTGAAGTACGACAATGTACATAATAGTTGCCTATGACGAGTTTGGACGGGCACTGGATGTGAAAAAAATATTATTGTATACAGGTGTGACTTTCCCGAGGTTCCCAACTTTGAAGGGATTCTTGATCTAATGACAAAGTGGTCTCAAGTTTTGGGGATCCCGACTTTGGACGGACCTGGATCTTATGTCAAAATGTTATCCAATTTTGAGGATCTCGACTTTGGATGGACAAAGGAACTAATGACAAAATTCTATCCATTTGTGACTTTCCCGATTTGGCGGCTACTGGATCCAATAAAAAAAAGATGGAACGTGGATAAGCAATTCAAGAGAGACAACTCGCACTTATTTATACATTAAATTATTCAGTAAGTCTGGCGTAGAAAGATTTAAATCATACCAGAGTTACTCTTGCATAATCAAGGTAACTTTAAAAAAATATGAAATGCATTTTTAATGGTATATATACATGTAAATGTATATAACAATACGATTAACGAAGTTTTAGTATGGAATTTTTAAAAAATTATTCACATAAAATTATAATTAATACACATGATGTTTTAAATAAAATTGTATGAAATTAGCATATACAGCAACAACAATAATAATAATAATAATAATAATGGTGGTGATGATGATGATGATGATAGTAATAAACAAAAACTGGGATAACAGGTTTAACATCGTGATCTGTATGATCTCGATTAGTAGCACACCGTCGCCGGTTAAAATGCCAGTGCTGTCACCGGAGTCCGCCGTGGTATAAAGTTATATAATAAACGTACTTCTAGTAAATAGGTCAGTAGTATGGCTGCGTTTTTTACTAAACTTGTGCTGTTTCAGTGAACAGGATTATTGTATTTTCAATCGAGTTAATCACAGGGAAATTTATCAAGGTATGTTTTTGTTTTATTTCATTGTGTTGATATTGTTGTATATCGCTCTTTGAATCTTATATTAAGGGTCATTTCCAAGTAGGAAAATTCAAGTGAAAGGTTGAAACACGTGAAAGAGGGGTACAATTATGAAATTACCTACACAAATGTGAAGATTTATAAATAAAAATACAGCAGGAATTGATAGTTTAAGAATTTTTAAAGTATTTGTTGCATTTTTGATGGAAATTGTGCAAAAATACACGTTTTGGTGTGTGTGTGTGTGGGGGGGGGGGGTATATAGTGATAGGGGTGTCCGTCCGTCCGTCCTTCCATTACACCTTAGGGTACCTATCTCTTATCCGCAACTCCTCCTGAACCCTTCAATGGATTTTCATGAAACTTTCACACAATCTTTGTGATATAATGTAGATGTGCACCTCCTATTTAAAAATTTGATCCGATGGATTTTTGGGAGCGGGGATATTTTTGTGAGCTTGTGGCTCACAGTTTTTCTAGTATTTAGATTAAAATGGAGACAGTTTCCATTATGAGACATAGATATACCACAGTTTTGATTGAGCTAAAACTTTGATATTGCTGAAATACTTTACAGAAAAAGTTTAAGTTCTATCACTACTTCTTTTTTATCCTTTGTGTGTTAATTCCCGATAGATATATGCATTTGTGGTTCAATCGCAAGCCCAAAAACAATATTTTAATGGTTTCCCCTAATTTTGCATTAATATTCCGTAGCCATGGCAACCAATATCTGACTAAATCGATGAAAAAATAAGTTTAAGTCATATGCATCTTGATAATATTTTGACAAAATTAATGCAAAACTCGAAAAAAATGCGGTGAAAATTATTCATGATAATTTCAATATAATCAAGGAGTTAAGACAACAGGTTCCTTTTTACGAAAATTTCACGACAAAAATTCGTGTAGCATCTTTAAAAAATCCCACAGCAGCACAGTGCGTGAAAAAAGAGGGACAAGCCTCTGACAAGGGTTTTAGTCCGTCAATAAATCTTGCTCATTCGAACGCAGAAAAAAAACCACACATGCGCAAGTATACATTTGGACACAGCCAATATTCAGGAAAGGGGTGACAGGTTTCGAATCTAGCTAGTTGTTTACATTTCCGCGACAAAAAATACGACAGAGTTGGTGTCGGGTGTTTTTTCTCAATTTTTTTTTCAAATGCTACCACAATTTTATCGCCAAAAACGTATTCTTTCTTTGCGAAATGGAACCTCAACATTACCGCCCCCTAATAAAACAATAAAGTGGTCAAAAATTGCCCCTGGCAAGTAGATCCGGTACTCTTGAACATTTTCACAGGTAGTGATCACAACTTGAAAGAACAGGTAAGTGAAAGCATGTGGTTTTTTTACTGGGGGGTTTTGCCGATCAAGACTGCGATGGAAAGTGAACATGTGGATGTCTATTCCTTCAAAGTACAGTGCAAAACCACTTTTAAAAGTATTGTCAAATTGTTGTTTAAATCGATTTTGAGAAATTTTATTTTTTTTATCTTGGAAATTTCCACATCATATTTTATTGTGAATTTGTCTTTTTTAAATGGCGCGAATTCGGATTGTAAGAATAACTCGTTTGTAACTACAGCGGAAATAACAAGTCACTCCATCGAGACTATATTTATGATTGAAAACAGAGTTCCCATGAAGTATTATTGCCCACTTTAATTTTGGCGCCATTTTTGACAATGGACAATATTTTTTTTTTTTTGGGGGGGGGTGGGGTTGTCAAATTTTGAATAAAAGCATCTTTAAAACGATTAAAATACATTTTTTCCTGTAACAGTTGTGACGATATAATATGCTTTGCGTTCCAATCAAGTAATATTTCCCACTTTAATTTTGGCGCCATTTTTCACAATGGACAAGGGGGAGGGGGGGGGGGGGTTGTCAAAATTTGAATATAAGCACCTTTAAAACGATTAAAATACATTTTTATTTTTCCTGTAATAGTTGTGACAGTATAATATACTTGGGGTTTCAATGAAGTAATATTTCCCACTTTAATTTTGGCGCCATTTTTGACAATGGACTATTGGGGGGGGGGGGGTTGTCAAAATTTGAATATAAGCACCTTTAAAACGATTAAAATGCATTTTTTCCTGTACCAGTTGAGGCAATATAATATGCTTGTTGTTTTTCATTCAACTTGTTTTGCACCAGACATTTTGTTTTCTTCTGGAAAATCACCGGGAACAATTACAATGCGTTTTTTCTTTTCAAGTTCATTTAAACATATTCGCAGCAGGAATTTTGTGATTTTTTTCTGGAAAAAGTCATTGTTCATGACAGGTTTTTTTAGACTAAAGGCTTCTTGTGCATAACTGGGATCCCCATTTCAAAGATTTTTTTCACAATTTTGTGGGTAAGGACAACTATCTTTAATTTGCTAGTATTTCAGTTGTTGGTCAAATAGAATTTTTAATTCTCTTTTACAATTTGGTAGTAATTTTAACCAAACAAATCCCTGTTGGCTATTGTGTTTGTGTCTTTGTGTTTTCAAGATAATTCATCTGTGTGCATGTTTGCTGTTGTTAAATGACCATTGTAAAGGCTTGTTCCTTCATGTAAGCATTGGTGTTAAGTGTCCAATATAAAGGTAAATTTGCATGTTTTGCCATTGGTTAAGGGTCCTTTTACTGGACCCTTTGAGTGCCAGAAAAATCCTTGTCAATATAAGTGCAATATTCTTGATGGGGACATAAAACCCCATTCAATTCATAAAAGCTCACACACATGTTGCAAACCTACTTTGGTTTTGCAGTATACAAATACTGTAAGAGTTATCCCTCTTTGTATGTTTATCATCCATAGCATAATATTTTCTTAACATATGTGGTTGTCAGGGAATTTGAAAAATTAGGGAGGTTTCTGGGAATTTAATTTTTCTTAAAAGCTGTGCCTTTTTGGAGTTTTAGTTATGCTAGTCTGTCAAGCGACTCCTGATTTTCCTTATTTTTCCAGATTTTGAGCTGTTCCTGATTTTTTCCTGAATTTGTTTATATAAGGACCAACTGCTTTTAAAGGCCATTAGAATTGTATCCTAATTGTTCTTAATTTGTCTATAAAGACCACTTTTACTGGTTCCCTTGAGTGCCTTTATAGACAGGTTTGACTATATAGGTATTATTGGATCTGGTTGGTCGCATCCCAATATATATGTATAGGGAAATCCTAATACCACACACCATTAGTATTTGAAAGTGGTATCTTAATTTAATGATCTAAATGTACCCAACAATTCTTTGATTTTTTTTTAATTTTGGAAAGATATCTGAAATTTGAGAATTTTTTTTCCAAAATCAAAACACTATCATAGCTGATTACCTCTCAGCTTTAGTAGAATAAAGTTTTAATAATTTCATTTTGTGAAGCATTTCAATCAGTAATTAAATGACCACATTTAAATTTGTAAATATAGCAGTCTGGTGGTTCAATGGTAGAGCACTTGCCTATAGTATGGGAGGTCCCAGGTTCAATTCCTGGTCCTACCCTGCATTTTTTCTCCTTCCTGTTACATATAATTATTTATGGATGGCGATATACATAAAGTCAGATCAACAGTAACTTAGTCACACTTATATGCAAGGTTAGCTCTATCATTGGCCAATTTAACCAATTGCTAATTATCTTTTTTTCTTTTCTTTTTTCTTTTTTTTTTTTTTTTCTTTTTTTTTTTTTTCTTTTTTTTTTTTTTTGCTGCAAAAAATAGCTTCTGGCTCATATTTTTCTCCAAAATTTTGATCAATTTTTTTAAACACAAGTTGATGAAGTTAAACAGTTTTACAAATTGTTAATCAAGAACAATCTTTACAGCAATTTAGAAGATCTAAATTTGAGATGTTTTCGTTGCTTTTAGTTTATTTTTCATGGCTCTTAAACATTTAATACGGGAGTTTTCAACATTGTCTCCCTTGACTACTCTATATGGTTAGAGGTAAAAAAGGGTACCTTCGATGTGCGATGAGATAAACTTGTGCTAGTTTGTGTTTAATATTCCAGTATGAGTATGTTTAATACTTATTTATAAAATTTTATTTTCGTAATCTTAAACAGAATTTAATTGTTTTATCTGAAAATAAATAAGTAAATAAAGAAATAATAAAATTTTGTAACATGATATTGGATGTCACATCAATATACAAATTTGTATTTATTTAAAATCTTTATTTTATTTTTTAATTTTATTCATTTATATTTATCTATTTATTTATTATTATCCCCTTGCCACCAGTGGTGAGGGAGGATATAGTAATACAACTGTGTGTGTGTGTGTCCCAGCTGGTTTCCGTTCATTTAAAAGAAAACAGCACATCCAATTGAGCTGAAACTTGGTCGGTTGATTTGTTATATAGTGATTGGTGTGTGATTGCTCCACAGCATAATCTTGCATTCAATATGGCCGCTGTTACTAAAAATAGACTTATTCACCCAATTCATGGTTCCTGTGCATTTACAAGAAAATCATACATCTGAGTGTGCTGAAACTTGATCAGTTGATTTGTTATGGTAATGATTGGTGTGGGATTGCTCGACAGTCTTATAGCATATCCATAAAGCATATTTCACCTTGTATGGAATTCACTGATGTTCACCTTTGTGGAGGGATAGTGTTCTCTGAACACCTTGTTTATTTATTTATTTTTGCAATGACATACATGTAGGTATTTGTCACTGGTTTGTAAAAATTGCATGTCATGTATATATCAATTAAAAAATCTTTATTGTCGTTTTTAAATATTTTATTTTGTAAAGTAACTTTAAGACGTAATGTGTAGTTACTTAATTACAAGTGTTTAAAATAAATTTGCACATTCTACTAAAAAGTAAGGAATTGTCTACCACAAAATGGATAAAAATTTTGAAAATTATTATTATATATTTGCCCAGCAACATTTGATACTACCATAAGTGTTCTGGCCCACAAAATATCAGATAGTACCACAATATAGTGTTACTAGCTATTGCCAGCATATCACAATACAGTTTGCTAGAAATCAGAACTTAAACTAGTGTAACAAAATCACTGCTACCCATTTTCAAGTCTTGGGCAAGACCCAGTTGTTCAAATCCATGACCTCCCACTTATGGAGCGATAACTCTACCAACTGATATCACAGGGGTTGGCATGCTATGTGCTACTGGTGATATAAGTAATTTACAGTACCCTATTAATAATATATACACACCTTTAACTTAACACCCCCTATTAATTTGGAGTCTTCTCAATTCTGCCACTTTTAATTACTGGTAAATATAAATATTGGTCTTAATATATTTTAGTAATTATAGTCTATTTCCTTAGCCTTTGTTTCATTTACCTGAATTTGTACCCTGTTAACATTTATTCTTTAAATGTAAAAAAAAAATTAAATAAATAAAATTTAAAACTACCTATTATTATTATATATAGCACTAATTTATGAATTATGATAATTAGATCCAGCCAAATAACACTGGTCAGCTTTCATTTTAAAAAAGTTAAATGTAAAAATTTATAAAAAAAAATAACAAGAGAAAAGTGTCAATGTAACATGCCCCCACTTTTATTCATGATAAATTATTTGAATGTGGTTTACTCTCCAATGCAAGATTATTTCACTTATATCAAAACGTCACCAAGTAGAGGTGAAAGTGCAGAAGTTTATACCTCTGCATTGCACTATACAGTGAAGGTTTTTTAATCTACTGAAGCCTTAACTGTGACTTAAGACCTGGCATCTAAAAGACCTGTGAGCGTATATGGTGCAGAATGTGCATGTTTCATGAACATGTTTTCAACCTCTGAAACTAATGGGTCAATTTCAGTGAAGCTTGAAACAATGATCCAGTGTAATTAATTTGTTCTACCATGGCTAACAAAACAAGACAATGGTGATGTAATGGTGCACAAAAATTTCAAAAAGTGATGAGAGAAAAAAATTGATGCTTTTCCAGGATCTCGAGCTTTTTCATGTTAAAAATAGTTTTAAATAGGTATATCATTCTTATAAATCAAATAATGACAAAATGAGATTAATGTTAAAGGAATGTTGTTTTTTTTTTTTTTTTTTTTTGGGGGGGGGGTGTCAAATTGGCTGTTTTTGACTATTTTCTTAAAATGGATAAATAATAAATTTCAAAAATGATCAACAACATGACTAGATCTAACCAAGTAGCAAATTTTGTAACAATATGATAATTCATGAGTTGTTGCCCTTGAAATAGCATTTTTTAGCTCACCTGACCAAAGCTAGCGTGTGTTATTCAGGTTGCGTTGCACGGCAATAGAAGTTATAGCACTATAAATGCCATTTCCACACAATTCAATGGTTAAATACAAAAAGTTTATAGTCTTCAATAATAAAGAAAATCAGCAAAAATTAACACTCACATTGGTTCAATTTGATGTAGGGTTTTAAGAGAATATTGAGGCTTACAGATGCATATATTTTGAACCAATATTTTGAAAATCTATAGTGAAATGGCTAACAAAAACCAAAGTTGGTTGATCCAATTAAAATTGTCTGGTGTACTACTACTAGCTGTCCAAAACCAGAGATGGCTGTCATTATCAATGGCAGCATTTTACCTTTTGTGGTCTAATAACTAAAGAATTTCTTATTAAATCTCCACCTGGATTAAATTGTATTAAACTTTTAGCTAAGTGCATTTTGTTCCATGCCCAGGGTTCGTACAGGTCTGGAAAGGCCCTTAAATTTTGAGGTTTGCCCTAAAAAGACCCTAAAAACAAGTCTGACCCTAAAAAGGCCTAAAATTTATCCTGAAGACCCTAAAAAGCCCTTGAATTTGGCCAATTTGGTGTCGATAGTAAATGGTTGCAAATAGACTGATCAAAATAAATAAATAAATTAAACATAATTTTGAAATGAGCTATCTTAAGTTACCTGGCCCTCCAACACCAAATCAACTTCCACTTCGTGTCGTTACAATGGATTTAAGTATGTAAGTAATTGTTTTATTGATTTATTTTTGCACCTATGTTTTTAGCTAAAATTGTCATCTGATTAGGCCTTAAATTTACAAAGGAGACCCTGAAAAATACCCTGAAAAGTCCTTAGATTTAGAGTCCAACTGTCTGTATGAACCCTGATGCCTTTTAAGAAAGATGTGGATATTTAATGTAAAGTTCAGTACTTCCAGACACTTCCAGTACAGAGTTATTTTCAAAACTATGAAGACTATTTTACTAAATATGCAAACAAGCAACATTAAAAGGTGCTATATCACTAGTCCTGTTGATTTGCCATTTTCCGGAAATTATGACATTTATGTCAGTGTTGACATTTTCTTAAATAACCTTCAAATTTGGATCAAAGGTCAAGGTCACAGCTAAATTTTTTACCTGCAAAACTTTACAGAAGTAGAAATAACAAAAAAAAATCCCCACTGTTGGTGGATGCTAATTCACTGAATTTGCTTTTTATATTTGTAGGCTTGAAAAAGAGCTATGAGCAGAAGTTTGCTGCAGATTTTGATGTTATTGATGTAACAGCAGTAACAAAAAATAAGTATATATGATGATCAAATGGCTGTTCAGTAAGGATATTATTCAATCAGTATGGTCTCAATAAGTGTGTTTTAGATCGCTGCTGTTCTACCCTGCTTTCATGTTGTAATTTGTTCTTGGTGGCTCATTTTTGGTCTTTTTTTGTTAAAATTTTAAGTAGTGCTTTGTCCTTTCTGTAGTTTGATCCCAATACTTCTGACAAAGTAAAGGATTCAGAAACCTCAACAGTGTTTTGAATTTTAACTCTGGATCATTGATGTATTGCAAAATTGAATTTTTGGAGTATACAAATATTATTGATGATCAAATAATGGCATACTGTCCATTACTTACATTTGTCCTGTAGTACTTTTGAGTTTTTATGCATGGTTTTATAAAAATTCAAAAGTTGCACATAACATTCAAAAGACTAAAACACTAAAATGTCTTTTTGCTAATCCTGCATTTTTCTACTCTTTTACTTCACTCTTTGTATCCCATAACATTCATGTCATTATTTGTAAAGGGGTGTTTTTGCCCTCATCGAGAAACATACTAAATTAGTGTTGGTCTTCATATACATCAATGTACCTGTGTTAATGTAAAGGACACTGTTAAGGTTTCTAAATTCAACTCTTCATCAGTGGGTGGATAAAGTGGAGACATCAAGCATTAACAACTGCATGAGACCAGGAAAAGACCAGCAGTACACACCTTGAGACCAGACTAATTGATGAATCCTAACCTGTACAATCATATGACACTCATATTGCATGTACTTAAACAAATAAGTGAAATAATTTAAGAATATACGTCTGTTCTCTGTTTAAATGATCACATATTGGGACCAAATTCCACATAGCCTCAAATAGACCTTATGCAGAAGAGATGTCCCATGTCACGACAGGCATGGCTTATTAAAGAACCCTCTCTGCACATTGCCCTGAGCTCATTCCAAAGGTCTATATTTCTCCCACTTCATCTATAGCTGGCGATGTCTCAATTTAAGTGAAATATACTTGAATGAGACATAAAAACCCAATTCAGTCAAATACAAGCAGTTGAGACCTACAACATTAACATCATTAATTGTCTATTTGACTTGTTTTTCTGGGTTTTGTTGTGGTTTTCTCTCTGTTACATTGGCTTATGTCAAGTAATGGTTCACTATAGTAGAAATACTTAACCAGTCAAGAATATATTCACTTATATCAAGATAATTGATATATTGTTTTTTTTGTACACTAATGAAGCTTTCTTTTAGAAGTTATTTGGATGAAAACAGGTGTTGAATTGGACCAATACCTGTCAGTCATCGATGGAGAAAAGATCAGCATTCAGCACTGTACACACACATGGAGGATGGAGGTTTCGTTCTGCAACCAGGCAGGAGAACAAGACGACGTTGCAGTATGATTTTATTGGATAGGTATAAATGCAATACACATGAACATATTAATCTTTATAGATTTGGTTTTGCTTGCTTAGATATAAGCCTGTGTTTATTCTTAACTGGTTCTTCCACTGTTCCAGACCAGACTGCTTCTTCTGTATGAAGAAAACAATTTTACTGGCACTTAATATAAAAAGAAAACAATTTGTCTCTTAGCTTAAAACATAATGGCAATAAAACCAATGTGTGAAAAATTAAACTGCTGTAGAACAAAGTACTGCTGGGAAATATCTACTATTTTATATAGCTATGGTCCACTCATTGTACAATATTTGTTGGAAGATTAAAATCCAAATATCTTAAACAACACACATTATATACCATTTTTCACTATATGCAGTGCTTGTAAATAGTTGAAAATATAATCAATGGTCTATATGACTTGTTTTTTCTGGGTTTTGTTGTGGTTTTCTCTCTGTGGCATCGGCTAATGTCAAGTTCATGGTTTTTCAGATAACGAAGGAAGGATGAATTGGACTTCAAGGACCAGATGTGCCCCAACTGATGACACTAGACGACAAGAAGAAACAAAGAATCAAGGATCTCATTGTGGTATTTTTTCAATTTTTTCTGTAATTGACCTGGCAAGCTGAAAGTCATTCATTTGATCTTCACAGCAGGGAATTGCCAGGAACTAGCATCTCAACTTTGAAGTCAATTATTTCACTTGAAATTATAATCATAAATCTCATGATTAATGATGGCATATTCTCCAATTAAAGTCAGTAGCTTAAATTGGGAATACACTTAACCAGTCAAGAGTATATTCACTTATATCAAGATAAATGATATATTGTTTTTTTTATTGTACACTAATGTAGCTTTCTTTTGCAAGCAATTTGGATGATTGGACCAATACCTGTCAGTCATCGATGGAGAAAAGATCAGCATTCAGCGCTGTACACACACATGGAGGATGGAGGTTTCGTTCTGCAACCAGGCAGGAGAACAAGACGACGTTGCAGTATGATTTTATTGGATAGGTATAAATGCAATACACACATGAACATATTAATCTTTATAGATTTGGTTTTGCTTGCTTAGATATAAGCCTGTGTTTATTCTTAACTGGTTCTTCCACTGTTCCAGACCAGACTGCTTCTTCTGTATGAAGAAAACAATTTTACTGGCACTTAATATAAAAAGAAAACAATTTGTCTCTTAGCTTAAAACATAATGGCAATAAAACCAATGTGTGAAAAATTAAACTGCTGTAAACAAAGTACTGCTGGGAAATGTCTACTATTTTATATAGCTATGGTCCACTCATTGTACAATATTTGTTGGAAGATTAAAATCCAAATATCTTAAACAACACCATTATATACCATTTTTCACTATATGCAGCTTGTAAATAGTTGAAAATATAATCAATGGTCTATTTGACTTGTTTTTCTGGGTTTTGTTGTGGTTTTCTCTCTGTGGCATCGCTAATGTCAGTTCATGGTTTTTCAGATAACAAAGGAAGGATGGATTGGACTTCAAGGACCAGATGTGCCCCAACTGATGACACTAGACGACAAGAAGAAACAAAGAATCAAGGATCTCATTGTGGTATTTTTTTCTATTTTTTCTGTAATTGACCTGGCAAGCTGAAAGTCATTCATTTGATCTTCACAGCAGGGAATTGCCAGGGAACTAGCATCTCAACTTTGAAGTCAAGATTATTTCACTTGAAATTATCATCATAAATCTCATGATTAATGATGGCATATTCTCCAATTAAAGTCAGTAGCTTAAATTGGGAATACACTTAACCAGTCAAGAGTATATTCACTTATATCAAGATGAATGATATATTGTTTTTTTTTATTGTACACTAATGTAGCTTTCTTTTGCAAGCAATTTGGATGATTGGACCAATACCTGTCAGTCATCGATGGAGAAAAGATCAGCATTCAGCGCTGTACACACACATGGAGGATGGAGGTTTCGTTCTGCAACCAGGCAGGAGAACAAGACGACGTTGCAGTATGATTTTATTGGATAGGTATAAATGCAATACACACATGAACATATTAATCTTTATAGATTTGATTTTGCTTGCTTAGATATAAGCCTGTGTTTATTCTTAACTGGTTCTTCCACTGTTCCAGACCAGACTGCTTCTTCTGTATGAAGAAAACAATTTTTACTGGCACTTAATATAAAAAGAAAACAATTTGTCTCTTAGCTTAAAACATAATGGCAATAAAACCAATGTGTGAAAAATTAAACTGCTGTAGAACAAAGTACTGCTGGGAAATATCTACTATTTTATATAGCCATGGTCCACTCATTGTACAATATTTGTAGGAAGATTAAAATCCAAATATCTTAAACAACACACATTATATACCATTTTTCACTATATGCAGTGCTTGTAAATAGTTGAAAATATAATCAATGGTCTATTTGACTTGCTTTTCTGGGTTTTGTTGTGGTTTTCTCTCTGTGGCATCGGCTAATGTCAAGTTCATGGTTTTTCAGATAACGAAGGAAGGATGGATTGGACTTCAAGGACCAGATGTGCCCCAACTGATGACACTAGACGACAAGAAGAAACAAAGAATCAAGGATCTCATTGTGGTATTTTTTCTATTTTTTCTGTAATTGACCTGGCAAGCTGAAAGTCATTCATTTGATCTTCACAGCAGGGAATTGCCAGGGAACTAGCATCTCAACTTTGAAGTCAAGATTATTTCACTTGAATTATAATCATAAATCTCATGATTAACGATGGCATATTCTCCAATTAAAGTCAGTAGCTTAAATTGGGAATACACTTAACCAGTCAAGAGTATATTCACTTATATCAAGATAAATGATATATTGTTTTTTTTATTGTACACTAATGTAGCTTTCTTTTGCAAGCAATTTGGATGATTGGACCAATACCTGTCAGTCATCGATGGAGAAAAGATCAGCATTCAGCGCTGTACACACACATGGAGGATGGAGGTTTCGTTCTGCAACCAGGCAGGAGAACAAGACGATGTTGCAGTATGATTTTATTGGATAGGTATAAATGCAATACACACATGAACATATTAATCTTTATAGATTTGGTTTTGCTTGCTTAGATATAAGCCTGTGTTTATTCTTAACTGGTTCTTCTGTCTTCCACTGTTCCAGACCAGACTGCTTCTTCTGTATGAAGAAAACAATTTTTACTGGCACTTAATATAAAAAGAAAACAATTTGTCTCTTAGCTTAAAACATAATGGCAATAAAACCAATGTGTGAAAAATTAAACTGCTGTAGAACAAAGTACTGCTGGGAAATATCTACTATTTTATATAGCTATGGTCCACTCATTGTACAATATTTGTAGGAAGATTCAAATCCAAATATCTTAAACAACACACATTATATACCATTTTTCACTATATGCAGTGCTTGTAAATAGTTGAAAATATAATCAATGGTCTATTTGACTTGCTTTTCTGGGTTTTGTTGTGGTTTTCTCTCTGTGGCATCGGCTTATGTCAAGTTCATGGTTTTTCAGATAACGAAGGAAGGATGGATTGGACTTCAAGGACCAGATGTGCCCCAACTGATGACACTAGACGACAAGAAGAAACAAAGAATCAAGGATCTCATTGTGGTATTTTTTCTATTTTTTCTGTAATTGACCTGGCAAGCTGAAAGTCATTCATTTGATCTTCACAGCAGGGAATTGCCAGGGAACTAGCATCTCAACTTTGAAGTCAAGATTATTTCACTTGAAATTATAATCATAAATCTCATGATTAATGATGGCATATTCTCCAATTAAAGTCAGAAGCTTAAATTGGGAATACATTATAGCAGAAATACTAAACCAGTCGAGAGTATATTCACTTATATCAAGATAAATAATATATTGTTTTTTTATTATACACTAATGTAGCTTTCTTTTGCAAGAAATTTGGATGAAAACAGGTGTTGAATTGGACCAATATCTGTCAGCCACCAATGGAGGAAAGATCAGCATTCAGTGCTGTATACATACATGAAGGTTTCATTCTGAAGATTTGATGTTTTTGGAGGAACAGAAGTGACAAAAGATAAGTAACCATATCAATATATTTAAAAGATGAACAAATGGCTGTTCAGTAAGGATTGTCTCAATAAATGTTTTTAGATAGCTGCTTTTCACCCCTCCTTTTTTTGGGTAAGACCACTGCGATAGCTCAGTTGGTAGAGTGCTCGCTCCACATGTGGGAGGTTGCAGGTTCAAACTCATACTGGGTCTGACTCAGACTTGAAAGTGGGTATTGACTGTTTTTAGTCAGTCATCATTATAAAATGAAAGTCGCCATTCTTTCGGATGGGAACTTAAAATAAACGAGGTCCCATGCCACGTATAATGCCATCAGCACAACGCAGGAACGCACAGGCAAACTTTCTGCACCCTCACCTATGGCTGGTGACGTCTCGATATAAGTGAAATATTTTTGACTGGGACGTTAAATACCATAACTCTTTTGGTGGCAGATTTTTTTTTTTATCTTTTTGGTGTTTAAATTTCAGTAGTGCTTTGTCCTTTCTGTAGTTTGACCCCAATACTTCTGACAAAGTAAAGGATTCAAAAACCTCAACAGTGTTTTGAATTTTAACTCGGGATCATTGATGTATTGCAAAATTGAATTTTTGGAGTCTACAAATGTTATTGATGATCAAATAATGGCATACAGTCCATTACTTACATTTGTCATGTTACTTTTTGAGTTTTTATGCATGATTTTATAAAAATTCAACAGTTGCACATAACATTCAAAAGACTAAAACACTAAAATGTCTTGTTTGCTAATCCTGCATTTTTCTACTCTTTTACTTCACTCTTTTATATCCCATAACATCCATGTCATTATTTGTAAAGGGGTATTTTTGCCCTCATCTCATGCTAAATTTGTGTTCGTCTTTATATACATCAATGTACCTGGGTTAATGTAAAAGACACTGTTGAGGGTTCTGCATTCAATTCTTCATCAGTTGTATAAGGATCAACTACTGCATGAGAACAGGAAAAGACCAGCAGTACAGACCTTGAGAGTAGACTAATTGATGAATCCTAACCTGTACAATCATTAGACACTCTCATACTGCATGCACTTAAAAATAATTGCAAGCCAAATAAGTGAAATAATTTATGAATATATGTCTGTGTTCTGTTTAAAATGGTTAAATATTGAGACCAAATTCCAGAAGAGATCTTATAAATTGATGCCTCATGTCATGACAGGCATGGCACATTAAAGAACCCTCTCTGCACATTGCTCTGAGCTTATACAAAAGTCATTATTTCTTCCACTTTGCCTATAACTGGCGAAGGCTCAATATAAGTGAAATATTCTGGACTGGGACTTAAAACCCCATTCAATGAAATACAAGCAGTTGAGACCAGCAAAATTAACATCATTAAAGAACAAGAGAGTCGGCAAGTTGCCTTTAAGGCGGCCTTTGTAGTTTGTGTACAGGTGAAACAAGATCATGGGGTTAAATGAGTACTATAGATATACACTAATGTAATTGCGTTTTTACATGGATCTTCAAGAGATTGACAGGTGTAATTGGACCAATATCTTGTTTGGTTAGTATGGAGGTATAATGACTGTTTTGCAGGTATGGAGGTATGCCGACAGTCTTGCAGATTCTTATCCAGCCAGAACTCCTAGTAGCACAAATTATTTTAATAACAAAGTTTTATTTCCACCAGCAGTAGTAACAAAGAAAGCTGAATAACATAGTTTAACCCCCCCCCCCCCCCCCCCCCCCCCCCCCCCCACTGCCTTTATCATCCAGGGCACATAGTTCAGATGACTTATACAGATACACTAATGTAGCCAATTTCTTTTATTGGGAATTGGATAAACAGGTGTTGAATTGGACCAGGAATATTATTCAATCAGTATGGTCTCAATAAGTGTGTTTTAGAAAGCTGTTGGTCACCCCTTCTTTCATGTTGTAGTTTGTTCTTGGTGTCTGATTTTTGGTCTTTTTTTGGTGTTTAAATTTCAGTAGTATTTGTCCTTTCCACAGTTTGGCCCCAGCACTTCTGATGGAGAATGGATCCAGAAATCTGAAGTGTTTTGAAATAAACTTGGAATAATTAAAGTAGAGACATAAAGCATTAACTACTGTGTGAGACAAGGAAAAGACCAGCAGTACACACCTTGAGACCAGACTAATTGATGAATTCTTACCAATTATTAGGCACTCATATTGTGTGCATTTAAACAAATAAATGTAAGCAAAATAAGTGAAATAATTTAAGAATATATGTCTGTGCTCTGTTTAAATGATTAAATATTGAGACCAAATTCCAGATCTTATAAATTGATGCCTCATGTCAAAGAGAGCTCTTTCCACTTAACAAAGAGAGCTGAATAACATAGTAACTTAAAGCCCCCCCCCCCCCCCCCCCCCCCCCCCCCCCCACTGCCTTTATCATCTAGGGCACATAGTTCAGATGACTTATACAGATACACTAATGTAGCCAATTTCTTTTATTAGGAATTGGATAAAACAGGTGTTGAATTGGACCAGGAATATTATTCAATCAGTATGGTCTCAATAAGTGTGTTTTAGAAAGCTGTTGGTCACCCCTTCTTTCATGTTGTAGTTTGTTCTTGGTGTCTGATTTTTGGTCTTTTTTGGTGTTTAAATTTTAGTAGTATTTGTCCTTTCCACAGTTTGGCCCCAGCACTTCTGATGGAGAATGGATCCAGAAATCTGAAGTGTTTTGAAATAAACTTGGAATAATTAAAGTAGAGACATAAAGCATTAACTACTGTGTGAGACAAGGAAAAGACCAGCAGTACACACCTTGAGACCAGACTAATTGATGAATTCTTACCAATTATTAGGCACTCATATTGTGTGCATTTAAGTGAAATAATTTAAGAATATATGTCTGTGCTCTGTTTAAATGATCAAACATTGGGACCAAATTACACATAGCCTCAAATAGACGTAATACATTGATGCCCCATGTCAAGTCAGGCATGGCTTATTAAAGAACCCTCTCTGCACAATTTAGGAATATGTCTTTCATGGGCTACTTACATGCGCACATATTGAGACTCTTAAAGAGGCCATATTGGGATAATTTGCAGTTATAGCTCATCCTTATACCAAAAGACTGCTAGGTGGTTATACAATATAACTGTTTGGTATAAAAGTACTTGAAATCAAAGAACTATTTACTGTTTTGCCATTAAATCTGGGCTGGTACACAGTTGATGGATTTATTTTGTAATCACTGATCTCATGATAATGTTTTCTGTCTTGCTTATTTGGTTCATTAACTTTGATGAGTTAATATCAATATTAAAAAAAAGGAATTTATTTTTGTATTTCTAGAAAAAAATCAAACAATGCCATGGAACCATGTGATACCTGCCCTAAGTGAGGAACAAAGTACCAATTTAGAAAGAGAAGTGGATAAGAAACTAATGTGTGGACATTTTACAACTTCACAGAATTCAACTATCTTGATATTGACTTACAAAGTCCAAATTAAATGTTAACACAGAAATTTATAGACAGTTATACCATTCAAAATCATGGATTTAATTAAAGCTGTACAGATCAACTAGGAAACAACGTGAACTTGCACCAGGGAAGCGAGGCTTGGTGCTTTGGAAGGATAAGCACCTCCTGTTTAGCAATCAACACCTATGAGACTTCAAATACATCTAGATTCTAGATAATTAAATTATACATTTATTATTACAGTTAAGATAATGTTCATTTGCTAGACTATAAAATGACAATGACCAAGTTGTCTTAAAATAAAAAATGCAGTGATTTTGTTACAATTTATTAAAACTACCTTCTGCCTTTTGAATTGGAAAATTTGAAGTTCTGAAATACAGCAAACTGTTAATGAATGTATGCAATAGCTTAGGGTTTTAAAAGATGTTATATTGACAATATCTAACATTTTGTGACAATATCTAACATTTTGTGGTAAGACAACTAGATTTAATTTGCTAGTTTATCACTGTTTTTTTGGAAATTGATGTCAAATTGGGAAATTTTAGTCATTTTTCCAAGGGGAACCTTTATTCATTGTAATTTAAGCAAACAAAATCACTGTGTGTCATATTGGTGTAACTTTGATTACTAAACATTAATTTTTGAATTTTGTATGTTTATAATGCAAAGTAATTATTTTGTTTTTAGTTATTAGTTATTCATGCACATAAGATATCAGTAAGATTGTCATGACAACATATGTACATATTGTTTTTATTTTTTGCGACCAGAGTTTTTTAATGGAATGGAAATAAGGGAGACCATATTTAGAACTTTCATTTTTTAAACCATATCTAATGTCTAATGATTAAGTAATGCACTTCAATGTGTAAATTTTTGCCAGAATGTTGTCAATAGTGTAATTAAAAAGCTAAACAAATATCAGAACATATTTTATAGTATAAGTTTAAAGAATTTTTTTAAAATATTAGACTAAGAAAATCAGTATCCTTAAATACAAGTGCAATTATTAGGGTCAATGAATGAAAATGACTTGTATTCACTTTAAAACTGGCTGGTGCATTTAAAAACCTATTTATCCACTCATTAAATACAATCAATTAAGATGATGGAAAAATACAAAATAATTCAAAAATATAGGAGAATTGTTGAATGGAGGGTTTTGTCTGAAATAGCTGAAAAATTGTTGATGCAACATATAACATCATGCAACCAACAATCATTTGAAATTGGGTACTTTATAGCCATTCTGGGAATATTGCCTGCTTCAGCCTTGATGCCTTGGATATTTTTTTTCAAAATTTATTCTGTTTTGTTTGCAATTGTGAAAATAATGTCAATTTGACTAAACAAATGTCCACACTAAAAACCGTTGCTACTTCAGTTAATTTTATGATTTTTCAATAAAAAAAATTCAAGATATTAAAAAATGTTTCTATAGGATAAAGTTTTTCTTTCATTACCTTCAAACGCCTGACCTCATTTTCCAGGATGTTTTGTTTTCAAACTACAGACCAAATAGAAAGACATAACTATTCAGTAGAACCCCTTATGAGGTCCCCCTTTCAGATTTTTTGTAGAAAGGGTGTCCGCATAAAGAAGGGTCACTGAAGTATTTTTGCCATACAGACATTTCTCTGGTAGTAGAAGTGGACCCTGTTTGAAAGGAGGAACTTCTATTGACCATTTTAATATTCCAGTACTAGTATATATTTTTAACTGTCTATTTGAGACAGTTAATCCAATTCTGACAAACTGCAGTCACATGGTTATACCATACACATCAATCTGGTTACTTCAAAATTTCATTTAAGATAGTGTATTTTACACTATCAAATTTGTCCTTTTTCTTATTTTTTTTTAAATTCTAGTGACCAGGTGTTATGGTTGACCTTACACAGATCTCTGGTCTGCTGAAGTCTGAGTATTCACTAATGTTGAGCTTGTTTCAGTTGACCATATAACATCTTTCTTCAATGTGATATTCTGGTACTGGTTTATTCTTGTACACACCTAATTTTGGTCTGTTGGAATGGTACTCAAAAAAGTTGTAATATTGAGCCGTTTCTGCTGACCATATAGCGTCTTTAATTTGTTCTAGAACTGGAATATACCTAACTGTCTCTATTGAGGAGGCAGAAAAATCGATTTCTGACAAATTGCAAATTGCAATTTCGCGGGTTAATCATGCGCAGTAAAACTGGTCCGCTCCTGAATTCAGTTGAAGATTTGGTATAGCTGTGTGTCAGATGGGACCAGGTAGGGTGTTTTATTTGCTATTCCGGATCTGGATGTTGTAATCTAGACTTGGAATATATTAACTGTCTCTATTGAGGCAAGTTTATCAAAATTGAGTTTCCCTACATGGTTAACCATTTATATTTAAGGTCTACTGGAAAACCATTTTTCTAAAAGTAATTATAGATATATTTTCTGTAAAGGTATTAAAAATTACCTATATAATGGTTTCAGTGGACAAACTTTTATGATATTCCAGTCTTGGAACATTATTGACTGTCTCTATTGAGGCTTGTCATTCAAATTCTAACAATTGCAGTCACTAGGTTAATGATGCACACATGCACTCACAAACATCAATGGTCTGTATAAGATTTTTAACACACCAAAACACACACACATACACACATGCATGCACACACACACACACACACATGCACAAACTACCATAACATTACCACTTTGTAAATATTCTTATTTGTCCATCATTTACCCATCCATATTTTCAGTAAAGTTACAATATGTTATACTTTACTAGGTTGTTTCCCTTGATAACTTGCCAGTGGCCACTTAAAATTTCCTTCAACCAAACCCCTGTTATTATGCCAAACTTTGACTAAAGATATGTTCAAACTGAAACAACTTGTAATTCAGTTAATATGTTGCAGTTTCCAGCTGATTATATTATTTTGATATTTAATAATCTTTGAAAAGGTTATAATTTTTTCAACATTGTAAAACAAAAATCATTACAATGAACTATGAGAAATATCTGGGCTTATTTATCCAGGATTTTTCTCAAATAATTTAACTACAGACCAAATAGAAAGACATAACTATTCAGTAGAACCCCTTATGAGGTCCCCCTTTCAGATTTTTTGTAGAAAGGGTGTCCACATAAAGAAGGGCAACTGAAGTATTTTTGCCATACATACATTTCTCTGGTAGTAGAAGTGGACCCTGTTTGAAAGGAGGAACTTCTACTGACCATTTTAATATTCCAGTACTAGTATATATTTTAACTGTCTATTTGAGACAGTTAATCCAATTCTGACAAACTGCAGTCACATGGTTATACCATACACATCAATCTGGTTACTTCAAAATTTCATTTAAGATAGTGTATTTGTACACTATCAAATTTGTCCTTTTTCTTATTTTTTTTTAAATTCTAGTGACCAGGTGTTATGGTTGACCTTACACAGATCTCTGGTCTGCTGAAGTCTGAGTATTCACTAATGTTGAGCTTGTTTCAGTTGACCATATAACATCTTTCTTCAATGTGATATTCTGGTACTGGTTTATTCTTGTACACACCTAATTTTGGTCTGTTGGAATGGTACTCAAACAAAGTTGTAATATTGAGCCGTTTCTGCTGACCATATAGCGTCTTTAATTTGTTCTAGAACTGGAATATACCTAACTGTCTCTATTGAGGAGGCAGAAAAATCGATTTCTGACAAATTGCAAATTGCAATTTCGCGGGTTAATCATGCGCAGTAAAACTGGTCCGCTCCTGAATTCAGTTGAAGATTTGGTATAGCTGTGTGTCAGATGGGACCAGGTAGGGTGTTTTATTTGCTATTCCGGATCTGGATGTTGTAATCTAGACTTGGAATATACTTAACTGTCTCTATTGAGGCAAGTTTATCAAAATTGAGTTTCCCTACATGGTTAACCATTTATATTTAAGGTCTACTGGAAAACCATTTTTCTAAAAGTAATTATAGATATATTTTCTGTAAAGGTATTAAAATTACCTATATAATGGTTTCAGTGGACAAACTTTTATATTCCAGTCTTGGAACATTATTGACTGTCTCTATTGAGGCTTGTCATTCAAATTCTAACAATTGCAGTCACTAGGTTAATGATGCACACATGCACTCACAAACATCAATGGTCTGTATAAGATTTTTAACACACCAAAACACACACACACACACACACACACACACACCAAAATATGCACAACTACCATAACATTACCATTAGATTCATTTTATTTGAGTTATTATTTGTACTTATACAAAAACGTCTTATAAAGCCATCAATTTCCTATCCATAATTTCTGTAAAGTTTGTTATACTTTACTAGGTTATTTCCTTGATTTTTTGGCCACTGGTTAGCCCCTTCCATTTTTTTTTTGTTAACACTTACGTTACATGCTCTTATTTATGTTTACTCCTAGAATAAAAACAGCTTCCTGATCTGATGGTCATTTCATTTTCAAAATTATTTTTGTTCATTTGATCAAAATTATCTAGTTGAACAAATTTCAGATTCATAAGTAGTGTAATAGTAAAGTGTATAAAAGGTTGGTTTAAAGGCAGGCAATATATCACCAGTGTGCATAAGATTTGCAAGAATTTGGCTTTAAGAAATAAAAATCTTGTCCCTTAGAAGATCTCACTGTATGTATGAGGTTTTGGGTTTGAACCTTGACTTGGTCTCACCAAGACTTAAAAATGTAGTGGGGGGGGGGGGGTGTCAATTTTTTTGTAAGTATTAAGAATATATTTTGGCATTTATTTAGGTATATTTCAGTAAATTTCATGATGTAGATGTTCAAATTGATTATAAAACATTTTTGTAAGAAAAAAGAATATTTAAAAAAAAATTAATATAATTTAAAATTTTTTAAAGGCTTTTAGAATAAAGAGAACATAATTTTACACTGGTCCATGTCTAGAAGCACAGAACAATCTGAACATTGACAAATAATTCAAACATGTGAATTTGCATTTTGAAAGCGAGGCTGAATGCTCTGGAGGGTAGTATCCTGTCTAGCTAGCTACAATGATTGTAAAATTTCATATTAGAATTCTGAAAATCTGAATATTAATTTTTGTAGACATCCCTATTTGCTGGTGCTTCTGGCCTTTAGTTATAAATTAGAACATTGTGATACAATGTTATGCAGTTTAAAGGGATTGCCTTAGTTACCATATTAAATGCATTAAACAAAATTTCACCACTGTTGTATATTTTGTAAATAATTATTGAATGAGATTTCTAGGTGAAATATATATTCAAATCTATTAAGTAATTTTTCAAATTTTTTAAATCGGGAGTTTTAATGCTCACAGACTGGTACCGATATATTATTTTTTCATGTTTTTATCCTTCTTTTGGATAAAATAGATTTCGGTATTAGACTCATAAAATATTATTAAACAAGTAAATTTTTAATTTTTAATTTTTGAATCTTAATAATAAGGAGAAACGTTATGATATTTTCCCAATATGGTGGTCTCCCTTGTTTCACAATAAGTTTGCTTTGTAATGTTACATAATTTTTCAATTTATTGATGCAATATTTATGGTTTGGAAAATATAGCACATGGTGATGTGTTTATTTTTTATTCTTATACATTTGCATGGTCACCTTATGTACTGTATAAGAAGGCAAATGTTATTACCACATTTTTTTATACCCATATAACTAACTGTATCCACCCTTACATACATCAATTGAATATGATTAAATAGTCAAATTTAAAATTAAATCCAATTTTTATATTCTCCCAAAAAATGCTGTCTTAATGATAGATCTTTGATCATGTTGAACTGCAAAAATGATCTGACCATATTGTGAAAACAAAATTGTGGATCTAAAAACGTATTTACAGTTTTGATCAAAATAATGTATTATTTGACCCAATATAACAAATTTCTTTTATTTATACTTTATCACTTACTGATGTATTTATGCCATTCATAACTTTATAGCCCATATACATGTATATTATAATATATGTAATGATAAATATGTGGTAATAACATTCCCTAAGAAGAAACATCAGTGGTAGGAAACTTTTGCTGTTTTGATTTTCAGAACTATTCATGACAAGAAATTTTCACATTATGTTTGTTTTACAAGAGTCGCAGTGAAAATTGCAAATGTGTTTCTTCTTATACATGTACACACGTACACAACTATCTTGTGTTATGTATATTTTTTTTTAGATATTTTATAGTGTTAGACATAAAATATTTGAGACCACTTATAATGGTTAGCATTGCAAGATCTTCCACCCCCACCCCCATCCCACCCCACCTCCATCCCCATTGATTTTCAGTGGTTTAAGTGCCTGTATGGTTAATAAATCATTGCCATACCACCTACCTTAGTTGACTCTTAATCATACCCAAGGTTTGACTCCTGATCATGCCATCCCCAAGGAAGCTGAAGTACTCTAAACCAGTGAGCTTAGTTCTTGTTGTTGAGCGTAAGCCAAATGACCCTTCTTCACAAGATTGTTCCAGACCTCAACGTGATATTAGATCATCGTCAGGGAGTAGACCTTGTAGTTCTGTGAAAGTGCCTGTTTAATCATCCAGTTCATCGTTAGGGAGTACATGTTCTTCATGGAAAGTGCCTGCGGAGCTTGGGAAGTCAGGGAGTAGTGGAGCTGCAAGTCACCTTGATAGATTCGGAAAGTCAAAATCATCGAAGGGAAAGGACATACGAGATTGTGGAGAGTTTTGAGTAAACAACCTGTAGTGGATGACATCTTCAGAGGACTCCCTATTGCCAGCATATTCCAACCAATTGATCATTTAAGTATTTTTGTCTTGAACATTCTGATTTTAGCATTACTAATGAAGAATTTGGCCACTGCAATAGCTCAGTTGGTAGAGTGCTCTCTCCATGAGTGGGAGGTCATGAGTTCGAACCTCGACTAGGTCTGACCCAAGACTTCAAAGTGGGTAGTGACTGGTCTTTCGCCAAGCACTTGGCATTACGAAATGAAAGTCTTAGTTCTTTTGGATGGGAACTTAAAATAAATGATGTTCCTTGCCATGGTAGGCTTGGCATGATAAAGAACCCTGCTGTATAATGCCATCAGTGCAACACACAGGCAAAATTTCTGCACCTTTGCCTATAGCTGGTAATGTCTTGATATAAGTGAAATATTCTTGACTTGGAGGTCAACTAATGAGGAATTGGATTGAGAATCTGAGTATAGTGTTTAAAAATTTGGTATTTTATATGGAGGGCAAAATAAAAGTTTTACTTTTTAGCTAAATTAAATGTTTGGTATAATACAAGTACATGTTATCTTGGATCAAATAATGGCAGTAATACCATTACTAACTGCATGCCACTACACTTACAGCACGCAGTAACATGTCTGATTGCTAATTATTGTTCTGATTAGAACAGGAAACCTTAATGTATACATTGTTAAATAATGCATACAATATCATTTCCAGTTTTAATCTGGTCCCAGTTACACAACCATTCATTAACTAAAATCTGGCAAAAAATCAAATTTTGATAATTTTGTAAGATATTCAGGAATTGAAGATGTCATTTTAAAGACCACTTTAAGCTTAAAACATTTTTCAAAATATTTATAGTAGGTTAAAAAAAAGAATTGCTAAATTCAAGTGAAGAAAAATTGTATTGACATAGAAATCTTGACTTGAGGGATGAGATGCTTTATTAACCAGACCAAGGCTTGCCGGAGTCTGAAAAAAAGAATCTTATTCTAAAGGTTGAGATTTCTGAATTCACTACAAAGCAGGGGTTGAGTTCTTTTTCTCAATCAAATATTTTCCTGTTTTGTGAAGGTTTTATGGTAAAAATTATCCTGAAACTGTGCAAAAAATTAACATTGTTTGCATTGTGAAACTGAGGCCTTTTTTCCCTGATCTAATACACTACACTTTCTTACCCTGTAACTAATGTGCCATTATTTGGTCATTCTGATGACAGTATGCTTTTTGATATAAGAAAATTTGAAAGACGTACATGATATCTAGGTTTCTGAATCCAGTTCATAATTAGTAATGTTTGGGACTTTATTCAGATGGCCATCGGAAATTCCAAGTGGCCAGGCAACCTTTTCTTCCAAATAAAGGAAATTAAGGCATCTTTTAGGTATGGATAACAAAAATGCACATTTTGAAAACTGACATACAATCACTTACATCGGTGGGCTGCTGAATTATGCCAAGTGCTTGGCAAAAGACCAGCCACTACCCACTTTGAAGTCTTTGGTTGGACCCATTCAGAGTTCGAACCCATGTCCTCCCACTTACCAACTGAGCCACTACAATGGTCAAATTCCTCATTAGTAATGCTAGAATCTGAATATTGAAGACAAAATACTTAAATGATCATTTAGTTAGAATAGTGTTTGAAGCAATGGTGGGATAGTTTATATTAAAGTAACTGCAGTGGTGACCCCAGTTAAGAAAACCAGCAGCCACAACTTTGAAGGAATAAAATGCAACAAACATTGGAGTGAACCTAGAAAATATGTAGGTATAATGTAATTAGTGTAAAAAACTTCAGCTTCCTTGCTAAAGGTTGGTATTTTCTGCAGGTGCTCCAGTTTCCTCCACCATCCCAGACTTAAGCACTCAATCATGACAATAAATTAGTCGGATTTAAAATTTGCTAGATTTAAGAATTGATTGTAAAACTCAGGCCCCCGATTCTTAAAATTCTTTGAAAAACTAAGCTATGCCTTGGGTGGATTTGATAAAATACATTTTGATCCTTTTTTTTTTCTCATATCAACATCTTAAAATATTTTGATTGTCATAATTTTGGCATCAGAGCACTAATGTCTTGTGCTGAAAAATTAAAACATGTTTAGTAAAACATGTAATATGTGATAATGCCCATTGTAGGTGTGAATAAAATGATGTTGGATTTTACATTTGGTTTGATATCTTGCAATACTTACCATTACAAGAACATTTTAAATATATTTACATGATTAAGTAGAGTCCTAAGTATGACATTAAAATCTACCTAACATTTTAACAAATACTGTTTACTCATAGCAGTATGATGTTTATTGCATTGAAATATATATTTTTTGTTTCCTGTATTTTTTGTGTAATCAGTTTTATCCATTTTTATTCTGATTTAAGTAAAAAAAAATATGTCGGTGATGAGCTCTTGTATATATATAATACCATTGACAGCATGTATTGTTATTGTGAATTTATCTGTAAAATTAATTTGGGTAAAAAAAACTTGATATATCTTGTGTGAATTGTATCTGGTACTAGGTTGTTTTTTTTTTAATTTAAATTCATAAAAGGAACTTTTTTTTTTAAAATGTCAAAATTTTAATTTCATTAAAATCATTTCTTTGTTTCCTGTATTTTTTATGTAATTTTTATTCTGATTTAAGTCAAAAATTATGTCAGTGATGAGCTCTTGTATATATATACATGTACTACAATTGACAGGATGTATTTTTATTATGAATGTATCTGTAAAATTTAATTAGGTAAAAAAAAGCTTTATATCTTGGTGTGAATTGTATCTGGTACTAGTTTTTTTTTATAAAATTTAAATTCATATAAGAAACTTTTTTAAAAGGACAGAATTTTAAGTCCCTTAGATGTGTGTGTTCACAGGTCTTACTGTGTTTGATACATATGAATTATTTTTTTTTTATGTTTTGTTATAATTGTAAATCCCTTAGATGTCTGTGTTTACAGGTCTTTCTGTGTTTGATACATATGAATTATTTTTTTTTATGTTTTGTTATAATTGTAAATCCCTTAGATGTCTGTGTTTACAGGTCTTTCTGTGTTTGATACATATGAATTATTTTTTTTTATGTTTTGTTATAATTGTAAATCCCTTAGATGTCTGTGTTTACAGGTCTTACTGCATGATTATTTATTTTATTTTTCATTATAATTGTTATGTTTTCAATTCAATGTAAAGTTTTATCTTGTTTGTTTGTTTCTTTGATTGGTTGTTTACACCGGCTGTGTCCAAGTACAGTTTATTTATTATATATTTATAATACATGTATTGTAATTGAAATAATTTATGTACTTGTTTTGTTCAAATTATTTTTTGTAAAATAAAGTCTAAAAATATTGATCTGATAGTTAAATGTCTTTTTAATTGTGTATTTATTAAGATTTCAAGTAAAATGTACTTATTGTAAATGCTGAAAGCAACAATTGCAACATTGCATTTGTTTTGAAAGAAAACTGAAATGATCAAAATTGAGAAAAACCCATTAAATTCTGCCGCCCTTTTACATTTGGTGCTGTTATGTTGTAGTGTGGAAATTGAGGCTCATGTTGAGATATAGGCAAACAACATTGACCTGTCCGCTTGACCTTTAAGTTAAATATTTATAATGGACTGATGTATTTGTTTAGAGTGAGTGAGTAATGATGTTTAACGTCCCAGTCAAGAATATTTCACTTATATCGAGACGTCGCCAGCTATAGGCAAAGGTGCAGAAATTTTGCCTGTGCGTTGCGCTTATGGCATTATACAGCAGGGTTCTTTAGCGTGCCAAGCCCATCGTGACACGGGACCTCGTTTATTTTAAGTTCCCATCTGAAAGAACCGTGACTTTCATTCTGTAATGCCGAGTGCTTGGCGAAAGAACAATCACTACCCACTTTCAAGTCTTGGGTCAGACCCGACCAGGGTTCGAACCCACGACCTTCCACTTTGTATTTGTTTAGAGAATACAAGTAAAAGAATATACCTGTATAGTGTTTGTATTACAGTAACTGAGAATCCTAACACTACACATATTTTGATATGAATATTCCTAATAAAAGGTCAAACTGACAGGTCAATGTTGTTTGCATATACCCTCAAAAATGTCACTAAACAGAGCTGTTTATGTTCATTGCGTAGGATTTTTATCCCAGTCAAGAATATTTCACTCATATCAAGACATCACTAGCTATATGTGAAGTGGCAAAATTGGAAATCTTGGACCCACACACTTGAAGATGGAGCCTAGGAATCCAACAGGCATATCCTAGCAGAAGATTGCTGCTTTTCTCTTTGTAGTCTTCTGGGAATTGACACCTCCAAACAGATGGAATTTACCTGTGACATACTATTGGTTATCTTGAATGATTAGAGTTGAGTTTAGTAGTGGTGTTTAACATCCAAGTAAAGAATATTTTGCTTATATTGAGACGTCACCAGCTATAGGCAAAGGTGCAGAAACTTTGCCTGTGCATTGTGCTGGTGGCATTATACAGCAGGGTTCTTTATCATGCCAAGTCCACAGTGACACAGGACCTTGTTTATTTTAAGTTTTCATCCGAGAGAACTGTGACTTTCATTTTGTAATGCCGAGTGCTTGGCAAAAGAACGATCACTACCCACTTTGGTTTACCCATGACCTCCCACTTACGGAGCGAGCATTCTACCAACTGAGCTACCACAGTGGTTTCTTTAATGATCAGAGACAGCTGTTATCATAAATAACTTTTAAAATTTTGTAACCTAAAATTCGCGTATAAAATTTAGGTCTGTGTATTGAAGGTCAATGTTATAGTTTGAGTGCTTGGCAAAAGAACGGTCGCTACCTATTTTCATGTCTTGGTAAGACCCTTGCCAGGGGTCGAACCCAGGACCTCCAACATACAAAGCGGGCACTCTACCAGCTGAGCTACAGTACTGGCTAAAGTGGAGTAACGGCGTTTTCGGCCCCAGTCAGGATTATTTCACTTGCATCGAGACGGTCAGTTCTGATTTTGTGAAAAAAAGTTGCCTGCCAAGAAAAAACTACCTTTGGCAAGCAATCTGACATACATAGTGTAATTCAACCACTGTGGTAGCTCAGTTGGTAGAGTGCTCTCTTGAGCCCCGACTGGGTCTGACCCACAGTTCTTTTGCATGGGAACTTAAAATAAACGAGGTCCTGTGTCGTGGTAGGCTTGGCACAATAAAGAACCCTGCTGTATAATGCCATTGGTACAACGAACAGGCAAAATTTTTTTGCATAAAGCTGGCGACGTCTCGATATAAGTGAAATATTCTTGACTGGAACGTTAAACACCATTACTCAACTCAACTCTCAAATGTGATTCAACCCAGGTGATGAGAGGCAGTGTGATCTGTTAGGCAGTGTTTAGACCACTTGGCCAAAGAGTCCAATGCCTTCCCAAAGCACAAGGAAGTAAATATTTGTTAAAAAATGAGTAATACAATTTGAAACTTATAAGATTTTATTACAACATGAAAAAACCAGAACTCAGAATCACAAATTGAAGATATAAACGTCAAAACATGACATCATATAAAACTAGTGTATCTAATATCTGAAGTCCCTGTCCATAGATCAACCAAAAAATGGTCTGATCCAAAATTTATGAAATCATGAAAATAGAATGTGCCATTAAAGGTGTTAATGTGTGCACCAGGTTTGTACAATGAAATTCCCAATTTTAGTGGGTAACTCGAGATTTTGAGATTCCCAATATCAGTGGGTCATCAAGATTTTGAGATTCCCAATTCCAGTAGGTAACTCGAAATTTTACAGGATTTCTTACACCCCTTTTTTGTATGGTACATTCCAACTTTTACAAAATAGAATGTGCCATTATTAAAAGGTGATAATGTTGGCACCAGGCCTGTAAACCAGTTTCCCAATTTTAGTAGGTAACTTAAGATTTTTACAGGATTTCTTTTACCGCTTATTTTGTGTGGTACATTTCACATATAGAAAAATAGAATGTGCCATTGAAGATGTTAATATGTGCACCAGGTTTATACAATAAGATTCCCAATTTTAATGGGTAACTCGAGATTTTACCCAATTTCTTATACCCCTTTTTTGCTTGGTACATTCCAATAGTTTTATTTTGGACTACTCCTACTCCATCGTTCTATAAGAATGACAGGGTTAATTATGAGAGTGTGATAGTGACTGTGAACTTCAAATCAGTTCATATTGTTACTTTAACATCAAATATGATATCAGTGCTTTCATCATTAAATATAGGTCACGGTAATCCTATAACAATGAAGAATCCATGAATATACAAAGCTACTTTTACTAACCAGAAACAGATAATAGATTGGTGAAAATTTAAATGGTACTTATACACAAATAAAGATAGACAAAATCACATGAGAAGTGCAGAGTTTGAAATTTAGGCCAGTCTGCCAGACCAAACCCTGTAACTGTAATGTTTGTTTTGTTATTTCCCCTATGTAACCAATGGAATTTGAAATCCATGGTGGTTAGGATTTCAGCCTACGGTAATTTTGGACACTTCAAAGGCATCATTTTGACATGACAATAATTAAAAATTTACAAAAATCAAATGAAATGACGACAAAAGATGGCAACTACATGAATGCTAATATGTCCACATGGCATTTGTACAGATTGGCAAATCTATATATTAAATGCAGAAAGAATTTTTGTTTTTAGGCAAACTGAACAATTTTTGCTAGTTTTTACATCATTTCGTTTTCAATATAAACAGAATTCATCAGCTTTAGCATCCTGTGATTTTCATTTTACAAGTGAACATGTAAACCAAACCTGAATGATACCAAATTGTACTAGAATGGTCCATTTGAATTAAGAGTATCTTTCATTTAAAATGTATCCACTGTGATTAAGTGCTTAAGTACTCATAAAAATTGACTCAATTGAACTTTGCAGGCAAAATATTTCAGATTGAGTAAATGGATGTGTGTATGCATAGAATGTGGATGCAATTGTGCATGTGTGTGTGCATCCAATATATGCACATTGTGGTAATGAATAGATATGAAATGTGTGAAAAATGTATCAAAGGTGTGTGTAGGTGTGTGTGTTTATGTGCAATATTGAAGAACAAATTCTTATGATTTCAATGGTGTGTGTGTGTGTGTGTGTGTGTGTGTGCTATCAAAGATCAAATGTTTATAATGCTTTTAAAACCACATGTATCAAAACTGCACACATGTGAACAAACAGCACCAAAAATCACAAAAACAACAACAAGAAACAGGTAACAACAGTAAAGAATTACTCTAAAAATCACAGTACACTTTAATCAATAAATAAAAAATTCTGAAAGATGAAAAACAAAATTATAAACACCTCATTCTGAAGATAAAAAATTAAAAAGAATTATTCGTAAAAATGGAATCATGATCAAGAAAAGTAAGATTTAATTTAGTCAATTTTAAATGACAAATGAACTCAATAAATATAAAAATTGTGTTTAAATCTTTATTCTTTTCACAAATTTAATTTGCGAATATTCTAACTTTATTAAAAAAATACATAAATTAATTAAAAAAATTTCAACATAATTTTTTTTACAAATTTCATTTGTAATTAATAAAAAAAAACCACATTAATTTGATTACATAGATATAGAAGTTTTATTGCAAAGTTCAATTGTAAGAAAATTAAAAAATAAATAAGTAAAAATTGAAGAATTTAACAAAAAATTATTATCAAAGACATAAGGAATACTTACTTCAAATCTGATTTCTCAAAAATATTAAAAATTACAATTTTCATGTAATATAATTTAAAAAAATCAGTTTACATATTTTGATGCAATATCAAAAAACACTTCATTTACTGAAACATATAAAACTGTGATCATTTTATTGTATTAATTCCTGAGATGAACCTTAATTATGTTATTTTTTTTTTAGAAATTGTGAGTTTAAATTAATTCTATTAGATTAGCTTTCATATAAAAATTAAGGAAATCAAAAATCAATTAACACAGGGTTAGATTAAAAAATATGGCCATGACCCTTAGTATTTCATCCCTGAACTGCAAAAAGAATATCTTGGTTTGCTTATTCAGGGCAGGGCTTTTCAAAAAGAAAAAAAATTATAGATTTCTAGATTGATAATTAACAATAAAAAGCATTGAAACAAATCTGGAATAATAAAAAATATGAATTAAAAAAGAATCAAATATTACCCCATGAACTACCATCCCATCCCTCCCTCCCTCCCAAATATCATTTCTGTATGATGGACACAAAGAACATACCGGTACCAGTATTTCTTCAACATGAAATCATGGGTACTACATTAACTGGACAGCAACATTCTCGAGAAACATGCATGATGACATACAGAAAGAAACATCTAACATACATATACATGTATAATTATTTTTGTATATAGATAAAATAGAAAACTATATTCCATAAGCAAGACCCTATTTACATGACCTTTGGCTATGTCTAGGATTGGTGAATCAATCCATACTAATTTTAGTGTATCTAAATCAAGACAATAGATTTTTTAATCTTGATCAACTGATCAATTTGACACACACCTCATATTTTCACTATAAGCCCTGATGGTTTCACATACTGTTTTTAACTTCTGACATACCAGTAATAAATTTTTGACATGTAAATAAGGTTTTTATAAGTAAGATTAGTAATTCAAATATTTTTAATTTATAATTTTATTAGCTGTTACATATAAAAATCGAAGAATTTTATCTAAAATCCAATAAAATATGTACTATAATTTGGCAGTTTTGTAACCATATATAAGAACATTTTACAAAACTTTTATACATATAGATAAAGATCTATTACAACAATATACAAATTACTCTTATACCAAAATATACAAATATATATATAAAAATCCTTAATTAAATTAACACCTTAATTAACATACCGGTATAATAAATAGTCATAGATGGACAGCTGAGCAAGTACATGCTATAAATATATTGTACTGTTGGGGTGTTTAATTCTGTGGAGATAAAATTTTGCGGTTCAGACACTGGACCTTATTCACGGGTATAAAATTTTGCGGTGCAGTGGCCAGTGTTAACAATTTTCTGTATGGATTATCTCAGTCTACGTTAATGAATGCTACATGAAAATATTCCTTTGGTATTTAATTTCATGCTAAACCGCAAATATAGCAAATTTAAATCCCCAGTGAATAAAAGCAACTATACAGTATAACTCCAGAAACGTGAAGCTTCCCATTTCTGAAGCACCTTTACCGGTGTATGCTATATAATCTCTTTAAAGCTTTATTCCTTCTACTTCCCTGTTTATATCTTTCTATCTATTCTATATAAGTATTTGTATTGTATGAATTTAAGCAACACTACTGCCTTGCACCACCAGAAAAATGAAAATTATCTCCCTTTGTTTAGATTCTGCTGCTTATCAATATTCTTTACGCTATTTTTGTCTTTCAGTTCATAGTAAATGAGCATAACTCGCCATTTCTTTCCTTTACTATCAAATGATTCTATTTTGAACAAAGTTTGAAATGATCATTTATACATGTAGTCTGAATATTGAAGAATTTGCAAAAAAAAATTGAAATAAATCCAACTTCATTGTTTACATGCAGAACAGTTGGAAATAGTGTTTAAATAAGGTATTTTGACCTTTTTGGCACATTTTTCAGATAAAAACTATATCTTATGCTAATAATAAGAATAAGAATAAGATCTATTTTGCACATCCTTTTTATATACGACAATTGTAACTAATTTTGCACATCTTTTTATATAGACTTGCATATACTACAACCGTAACTACAGTATCCCTTTGTGCTAGTATTATGCATGAAAAAAGAAGAAAAATTGCCACATTCCAGCATTAAGACAACTAACTTATGTAAAACTATTCATAATATTAGTAACCACTTCCATTTCCCTTCTCACAATAGTATGTATGATGTAAAAATAAGCTCAAAGTACATGTACCATTAGTTACATCTCACAGTTACAGACAACTTTGTATATCATATTTTTTATTTCTGCTAAATTAAAACAAATCGGATAATTATCTTAATCGGACTCCAAAAAATATCCAGTTGAAAACAAAATACTAATCAGTGTGGTTGCCATAGAGAAGCAGGACTTCCATGGCAACCAACAGCACAGCAAATATTTTTCATTCAAAATTAAAGTAAAAATGATTAAAGAAGAATGTATGTAAAATGCAGATGAACCTAGAAAAAAAATTCTTCAGTATCGTTTCTATGGAGAATGATGAATTCCATGACAACCAACAGGTTAGCAAACTTTTTTGTTTGAAAATAATATACACATAATTAAAGACACAATGTGCTGAGGGAGAATGTACATCTTTGAACAGGTATCTACTGACCAAAAAATGGATACATTACTGAAACAAAAATTCTTCAGTATTGTTTCCATGGAGACTAATGAATTCCATGGCAACCAACAGTTCAGATGATTTACACATGATTAAAGATACAATGTGCTGAGTAAGAATGTATATCTTTGAACAGAAATCTAATGACCAAAGAATTCATCTATTACCACTACAAAAATTCTTCTGTATTGTTTACATGGAGACTAATCAATTCCATGGTAACCAACAGATCAGCAGATTTTTTTCATACAAAAATAAAATATGCATGATTGATTAAAGAAAGAATGTTTAGAGGAAGAATGTATGTTTTTTTCAACACAAATCTAACAACCCAAAATTCATCCGTTATGACATGTACCACATTGTGGAAAAATGCAGAAGTTTGAAACACAAAATTTTGTATCAATCAATGATATATATATATATGCTTTATGTATACTACTTATGTATTTTAGGTAATATTGCCTTGCCTTTGTATAATTTCACAGACAGAAGTTTTCTATATATGCATTCATACTAGTAATGAACAATCACAGAATAGTTGAAACACAAAACAATATTATACTGGGCACAATTATCTTTGGTCTGTGTTACGTACTTAAAACAAGGTGAATTCACGGTTGGTTAAACTCATCTCATTTACAAATCTGAAAATATAATAAAAACATGGAATTATTTAAAATCATTAATGATTAGGTTTGAAAAGTGTTATATATATCAACAATACCACCATATATATTTAAAACAGGTATAGATGGACGCTAACACCCGTATTTGATTATAGAAGAACCTTGTTTTAATGTCCCTCAATAACTTTGCCACATCACTTATCACCACAGCATTTTAAAGTCTTAAAATCTTTTTTTTCTATTTTTGTTTATATGTAACCCTTCCTTGATTTACTGGAAAACCCCTTTTTGATGTCAATCTTTTTTTTTCACACATCCAAGTAGCAGCGAGGAAAATAAATTTTTTTAAAAGATTTTTAAAAAATAGGCACAGATGTGAAGTTTGCTTTTGGTATATGGTAGTATGTTAGTGTGAGGTTGTGGATTCAAACTCTGACTGCATCTGATCCAAGACTTGAATGTGGGTTGTGACTGTTCTTTCCCTAAGCAACCGGCATATGGAAATGAAAGTCATGGTTCTTTTGGATGGGATAAGTAACCCTGCTTCATAATGCCCTCAGTGCAACACACAGGCCAAATTTCTGTACCCTCACCTATAGCTGGCAATGTCTCGATATAAGTGAAATATTCTTGAAGGGGATGTCAAATACCATTTCTCAACTCAACTCAACATATGACAGTAGACTGGGACATTATCATGGAAGATTGAAATCATAAACATACATTTTCACTATAATGTTATCCTGATGCTTCTGGGACCTACAAATGCACTTGAATCATACTGCTGGGTACCATTTTTGCATTATAGTTAGTGCCTGTCCAAAGTCAGGAGTCAGGGGCGGATCCAGGATTTTTTGAAAGGGGGTTTGAGAATTACTAGCATATCAATGCTATGTGCGAGCGACGAAGGGGCAAACTTCAAGAGACTTGGGGTCTAGTAAACGCTATCTGGAACAACATGTATACAGAAATGGGTTGTTACATTAACATTTATGGTCACATCAACCAATAGCTCTCTCTCTCTCTCTCTCTTTAAATTTTCAAGGGGGGGGGTTGCAACCCCCGCAACCCCCCCTTAAATCCGCCACTGGGAGTTTTATAATTAATGGTATTCTTTATGTCTGGAGTGCTTATTTAAATTCAGAGGATGATAAATCCTCAAGTCCAAAGACAAGGACTTAAAATTGAAACAATCTGGATGTCACATCATGTGTAAAAATTTTCATGCAAAAACTAATTTGACTGATATTTTATTTGTTTTTGTGTGTAATTTTCTTTGTTGCTTTGGATATTGCAGTAAGTACAGCAACACCTCATTATAATGCCTTTCAATTACTTTGCAAACTCATTAAACTATTGAACTATTCTGAGGGTCATAAATTCCTTCTTTCATAAGCAACCCTAGATTTATCACCAAAACCCTTTTTATAATACCAAGTTTGACCGAACAAATGGTGACAATGAATCAAGTTTTAACTGTACACATTTTTCACTGATTTAAATTTCTACATACAGTCAAAGCTGTCTATAAAGGCCACCCAAGGGAACAAGTAAAAGTGGTCTTTATATACAGGTTCAAATAATATGAATAAAAAACAATTGGGATACAATTTTATTGGCCTTTATAACAGGTGGTCCTTTATATAGCGGTGGTCTTTAAGGCAGGTTTGACTGTACTTATAACCAACACTAAGCACTGTTAAAAATCAAGTCATGTGTTTAATTTTAATCAATTGGGTATTTGGTTATACAATGTGCCGGATTTAAGAAAGGATCAAATTCACCAAATCAATATCCTGTTTCTATACTTATATGGTTATACATTAAAATTTTCAACACAATTAAAGTGTATATTAAAATTTTTACACAAAAGAACACATTTACATTATTACAATATGATCAACTTTTATATAAACAAAACATGTGGCAATTTTTCTTTATTACCCTTAAACTAAATAGTGGTAGTATTAAATTTTTATTATAAAAATTATTGAACACAATATAAACTGTAGAAGTACCACAAGGTTATAAATCTATATAGCACCATGACTTATTAATAAAACTTTATTGTCATTTTGTTTAAAATGCAACATGATCAATTTAGAAATTAAACAATAAAAGCACTTCAGAATTTCAATTTAAGTTTAAACTTCACTTAACTTTATTTTATTATTATTAAACATTCAGTTGTGGATCCGGGATTTTAGCAGAAGGGTGGGGGTATAAATATCTGAGCTTGCCTACATGAAGCATTAGTGTGTGTCCAAAGCTTCTGGTAGTTTTAATTCATTGTAGGTAAAGGAGAAAAAGTATTGTTATGTTCCTCTAACAGATTTGGTATTTAACAACATTATAATACACACATTATGATTAACAGAGGGCCATTAGGCCATGGCTCCTAAAAATAACTCTGAGCCACTTAATTTTACACATTTAAGCTATTTATTACTAATACAACTTCTTTTTTTAAAGGATTGGGGCTCCATCTCAAAACAGTTAAGCTCCATCCCTGTAGTACATGTATCTGTCTGAACATATCATTTTTCTATTTTTAAAATATATGTACAAAGAGTTACATTTCTGTAACTTTTTCTTCACAGCTGGTGGTGACTCAATATAAGTGAAAAAAATCTTGACCGAGAAGTTTAATCCAATTCACTAATGTTTTCAGATTTTAATATTACAAACATTTAAACATCCCCTTAGCAACACATCCTGTATCCACAATGCCTATCTGACTTACCGTGTCATTTCACTATTTAGATGTACATGTCTTTTTACGTATGACCATGGTTCATTAACTTTGATTGGCTCTTGTTTTGTCCACCATCCATATTTAAATGATGTTGTAATAGGAATTCTGTAGAGTTCATGCGGCTCTGTAAGAAATTTTATTTTAAAAGATTTAAAATATCCAGCAAAGTTCATTCTTCAAAGTTAATTTTTTCATGAAAAATTGTTACATTGAATTATTAAAGTTCTTTCATCATGACTTGTTACTTTTCATGCACACTCCTATTCAAATTTAAATCTTATTAAACTTGAAGGATAAACTTAAAATTTGAAATACACCAGGTATATGTATCTACATGTTATTTAACTTTTAATTTTTTAACTTTCAAAATTTTATGCCCTGATAAAACTGTTGAATGGACTTTAGGGCTTTTTCTACTTCTGATTTAGGGCTAAAATTAGGCCCCATTTCCAATGGCAAAAACATTAATATTTCTCCAATTTTTGAGCTATTTTAAGTCTTGGGTACCTTACCTGTTACAGTTTAGCTCACCAAAAGTACTAGTACATGTATAAATTCATATATAAACTACAGTACAATTTATTACAATTTGGATAATATAAATCATGTTGAATGAAACAGCTTGTTTTTTAAATTTGAAATTCCAAATCCGGACTTAACGTCATAGACCTGATCACTTTTTAAAAAAGTCAGAAAAAGCCCTGGGCTTTACCATCAAAGTCAAAGTGAAAGTCCTTTTGGCACACTTTTTCAGGATAGACTAGCTTGTGTTACAATAATATATGTACTCTTAATTTTAAACAAAATATTAAGACAATAGAGTGAAAAATTATGAAAGAAGAAAGAAAAAAATACTCTTGTAAAGTAAATGCCTGCTTGTAAAACGAGCGCTCTACAAATTCGCCTAAAGATACCCCATAGGTGAGACAGTAGTGACGTGATAGTACATACTATACCATGTAGCTATATCACTACATTTACATCCCTCCCCTTTAGTCTCCCCCTCCCTTAAAGACGTATCCTAGCATATATATATTTTAACATATATTATTTTATTATATTTAATAATTTTAATGGGATTATCCTGCAGTTGCACTTTGGTGGTTGCCACAATTCAAAGGCAGGATCCAGTTGTGGGTGCCATTTGTAACGTAAATGCTAGTTACAATAAAAAAATGGTTATAAATTCCCTTCCCCGACGCCCTGAATCAAACTGGGTCACCCATTTGTAAAGTGAGTGCTCTACTGTTTTTGTAGCTATATCACTACACTCTATATTTCTTACTGTGATTATTACTTGTTCCTTTTTCTGATTTTAGATTTTTGAAACTTTTTAATTGACTTTAAGTGGGTAGGAATGGTCATCAATTGAGCATTATTGTCTCTGGCCTTAGACATTTATAGTTATGGGTTCAAACTAATGCTTCATGTTATGTTTCTGATCTATCATACTTTGTGTGCTGTGTTTATGATTTCAACTTGTTATGAAAAATTAGCTGTTGCAGTTTTCAAAGAATAATTAACATGCATTTTGATGGTTTTAATAAACTGTTTCAGTTGTCTTGTTAAAAAATGTACATGCTTCTTAATCTCTTGCTGCCAAATGGACATAAGTGTACTCTACCCACTGCCTGTCCCACGGACACATAACGGTATGTCCTTTCAATGGAATTAACAATCCTTGGTTAAAAGACTAAGAAATTATCTTTTTGTAAAGTAAAATAAAATACAAAATGTTGACTATTGAGATTAAAATCTGCCATGAACTTATGGTGTCATATGACTTTAAACGACTGACATCATAATCTATTGTTGACGTCATATCATTTAGCATTGGGAACTTTGATTTGGCACTGCCAATGCTGTGTTGAAAATTAATTTGGCAGCAAGAGGGTTAAATTTTAGATTATATATATACACAATACAATAATTGTGTCATAAAATCAACAATCTAAGATTACATATTGACACTGATGTCATTCATTGTATGTGCAATATATGTAGATTTTATCATAAGAAATATTTTTCAACCTATGGCATCAAACATTAGAGAAACATTTGGGAATAATACAACTTCTATAGCAAAATGTTGTTATTTTCATCTTTCTAAACAGTAGTAAAGAATGTTTTAATGAAGTTTTACATGATGCAAACATTATAGTTACTTTTCTAGAAAAGGAACAATACCCTGGTTTTAAATTATATCCATGACAAAACTTTATCGTCCAATTCTCTAAAATAATGGGGTTCGTCGCTGTACCATGTGATCAATACCTCTTAACATTTGTGCGGAACAATTTGGAAAACGTTACCGTCACAAATTCCTACAATAACATTGTTTTTACGGGAAAACATCATCTTATGCGATTCTATATCCCTTGAAAATAAGTGTTCCGCACAAATGTCAAAGGGTAACAGGTGGTACAGCGACAAACCCCATTCATGGTCTAGAGTCATACAGATTTGTTTTCAAGGAAAATGGGGTTTCACAAGTGTACCTCATGTGTGAGACTCATGTTTCTGCAGAACAATGATTTTTGTCGAAGATGGAATCTCTACAGTTCACTTTTTTCTGTAAAATTGATGTTACTCTGGAAAATTTCGACATAAATGGTTTCACAAACATTAAGAAGAATTGATCACTTGTAAGGCTTGTGAAGTCCATTCCAGACATCTTGCATTGCGAATGGAAAGAAACCAAAAAGCCCATAGTAGTAGATTATCATATTAAGTAATGTGTCAGCAAAGAATATTTTTCTCAAAAATAATTTTTAACTATAGGCAGTAGTAGACAAATGATGCATAAAAAGGATAACTTTCTGGTGCACAAACACACACCATTCAATATGAACACTGGAGTATTTTGCAGTTTCATTTTTTTAAAGCTTGCAGTTTGCATGACACAAATGATCTTATTTGTATTGTAAAATGTTTACCTTTTGGGATCCTTATGTGTTTTGTTCTCATTCTTGTGTGTTCAACGTGAGATCCAACTGGACCGGGTCCATATCCGGAAACTTGGTCTATTGGCACGATTGATCGTCTAGGGGGATTTTTATCTGTCAAAGGAGGGAGAGCAACAAATCCCAGTTGTGTTTTTGAACGTTCTGGGTCTGCCTTTGCACGTGCAGAACCTTCCCTGATGGTATTCTGGTATCCTAGTTGAGTTAAACCGAAAAAAGACATGATTTATTTGGAATATTCTCCAAGGCAATGCCACATATACCTACATATACATTGAATGGATTAAAAATGTAAGGTGGCTGTCTGCTATAAGCAAGTTGCTATGCGTATTGTTTACATCCGATACGGTCGATATATCTTCAAGATTCGTAAAAAAATTAAAACGAACTAAGACACCTTGATAAATGGTATATTTTTAAGTTTTTGAAATAAGTAATACGGTAAAGCTTATTATATTTACGATTAAAAAAGTTATAAAATTTATTTCTTATCAAACAAAAAATTAAAATGCATTTATTTCTTCTGAATGGACTGTATTTTCGGAATTCTGTAATTTGTAATTGCCCATCCACTAAACCCAACCGGAAGTGTGAGACAGACGAATTTTTCATGTTCTAGAACCATCCAAAAAGAATCTGTAACCATCCATTTTATCTGTGTTGATTATTTACCGTCCAGATAAATTATGGGATCCTTGGCATTTGATGAATATGGCAGACCGTTCATTATCATCCGTGATCAAGATAAGAAGACCAGATTGACTGGCATTCAAGCTCACAAGGTACCAAATGAAATGTTTGTTTTGGTTCCCTAGCCCTCAGCTACTGTAAAACAATCTTTCCGTGTTATCGGTGTGGTGCAAATACATTTTCAGATTTGTCTCAGTTTCATAAGAAACAAAAATTAGAAAATCTGTTACTTCGACATTTCATTGGTGGCAAATGACAAAAAAGTTCATTGTCAACATAATCTCGTGTTGAGACAAGTCTGGATCAAACATCTAAACTCAAAAGTGAAATATAGATTGTCACTGTTGTTATGTAGCCACATGTTTAGATTCTGTTGTGCTTGTCAAGCTGGCATTGCTTAATGTTGAAACAGGACTGTATTCTTGAACACTGTCACTGGTGTGTCACTTAATTTACTACTACTGCAGGCTCCATGAATTCAGTCATGACTTTTAGCTAGGGGTGTGCGGTAATACCGGTAGGATCGATACAATATACTAATACCCAAAATAAAAAACTGGTATACCATGGAAATAAAAAAAATCAATAGATTTCTTTTAAAGACCATCATTTTGTTGTCGGCAACACTCGATAGGTTATGATATAATCTTTATCTCGTAAGTGTATGTCATCCACATACATATGCTTACCCGGATTAAAGTGTGTCTGAGATACAGTCACTTTGTTTATATCATATATCAGCAGACAATGAAGTCAAACTTGTTAAAGAGAAAGGGACAAAGGCAAAAATGTTGGTGCATTTTAAATTTATGCAAATTGCAGTGACTAGAACTGTAAATATAACAATGCAGATGTTAAATATGCTCCGTGCCAGAGTAATCTGACTTCACACATTCGCCATCATCACCTGAACTTGGATGACGGTTACATTTATACATAAAAATGCACAATTTTCAAGCATTGAGTAATTTGGCAATATATTGCAATTCATATGTTTTTTCCCCAATACCCACCTTACTGGTAGCAAGTCATATATGTGTCTGCTTTACTAGGATCCACAATTGTATCTTTGAGACTTTTAAGTGCTTGCAGCTGTAACTTTGTCTTTAAGTTCTAGCTTAAGAGTTTGCTGCCACCAGTCTTGTCTTCACACCAACTGAAATAAAGTGCATGTATCCCTGATAGGATTTGAACCCACGTACAACACTTAGATCCTGAGTTGGGTTGACTCTGTTGTGTTTTAATAAATAACAAATAAATATCCACTGCTAATTTTATTAAAACTTTTATTGTAGTCCCATATACTGGCAGCTAAAAGTGTAGCAAATGTCTTGAAAACGTCTTTAGGTCCAAAAGGCTTGGACAAGATGTTAGTGAGTCCAGATGGGGATGTCACAGTTACAAACGATGGTGCCACAATCCTTAAACAGATGGATGTAGAACATCAGATAGCAAAGTTGATGGTACAGCTCTCACAATCTCAGGATGACGAGATTGGGGATGGAACCACTGGGGTTGTAGGTAAGTAGATAAGCAAAGTTGATGGTTCAGCTCTCACCGTCTCAGAATGATGAGATTGGGGATGGAACCACTGGGGTTGTAGGTAAGTAGATAAGCAAAGTTGATGGTTCAGCTCTCACAGTCTCAGAATGATGAGATTTGGGATGGAACCACTGGGGTTGTAGGTAAGTAGATAAGCAAAGTTGATGGTTCAGCTCTCACAGTCTCAGAATGATGAGATTTGGGATGGAACCACTGGGGTTGTAGGTAAGTATAATATGAAAATAGGCATTGCCTATCCCGGGAAATGTCCAAATTTATTATCGGGTTATTGTGTACACAAACACACACACCCAAAAAAGGGATGGCACACATTGTTTTGTCTTAACAAATACTAGTGGGACTGACTATAGTTAACTACCGCTGAGTTCTTGCGTCATCTTTCAATCATGTTCTGTCACACAGAACTGAGTTTTGGTATGATCTTTCCAGGACACAAAAGGCTATTCAATTACCCAATATAGTGAATATACTAATCCATACCACAACATTCTCTATGGGGCGCCGTTTTACTATTTATTCACTATTTAGTGATATCAATAATTCGATTTTTGGATATCCATAATTCGATTTTTTGATATCCATAAATCGATTTATTGATATCACTAATTCGTCCTATTTTTTGATATCAATAATTCGATTTATGGATATCAATAATTCATTTATTGATATCCATACATCGAATCATTGATATCACAAATTCGATTTATGGATATCTAATAATAAGGACGAATTAGTTATATCAATAAATCGATTTATGGATATAAAAAATATTTGCAATATTCTTGAAAATAATGAATTCTCCTCATTATGGCGCTGCGGAGAGGGAGGAATTATTTAAGTTTTCCGATTTATTGATATCCATAAATCGATTTATTGATATCACTAAATCGTCCTTATTTTTGGATATCAATAAATCAAATTAGTGATATCCATAATTCGATTTATTGATATCAATAAATGAATTAGCGATATCAATAAATTGAATTAGTGATATCCATAAATGCAAATGAATTATTGATATCCATAAATCGAATTATAGATATCACTAATTCGATTTATTGATACTTGCATCAATATTTTGTATTCATGGTCAACAGGGCTCAAAAAAAGGGCGAAGTTGGGCGATATCTTCGCCCTGTTTCCAAAAACTTCGCCCTAAACTGTCCAAAAAGCGAAGTTCTAGTCGCCCTAAGTTTTGACAAGTGTATTTAACCCCTAAGGCGCCTCTTATGTATAACACACATTCAACGGTAAACACAGGTAACTCCCGATATATCCAGGTGTTTTAATCCGATAATTAGCTTAAACTGAGATCATCCATGCATGTCATGGATTCATCAACATGTTGTCTGATGTAATTAAAAGCCATCTTGGTGAAAAACTTCGGATATTTGCCATAAAAAACGTCTGTACCCCATTATATATACCGGGGGGGGGGGGGGTGTTGAACAAAACAGTAGATCGTTTTTTGTATGAAAATTTAATAAAATAACAGACCCTCACAGAATGTTGCCGTTTCACAAAGGAATCCATAAATAAAAGCATTTTCTGATAGAATGATTGCACATGAGTAGTATCATCTCTAGAAATTGGGAGTCAGACACAGCAGCCATCAACACGTTTGACAAGGGGGATAACTCAAAAATAATGGTGCATATATTTTTTTTTATTTTTTATTTTTTCCATTTATCAGTTTTACTTCTTAATATGTTGTAAATCTTTTTTTACATTATTTTTAAAAAAATAATGTTTTAAAGAAAATTGTACATGTATTTCACATTTACATTGAAATCAAGACATTTAGTGATGTGATATGATCAATGCATTTTGCTTCAATGAAAAGAGCATAATTAAAATAGCTTTTAAATAACAAAAAAAAAAAAAAAAAAAAGTACAATAATTTTTTAGAATCATTTTCAGTACTGCTACACTGCTACACCAAGCTTATACATATAATAATTCTGCACATAGCAAAAAAAAAAAAATGAAGAAATTTATATTATGATTTATTTGGATTCAATAAGTAATATTAGAATTTATGTAATATTAAAGTTTTCTGTAGGGATACTCCCATTTAAAGTCAAACATATTGGGAACTTGCGTCGCCACGTAAATTTCACTCGCGGCGGAAAAACTTCTCCCTGTTTTGAAAAACTTCTCCCTAATCTTGGCTGAGGGAGAAGTCACTTCTCCCTGTTTCAAAATCTAATTTGAGCCCTGGGTCAACCTAAGCCTTAACAATGGGATCATTTTGTAAAATAAGGAGCCATTGGCAACATGACCCCTCTTGATATAACATTGGAAATACAATGGTTTAAAGTTGATATGACAAATATGTAGTTAAACCCCATGATGAGCTAATTGTCTTGCATATCTTTGGATTATTAAACATGTTTTATTTTTTGTTTACACAGTATTGGCAGGTGCTCTACTGGAACATGCTGAAAAATTATTGGACAGAGGAATACATCCAATCAGAATTTCTGATGGTTATGAAATGGCAGCTAAAGTTGCTTGTGAAAACTTAGAAAAAATCAGTGAGAAATTTTTGGTTGATAAAAAGAACAAAGATCCACTTCTGAAACTAGCAATGACATCATTAGGATCCAAAATGTAAGTATCTGATTCTGCCTCTTGTACCATTTTACATTAGCACAGTTGGTAGTGCTTGATCCATATGTGGGAGGTCATGGGTTTGAATCCTGACCAGGTCTGACCAAGACTCGAAAATAGGGAGTGACTGTTTTTTCGTCAAGCACTCGGCATTTAGAAATGAATGTGATAGGGCCCTTTGGAAGGATGCCCTGTGTCGGCATTATTAATAGAATCTTACACCGGTAACAGGGTAAGACGGAGATATCTCAAACTCGGATGAATATTTTCAATGTCCAGAACTCGCTAAGCGAGTTAAGCGAGTTCTGGACATTAAATATATATCCGAGTTTGAGATATCTCTGTCTTACCCTGTTACTGGTGTAGGATTCTTTTTCTCACAACATTTGTAACATAAAACATGATTTGTAAACAAAAAAATGCATCAAATGTTCAGTTTTCATTTCATCATCCGTGCCTACTGAAAATGACATAATTGATTTTTGTTGACATTCTCACCTGAAATGATTATGACGTCATCAATTAAGTTTGTGACGTTGAGAAATTGTTGGTTGACTTCGTAATTTATCTCAACTTATTAAGTCCTTTCAACGATAAATCTAGAGCAGGTATCACTACGCGGGAAATTTAGCATGTAGCCTGTCTCAACCCTAGGGTGAGACAAGGAAATCCCACATGGGTAAAAACAAGGGATTCCCATGTCACAGGTTGAGAAATAATAATATAGTATAAGAAAACTCTTAATATAGTATATAAAGTGTTTATAGTTAAATTTTTAAAATCATTTGACGACTAGAGTTAGTAATTGGTGCCAATTCTCAGGTTCAACACATTTTAGTTGCATCTGTTACATTTTGTAAATGCTCAACATGTTCTGATAGAAAACATAAGGAGGAGATAGATTGCAGTCTATTTTTAGACCCCTCTTAATTTTTTTTTGAAATAATTTTACTTCTTTTTTTTTAATTTAGAGTAAACAGATGTCATAAACAGATGGCAGAGATAGCTGTTGATGCAATCATGTCTGTGGCTGACTTTGACAGAAGAGATGTCGATTTTGAACTCATTAAAATGGAAGGAAAAGTTGGTGGAAAATTGGAAGATACCATGTTAGTTAGAGGGGTGATTGTGGACAAAGATATGAGCCATCCACAAATGCCCAAGGTATTTAAAATCAATGTTTCATTCTTGTTGCCATTGTTGACACATTTAATTAGCAGTATGTGTAAAATGACTTCTGAGTTCTTTATGTATAACAAAATGCATGGCGAATTTCTGTAAGTTTTCTGTAGTAACTTTTAACAGATCAGACACTATGCTATATAGAACTTCACCCAGAACCATGGTCATGTTGTATATATCAGCATGTCACACTGATTTGTGGTGATACAGTTTTAATCAGCAAGAAATATCAGTATTATCATTTTGTTTGAGCTATGGGTGCATCTGTACCAGAGTGGTCTAAAGAGACTAGAGGAATGTACACTCCTCATGATATGTAGGTGGTGATACGGTTGTTTTCGATACAATACACTGAATATGTATTTGAAAGACAAAAAGAATAGACACAAGATTATTCTTGCTTTTATGTACATGTAATTTTCATTTTCAAACAAAAAATTTTGAACATTGCCATTAAACAATAAAATGTAACATAATAAACTTATCTGCACCATCTCTAAAGTCAAAGTACTTCCAGACCACCGATCTGATCGAAGCAGGGGCATTCCTTATGTGTATTGGTGCAAAGTTATCTTCCATAATGTTTACATTAAAATAAAAAACGAAAAACAAACTAGAAAAAACAGAAATGAACCGAACTGAAATTTTTCGGAAAAAACAAACACCAAATTGAATAAAATAAATCAGAACAGTATTGAAACCACAGTGAATTGTTTCAGGCCTATGTTTGTTGTGTAGGTTAGAATCCCACTCTGGCAGATCCTAGTGTTAAGACAGTTTGTCAGTTTGTTTGCTGAAGGTCTGTGGTTTTCTCCAGGTACTCCAGTTTCCTCTAGTCAGATTTTACTATTACACTTCGAGTGAAAAAAATCATGATTGGGGCATTAAATGCCATTACTTAAGAAATACCGTAATCCTTCTATATATTCGGACCCTCTATATTTTCGGACACCCCAATTTTGAAATTTCAATAATTTTCAAATTTCCTCTAATTTCGGACGGCATTTTTTTGCCTCTAAATCCGGACGCGATTTTGTTGGAATTCACCCGTAACAAGCAATACATATTGCTTATAATTAATATTGAATAAAAACAAGAAGAAATGTTGTTGTTTTGTTGTTAATTTACATTAGAATTTGTTATTTTTATGTGTTTGTTGCGTTGTGTATTTGCGTGATGGAGTCATGATTGTAACTTTGAGGACAAGTATTTTACGATGTATTTACGTTTTTAATGTAAGCTGAATATAGCCATACCTGTATTAAGTGTTTTAATATTCTTTGAAAGTGAAAGTTGATTGAAATAAAAAATCGTGGGTAAGAAACATCGTACGAGACCAGAAGTTCTGTCGGCATACAAATCCAACATCAAAGACATTTTTTCAGGAAGTGACGTTATCAATGAATTTCATTGGATGAGAAACTTGTGGAATCCCTTCTGATTCTGCATGTCAACTATGGGAATTCCCGATCCTCTGATACTTTCATTTGTCTAAAAACGGGAAGATGGACATTACGATGTATTTATTGTTTTTCCTGAGATTAAAATTGTTTGAAACGTGAGTTTAAACAATGTATTTGTAAACTATTGTGTTTTGTGAGTGATAACATCGATTTTTAAACAAAAGCTATATTGATCACGGCGAACCCCATTCATACATGTCCTGGTTCTTAATCGTAGAAAATGTGGAATTTCTTGACTAAAAAATATTCTTGACCATTATTAATTATAAAAATTTTGACCGTAGACAGTGACAGAAGACGAAGTGGGGTAACGGTGAACCTCAAACGGTGGGAACTACTGACAAAAATCACGCGATTTGCTTACAAAAAATGGCGTCCTTCGATGTTCATGATTATTGGTCAACAAACACACCAAAAAACGACTTTTTTGTGAAATAAACAACACAAGAGGTAATTTCAACATGAATTTTATTTGAAAATTGATACTATAGATGATATCCATGTGCGTATCGTCGTTGATAGTGTCTTGCATTACCGAGAGGGCAGCGAGACATTATCGGCTCCTAAATATCGGACAACTCTAAATATTCGGACACCCCCATTTTTCCAAGTGTATAATTTTCATATTTCCTCTAAGTTCCCGGACACTTGAAAATGAAATTATTAAAATTCGTCCGAATACATAGAAGGATTACGGTAATCAACATTTACCTGTGGTATATCGTTAAATAATACACGGGTCGTAGTTCATATGCGGAAGAATATGTGGGATATATTCACTGCATGTGAAGTATATGTTGATCATTTCAATTCTAACATAACTTAAATAAAAAGGACATACATTTTACTATCTACTTGCATAAAAGTCCATTGAAACAATTCTGCTGTTGAGATTACCTCCATTGAAATAAATGATTCTATGAATGAAAATTACGTCACAACCATTGTTCGCGACATAGCATGATATCATAAGATAAGCAAGGGAATATGTCATTAAAATGGAACAGCAATGGGTATACCGTTTGTTGTACCATGGCTTGCTCTCTTCATGTTTCATATGATAAAAAAACACAGGTCATGTTAGAATACTCGCTATTCCACGACAATTGCTAAAGGCGTGTGTACTATCGTTGATTTTGTTACATACCTTCTACCTTTAAGATTTGGAAAATTGAAGTTCTAAGATCTAGCAAACTGAATAATTTTTGGGTGCATCACTGTTGTTTTGGAGAATTTTAGTGGACAAATTAGAAAATTTTAGTCATTTTCCCCAGGAGAAATTGCCTTTATTTGGTAGTAATTTTGAGCAAACAAAATCACTGACTTTTATTGCTGTTAAATCATCTTTACTGTTCATATGTCTATGAATTTAATATTTAGATGCTGTACATACTATGTATATTTTTTAACATTGTAGCAAGTTAAAGATGCTAAGTTGGCTATTTTAACATGTCCATTTGAACCACCAAAACCAAAGACAAAGCATGGACTAGAAGTCAAATCAGTAGAAGATTACAAAAAACTTAGAGAATATGAAATTAGTAAATTTGAACTTATGGTTAAACAGGTAAGTGTATAATTATAATTTATTCAGATATGGAGGTGTTCTGTATAATCAGCAGGTGGGACATGCATCCATAAGATGAAGTCATTTGAAGGTGTTTTAATCTCTGATCAGCTGTTGTTGAGTAAGAGATTTCTGAATATATAGAGCAGAATTAACAAACAAGATTATTAAGGAAAAGATTTAAGAAATGCATATATTTGTTAGCATGTCTGTATAAAGTGAATTATGACCACCATGAGGACACCAACATTTATCTTTTGTTTCCAATTGAGAGGTCCTGTTTATTTGTAGGTCATGGACACCAATGCCAGCAATAAGATAATATCTGTATTTTGTTAATTTGTAGGTCAAGGACACAGGTGCCAATCTTGTAATATGTCAGTGGGGATTTGATGATGAAGCTAATCATTTACTTCTACAGAAACAGTTACCAGCTGTTAGATGGGTAGGAGGACCAGAAATAGAGGTATGGAGAAGTAGATATGATCTACATCATCATTTATTATACCATCCCAGTAACAGGTGTTCAAAATTATGTTTTGTAACAGGAGGTCCAGACCTTGATTTTTGACAGGTTCCACATAAAGTTTTGAAAGTCTGATATCACTGAAAGGCCCATGTGCCATTATGTTATCATACAGAAAAACTATATTGTTTTATTAAAATTGACAGGTCCATCAGACTTTTACAGTTTCAATATTGAGGGTCCCAATCTAAATTCAATAGGTTCTGGACCTCGGATCCAGATAATTTTAAACCCAGTAAATTCTTAAATATAACACATTTCTCATTTAAGTCATGTAAAAATAAAGTAATAGGAATAGCCATTTATATTTTTCTATAAAATATGTATCCATTGAATAGAATGAAGATTATGAATTTAAAAATGATGTTATTGAAAGCTTGTAGACCGGGGACCTTTCAGATCTATTAACAATAGATTTTCACATGAGTTAAGCTACATGTACTTCAAAGCTGCTACAAAATCCTGGAGTTAATATAGGGTGTCTTGACTATTCTCATAGATTTAATTTAATTATTTTCAGTTGATAGCTATAGCCACAGGTGGAAGAATTGTTCCCAGATTTGAAGAATTAACAGCAGACAAACTTGGTAGTGCAGGTATTGTCAGAGAATTACAGTTTGGTACAACCAAAGACAGAATGTTGGTTATTGAGGAATGTAAAAACACACGGGCGGTCACCATCTTTGTAAGGGGAGGTAATAAAATGGTAAGTCCTGATTCATAAATGTTCTCGCTTGTGTGCTATGCTTTACATTTAGATATATGTTACCGTTTCTCTGTTTGACAATATTCTAATAACACAGTTAATGTTGAATGAACCTTTCATGTTGTATTATTACAGTTAAACACGGTCATAGAAAATTATAAGCTAAATTTATCTTTGTCCTCTTTGACATAAAAATTTTATATCATCTCTCCAGGATGTAGTTCAGTAGAGTAATTGTTCTTTACATGTATGTTCCAATCAAGATTCTTTCACTTATATTGAGGGTCATTTCTGGGAACTGACAAACATTTTTCACTAGGATCTGCTGAAGTTTGATTAGACCTAAGTAATTAGAGGAGCTATGTTGAACAAGCTATTGACAATAGGTTAAAAGGTTACTACAGTGTCAAGATTTAATGTTAAGTTATGCATTTATATGCTTAGTTTTCCAAATCTTACAGTACTTTACTTTTGATTGTGATGATTGGATTTAAAATTCTGACCAATTCTCATGTGGAATAACAAAACCGTTATGAATAAAACTTCTTGCATTTCATATTCAGATTGTAGAAGAAGGAAAGAGAAGTTTGCATGATGCCTTATGTACGATAAGAAATTTAGTTAAAGATGACAGAATTGTTTACGGTGGTGGAGCACCAGAAATATCGTGTTCACTAGCTGTAGCTGAAGAAGCTAATAAGGTCAGTTAAGAAGCTCAAATACTCGGTCTTTTGTAGTTTATATTATATAAAGTCAGTGATTTTGGTTTGCCTGTCTTTTGTAGTTTATATTATATAAAGTCAGTGATTTTGGTTTGCTGTATATCACTACCAAATATACAATGTAGGTAGTTCCCCTAGGAAAAAAAGACTAAAATCTCCTAAAACAATAGTAATGTGCTGAAAATTTATTCAAGTTGACTTGTCCTTACCCCCAAAATATCAGATAATACCACAATATAGTGTCTTTGCAATAAAGATACTAGCTATTAACAGGATGTCACAATGCAGTTTGCTGGATCTCAGAACTTCAATTTTCCTAATCTTGAAAACACAGCTTCTTTTGATTTCTTTCAGAGAATACCTTAAAAAATCTTGTCATATATAGATATACACACATTTATTGCATATGGGGCATAGTTTGCTCCTGTCCATACACACATTGCTTTTCTCATGGATTTTGCTAACTCTTTGTATGTAATTGTTAAGTCAATTATTTGTAATGTAATCAAGTATGTTTTTGACTGAAAAATGAAATCCCTGTTTTTAAAAAAAAGTTAAAGTCTGTCCCGAGCCATTAGGCCCATCAGGCCGGAGCTTATCCTGGTTTCTGTGGCGTTAAGCGACTGAAAGTACAAGACTCTCCCCTGAATGGGACGCCGGTCCATCACAGGGTTAACCCCCAGCATTTTGCTGGTACTCATTTATTTTTCAGCTGAGTGAACTGGAACAACGTGAAATTAAGTGTCTCGCCCGGTCCAGGGATCGAACACACGACCTTCGAATCATGAGTCCAACGCCTTAACCACTAGGCCACGCAGTTCCTGTTTTTAAAAGGCATGGCGAATTTCTGTTAGTTTGATTTAGTAACTTTAACAGATCAGACACTATGCTATATAGAACTTCACCCAGAACCATGGTCATGTTGTATATATCAGCATGTCACACTGATTTGTGGTGATACAATTACGATCTTATCCCCTCTTCATAGATCTGTGTTGAATTTGCGGATAATTACAAACCCTATAATGAAGTGTAATACTGATAAAATGGATTATTTGGCTATTAAAAAACAAACCAGTTTTAGTTGAAGTTTCATTGGTACAGTAATTCATATTTGAAAATGGTCATAAGTTTTTTTGTCTGTAGAATTTGAAGATCCATGGATCATTTATCAGTTACAGCTAGCCAGGGATTTATCAGGGTCTTTTGGGAAAAGGCCCTAAACTAAAAATTGGGAAAAACTATCAACTTTTTGCTCATTTTGGGAAAACTTTGACATCATTTTTGATGCCATTAATGATTAAATCTAATTCTTTTAGTGTTTTGAGTTGATTCAAGATTGAGAAAAGCAGCCACATTTATGGCCAGACTTCAGCTATGTATCTGGTAAGATTTTCTAATTGGGAATTTTTTCAGCCCATTTTGGGAAAAAATCAATGTTTTTCCATTGGGAATGGGGCAGAATTTCGGCCCTAAATAGGCCCTTTATAAATCCCTGCTAGCTCACTTGGTGATGATCCCTGGTTTTCTCTGGACCTGGTGATTTCCTTTAGTCAATGCAAACGGGAAAAAATCTCCACTTAATCATATCAAAATATTACTTTTTTCTGTTGTAGATTTCAACATTAGAACAGTATGCTATGAGAGCGTTTTCTGATGCTTTAGAAAGTGTACCTTTGGCATTAGCAGAAAACAGTGGTCTACATCCTATTTATACCTTAGCAGAAATCAAATCTAGACAAGCCAAGGAAAATAATCCAAGACTGGGAATAGATTGTTTAAATAAAGGAACTTCAGGTATGTAGCCCTTTCTGTAATTTTTTTAAGTAAAAGGCAGATTACTGGACGTAGGCATCAAGTATGGGTAATATATATTGCAAACATTCAGAACATGCATTTAGTGGAAGTAGGCAACTAACTTAATTCAAATCCAAAAAAGTAGCAGACAACTTTTGTTGCTTTGTTGGCTTAATTGAAACCACTAAGTATGACTAAGTTTCCAAAACGACCGTCTAGTGATGTAAAATTAAAACTGGCATAATATGTAATTTCTAAGAACATTGAATACAGTCCAACCTGTCTTGAAGGCCACCTCTATATAAGGGTCACCTGCTTATAAAGGCCAGTAAAATTGTATCCCAATTGTTCTTTATTCATATCATTTCAACCTGTATATAAAGGACACCTGCACATAAAGGCCACTATTACTGGTTCCCTTTGGTGGCCTTTATAGACAAGTTTGACTGTATTACTAAGATTGCAGTTTGTTGGTTCATAGATATTGTTACACAAGGCTACCTTTCCTTAAGTTTGATGGCTGCCAGTTTTACACACAGTTCATTTTAGGATTTCTTAAATGGAGACATTTTCGAAAAACAATTCCTCTAAAGCACAATAACATCAATATGACCACTGAGGCCTTAACAATGGGACCAGTTGGTAAAATTAAAGATTAATGGCCCCCATGTAGAATGCACACTGAGTACAACTTGGAAATTTGGCAGATATGAATTTAAAATACATGTATGTATTATGAGTTGTATTTAAGAATTCAAATTTTTTAGGAGTTTAAATGTGAGTTTTAATTGGTTTTTTTTAGATATGAAAGAACAGAATGTTATAGAAACTTTATCATCTAAGAGAGCACAAATCCTGTTAGCAGTACAGTTAACTAAGATGATCTTAAAGATAGATGATATTAGAGGTGAACATGGGATGTAACAATGTAACAAAGTTACAACATAATATGTATACAGGTAGGCTACATACACATGTAGTAAATCTGGAAAACTTGTACTATTTTGAGATATGCTCTAGTTGAGTAACGGTGTTTAACGTCCTAGTCAAGAATATTTCACTTATACAGAGACTTTGCCAGTTATAGGTGAAGGTGCAGTGGTTTGAGATATGCAAGAAATGAAATTGCTGTTTTAAAAATCACTATATTAGTGTTGTTGGTAAAAAATTAGTTTCACATGAAAATAGAAAATGAAATAGTGTTGATTGTTGTACAAGTTCAGCAAAGGTTTAGAGGAAATAATATTGGATTGAAGAGTATTGCCAACATTTAGCAGATCTTTTTGATAAAAGATGTTAAACGGCGTGGCGAAGTTTTTTAGTGCCAACATTTAGCAGATCTTTTTGATAAAACGATATTAAATTGCATGGCGAATTTCTGTGAGTTTGATTTAGTAACTTTAACAGATCAGACACTATGCTATATAGAATTTCGCCCAGAACCATGGTCATGTTGTTATATATCAGCATGTCACACTGATTTGTGGTGATACAGAAATTATCCTACTTGTCGCAAGAGAGGAGTAATGTTATGAAGTGTTACTGTTATACACCCCTATCAAGATTCTTTCACTTCAAGACTGTCAGTCTTGGGATAGTGAATGAAACCAGAGTGCTTGGAGAAACCTGCCGACCTTTGGCATGTGATCTGACAAACTCTAACACCCTGTCCCAAGTGGGATTCAAACCTTGTAAAAAGAGCCAGGATGATTATAAGAATCCATTATGAGTTTCCATGTAGGATAGGGAAATCTCACCTGAGGGGTTGAACATTTCAGTCGGAGACGAGGCTTGCTTCCCATTTAAATGACAATATTTGGCTTCAAATTCGATTTCCAAACATCGACATCATGATGGAAAACTTAACTTTGTTATTCAACATTCTTCTTTAAAATAATTATCACCATCAGAAAGGATGCACCTGATTTTGGTTTATACAAAATGTATAAACTACGAAACGAAATTATATATTGTAAATTCCCAGAATGAACAGTTGAACATATTCAAAATTTCTAAATTTTGAAGACTTGGGTGTCCTTTTCCCGCAAAATGAAGTCGTGTTCGCCATATGATGATGTCATGCAATTGTCTTTTGATTATGAAGCCACTAGCCCTAATTTGCATGCACGACCCATAGAGGATAGAAATATCAACCATGAGTATCTTCAATGAAATATTTCTATATTACATGATCAGTCATGAGAGAAAAGCAAATCTGAACTGATTAACAGACAGTTTGTTATGAAACTGTGACAGAATACATAGAACACTGTAGAGTCAAATTTTTGTGGTTTAGAATTTCATGGTTTTGTGATTTTAAAAAAATTCTGTTGGGAAAAAAATTCATATAATTGTGTCTTGTGTATATTGACAAGTTCAAGGTAATGAAATTTGACATTCCATAAGCAAAAAAGGGCCCTTCAGAGCAATCCAATCATAACACAAAACAGCAAGTAAAAAAAACACAGTATGTTATGACAACATGGCTTTTGTTTTTGACAATTTTTCCACAATTATTGGGTTTATTTTACTTTTATTAGCTCACCTGGCCTAAAGGCCATGTGAGCTTTTGCCATCACTCGGCGTCCGTCGTCCGTCAGTCTGTCCGTCCGTCAGTCCGTCTGTCAGTCCGTCTGTAAACTTTTGACATTTTGGCTATCTCCTCTGAAACCCCTGAACCAATTTTAACTAAACTTTACAGGAATGATGTATGGAAGGTCCTTTACTTAGATTGCCGAAATTTTTTTGATCCGCCAAAAAACATGGCTGCCAGCGCAGAAGATAGTTTAACATTGGACCCTATGGGAAAAATGCATTTTTGACTATTTTCTAAGAAATGGCTGAAGCAAATTTAACCAAACTTTACAGGAATGGTGTAAGGAAGGTCCTTTACTTAGATTGCCAAAATTTTTTTGATCCGTCAAAAAACATGGCCGCCAGCGCAGAAGATAGTTTAACATTGGACCCTATGGGAAAAGCATATATTTGCTATCTTCTTTGAAACCGCTGAGCCAATTTGAACCAAACTTTACAGGAATAATGTATGCAAGGTCATTTACTAAGATTGCCCAAATTTTTCTGATACGCCAAAAAAAATGGCCACCAGGGCCAAACAAAGTTTAACATTGGGCCCTATGGAAAAACGCACATTTTTGCTATCTCCTCTGAAACGACTGAAGCGAATTTAATTAAACTTTACAGGAATATTGTATGGAAGGTCTTTTGCAAAGATTGCCAAAATTTTTCTGATCCGCCTAAAAATATGGCTGCCAGCGGGGAACATAGTTTAACATTGGACCCTATGGGAAAAACACATTTTGGCTATCTCCTCTGAAACTATTGAAGCAAACTTAACTAAACTTTAGAGGAATGATGTATTGGAGGTCCTTTACATAGATTGCCAAGATTTTTCTGATTGGCCAAAAAAATGGCTGCCAGAGCAAAAGGTAGTTTAACATGGGACCCTATGGGAAAAACGCATTTTGGCTATCTTCTCAGAAATGACTGAAGCGAATTTAACCAAACTTTACAGAAATGATGTATAGAAGGTCTTTTACTTAGATTGCCAAAATTTTTCTGATCCACCAAAAAACATGGCCGCCAGCGCAGAAGATAGTTTAACATTGGACCCTATGGGAAAAGCATATATATGCTATTTCCTCTGAGGCTTGGGAAGCAAATTGAACCAAACTTTACAGGAATGATGTATAGAAGGTCCTTTACATAGATTGCCAAAATTTTCTTGATTGGCCAAAAAACATGGCTGCCAGAGCAAAAGGTAGTTTAACATTGGACCCTATGGGAAAAATGCATTTTTGACTATGTCCTCAGAAATGACTGAAGCAAATTGAACGAAACTTTACAGGAATGATGTATAGAAGGTCCTTTACATAGATTGCCAAAATTTTTCTGATCCGCCAAAAAACATGGTCGCTAGGGCAGAAGATAGTTTAACATTGGACCCTATAAGAAAAACCCATTTTTGACTATGTCCTCAGAAATGACTGAAGCAAATTGAACCAAACTTTACAGGAATGATGTATAGAAGGTCCTTTACATAGATTGCCAAAATTTTTCTGATCCGCCAAAAAACATGGCTGCCAGCAGAGAACATAGTTTCACATTGGACCCTATGGGAAAAGCATATATATGCTATCTCCTCTGAAGCTAGTGAAGCAAATTGAACCAAACTTTACAGGAATGACGTATAAAAGGTCCTTTACGTAGATTGCCAAAATTTTTCTGATCTGCCAAAAAACATGGCTGTCAGTGCAAAAGATAGTTTAACCCTATGGGAATAGCATATATTTGCTATCTCCTCTAAAGCCACTGAAGCAAATTGAACCAAACTTTATGGGAATGATGTATGGTAGGTCCTTTACTTAGATTGACTAATTCAAATTGCCCGTTTCATTTACAATAAAGGCAAAACACTTTCAAAATCTCGGAAGCTGAAATTTCATTGGACAATAAATGTTACAACAATGGCTCATTCACATATGCCCCTAAACGGTGTTTCCTCAGATCTCCCACTCCGCGCCTATATCAAAAATGGGGAGCAAGTGAGAGATGCGATTTAAATCAGATTAAAAAAACTGTGAATGGTACATATAGTTCTACAGTGATTTCCTTAGCCAATCTGTCTGATATAAACAGTGCATTTTTTCATCACTGTAATACAAATTTGCTTTAAAAGCATTTTAGTCAGGTGAGCGATACAGGCTCAGCCACACTGAGCCTCTGGTTTTTTTGCATAACTCAAAAGTTGGTGCTTCAAAAGTAAAACAAAAATTGAAATTTCTTGTTGACCTTGGGTCCCTTTTAAGTTTTGCATGTTGACGGTCATTTGTAATACATGTATCTCATAATTTCATTTTGTAATTTTCAGCATGAGTTATTTATAGGCAGTATTGGTAACGAAGACAGAACAACAATATCAATTGATCTGAATGGTTACACAATTTGTGACAGCGAGTACAGACATAAAAAATGGATCTGTATTTTGATTTGATGTATTGAAAGTTACAGGGATTTTGTTAGCGTCTCTTGATACATTTTACAATAAATGTATGGACAGTTGGAGTGAAAGAAATTGTGAAAAATTCATCCCATTAACAATTATTTATTTTTAAAGTTTTTTTGTACAGACATTTTTTATATTAATTTCATTGACCTTCTACATCTGATATACAATATAAAATTTAATGAAATGACATTTGTGTTAACTGAGTATTTTTTATACCCCCCGCTTAAAAAGTGGGGGGTATATAGTGACAGGGGTTTCCTTCCGTCCTTCCGTTACACCTTAGGGTACCTATCTCTTATCCGCAACTCCTCCTAAAGCCTTCGATGGATTTTCACGAAACTTTCTCACAATCTTTGTGATATAATGTAGATGTGCACCTCCTATTTAAAATTTGATCCGATGGTTTTTGGGAGCTGGGGGTATTTTTTGTGAGCTTGTGGCTCACAGTTTTTCTAGTTTTTCATACCTTCAATTTTACAATCATTTCTTTATTAAGATTTTCCTTAACTTAAATCTGACAACTTTGGGCACTATTTTATGTTCATGTACTTTAAAATGAAAAGTTTCAACAGAATTAAAATAAAGATGTAATAATGACAGAGTAGGCTTCAATGTAATTCTTCAAATTTGGGAGTATCTTATAAAGTGTATAAAAAAAAAAAAAAAAAAAAAAAAAACCCACAAAACACCTGAAATTATTCAGATTTCAAATTTGTCTTCAGTTTAGAAAAATCATAGTTGCGAAATGATTGTGAAATGTATAATAGCCCTAAGGCAAGAATTGCACGGATCTTGATTCGATTTGATTAAATACAAATTAAAATCATCAATAATTGTAAATTATTTGCCCCTGGGAAAAATTACTAAAGTCCCCAATTTGACCATTAAAATTTCCAATACTAGAAGATTAAATAGTCTACCTTGCCCACAAAGTAAATTTTATTTACTAGTATTATCATAAGACATCTTTGCATTGAAGAACTTATATATTATAAGCATGTTATGCAGTTTGCTATAGTATAGAATTTCAATTTTTTGCCAATGATAAAGGCAGAAGGCAGTTTATATTAATTGTAACAAAATCACTGAATGCACATGCCACACTGATAATATCGACCATTTACCGGTAACATACTGTAGCTCGTTCACAATCCGATTGAAGAGTATATTTATTAGCTCACCTGACCGAAGGTCATGTGAGCTTATGGCATAGCGCAGCGTGTGTATGTGCGTGTGTGCGTCGTTAACACCTATTTTCGACTTCTCCTTTGAAACTACTGGACAGTTTTTAATGAAACTTTGTCAGAAGTATATATGGGCGGTGCGTTGCAATTCAGATTTGTTCGTGGCGTTGCCATGGCTACCATAACTAGGTCAAGGTGACCTAGGGGTGCAAAAATCTTAAAAAATCTTCTTCTCCGAATGTACTGATTGGAGAAAAAATCTGATGTGATATTTGGCTTCTCTAGGGTCTTAAGCCTATAGTTTGTTCATTTTGTAAAAATCGGATAAAAAATAGGTTACGCGTTTTTGCGTTTAATTTTGAAAAAATCGTAAAATAGCTTCAAATTGTTATAACTTGACTATTTAACCAGATTATGACATGGGGTTTTCAGTTTTGACATCTTCTTGTTAGTATCTTCAAAATGAGGTCAAGGTCAATTGTGAAGGTCGTGACCTAATTTTTTTTACCTCTGATTATAATTATTATCTCGAAAACTATAAACTTTTTGTATAGGCATGTATATTAGAATGTTGTAGGTATTGATACAACGATCATTTTGATGTATAGAAAAAGGTCATGGGTTCAAAGGTCAAGGTCACAGATGTGAAACAATACCGAAATGGTTAATTATCTCGAAAACTATAAACTTTTTGTATAGGCATGTATATTAGAATGTTGTAGGTATCAATACAACGATCATTTTGATGTATAGAAAAAGGTCATGGGTTCAAAGGTCAAGGTCACAGATGTAAAAAAATACTGAAATGGTTAATTATCTCGAAAACTATAAACTTTTTGTATAGGCATGTATATTAGAATGTTGTAGGTATTGATACAATGATCATTTTGATGTATAGAAAAAGGTCATTGGTTCAAAGGTCAAGGTCACAGATGTGAAACAATACTGAAATGGTTAATTATCTCGAAAACTATAAACTTTTTGTATAGCATGTATATAGAATGTTGTAGGTATTGATACAACGATCATTTTGATGTATAGAAAAAGGTCATGGGTTCAAAGGTCAAGGTCACAGATGTGAAACAATACCGAAATGGTTAATTATCTCGAAAAACTATAAACTTTTTGTATAGGATTATATTAGAATGGTTGTAGGTATCAATACAACGATCATTTTGATGTATAGAAAAAGGTCATGGTTCAAAGGTCAAGGTCACAGATGTAAAAAAATACTGAAATGGTTAATTATCTCGAAACTATAAACTTTTTGTATAGGCATGTATATTAGAATGTTGTAGGTATTGATACAATGATCATTTTGATTATAGAAAAAGGTCATTGGTTCAAAGGTCAAGGTCACAGATGTGAAACAATACTGAAATGGTAATTATCTCGAAACTATAAACTTTTTGTATAGGCATGTATATTAGAATGTTGTAAGTATTGATACAACGCATTTGATGTATAGAAAAGGTCATGGGTTCAAAGGTCAAGGTCACAGATGCAAAACAATACCGAAATGGTTAATTATCTCCAAAACTAAAACTTTTTGTATAGGCATGTATATTAGAATGTTGTAGATATTGATACAACAATCATTTTGATGTATAGAAAAAGGTTATGGGTTAAAGGTCAAGTCACATATGCGAAACAATACCGAATGTTTAATTATCTCGAAACTTATAAACTTTTGTATAGGCATGTATATTAGAATGTGTAGTATTGATACAATGATCATTCTGATTATAGAAAAAGGTCATGGGTTCAAAGGTCAAGGCCACCGATGCAAAACAATACCGAAAATGGTTATTACTCCAAAACTATAAACTTTTTGTATAGGCATGTATATTAGAATGTTGTAGATATTGATACAGCAATCATTTTGATGTATAGAAAAAGGTTATGGTTTAAAGGTCAGGTCACATTGCGAAACAATACCGAAATGTTTAATATCTCGAAAAACTATAACAAACATTTGTATAGGCATGATATTTAGAATGTTGTAGGTATCGATACAACGATCATTTTGATGTATAGAAAAAGGTCCTGGGTTTCAAAGGTCAAGGTCACAGATGTGAAAACAATACTGAAATGATTATATCTTGAAACTATTAACTTTTTGTATAGGCATGTATACTAGAATGTTGTAGTTATTAATACTACGGTTATCATGATGTAAAAAAAAGTCATTGGGGTTTAGTATTTATGTTTTCTTAAATCTATCAGCTAGCCATTAGTTATCAGGTGAGCGTATCAGGCCCATGGGCCTCTTGTTTATACCACAAAATTGGTGATATTAACTTGTTAAGTTTATATATAATCACACTATTCTAAGGATTATTTGTAATGTTATAATAGACATGCTGTATACATTGCCATGAGATCGTGAACGGCCTAGAGTATATATACTAAGCTATAGGATGATACATTTATTGGGTTATATGTCCCAGTCAAGAATATTTCACTTATATCACCAGATATAGATCAGTGGCAGAAATCTTTACCTTTGCAGTGCACTTAAGGTAATGTGCAGGGAGGGTTCTTTAAGTGCCAAGCCTGCTGTGATACAAGGCATCAGTTTTAAGGTCTATTCCGAAGGGCCCTGTGAATGTGTGTAATTATTTTTAATGTTGAGTGTTGCCGGAAAAGTCTTCATATTATCAATTCTTGGTCAACCAGGGTTCAAACCCATGACCATCCACATATGGAGCCCGAGGATGAAAAAGAACAATGCAGACAGTGTGATTGGAGCAGAGTGTTTCACGACACAGCCCCAGTCAAGATCTTTTCAATCCTATAGAGGCAGTCAAGTTTGGAATAGATGAGAAAACCAGAATATTCAGAGAAAATCATTGACAATTGGCAAATATTTTTGCACAAGAAACTGGTCCACTGAGATTAGTATCTAATTATTGAGAGGCACTGTCATCTAAAAGTTAGGACTACAGATGAGTTGAGTAATGTATAATGTCAAAAATATTTCACTGAAATTAAGACACCACCAGCGATTTTGCCAGTGCAAGGTGCTGATTTTATACAGCAGGGTTCTTTATCATGCCACACCTACCGTGACACAGAACCTTGTTTGTTTTGAGTTCCCATAGGTAAGAACTGTGACTTTGTCGAAAAGAACAGTCGCTACCCACTTTAAAATATCTTGAATCGGACCTACCGGTAGTTTGAGTTCAAACCAACAGCCTCCAACTTACGGGGCAAGCAATCTACCAACTGAACTATCATAGTGGTTACAGAGACAACTTGACCTCAGACTTGTAGGAAACTAAAAGTACAAATGATATAGACCAGAAACACATATGCTGTCTCCTCCAATTGACGGATCACCGGCCACGCCACTATGTTCCGACAAAGGCCAGACATGCTTGAATTACAAAAAAAAAAAAAAAATGAAAACTCAGCCTTAATTGCACTTTTTTAATGACATCACTGACACTAGTACGTCATTAGTTTGCCATGACGCTGCTTTAGTACCGTGATGGTGGCCTTTGTCGGAACATTGTGGGTGTGGCCGGCGATACGTCTTTTCATCCAAGAGCCTATGGTCAAGCACCTTACCATCTAGGTTCAAATTCAGATTCTAGTGTGAGCAAGTTTGTCAGTTCACTTGCCAAAGGTTGGTGGTTTTCTCCAGGCACTCCAGGTTGCTCTGCTAACCTAAATCTGACTGCTTCAATATAAATGAAATATCCTCCAACTCTGGCATAAAACACCATTATAGTACTACACTACATATATTTGTTCAATAATGGTGGCAACCACTGCGGTAGCTCAGTTGGTAGAGTGCTTGCTCCACAAGTGGGAAGTCATGGGCTCGAACCCTAATGGGTCTAACCCAAGACTTGAAAGTGGGTGTGACTGTTCTTTCCCCAAGCACTCTGCATTAAGAAATGAAAGTCAGTTCTTTCAAATGGGAACTTAAAATAAACAAGGTCCTGTTTCACAATAGGCATGGCATGATAAAGGACCCTGCTGTATAATGCCATCAGCGCAATGCACAGGCAAAAATCTCTGCACCTTTGCCATAAGCTCCATATAAGTGAAATATTCTTGACCGGGTGAATTACTCAACTCAACTCACATAATGGTAACTGCTTCAACTTACTATAACCAGTATATCTTTAAACAAAAAAAAAAAAAACAAAAAAAATCACTTGTAAATCATTTATTTATTTTATTCTCCTTTCACAGTTATATTATTTCATAATAATTATTTTGCTTGCATATCATATTCATTTAAAATAAGATATAACAAGAGGCCCATGGGCCTGATACGCTCACCTGATAACTAATGGCTAGCTGATAGATTTAAAGACAACATAAATACTAAACCCCAATGACTTTTTTCTATACATCAAAATGATCGTTGTATCAATACCTACAACATTCTAATATACATGCCTATACAAAAAGTTTATAGTTTTCGAGATAATTAACCATTTCGGAATTGTTTCGCATCTGTGACCTTGACCTTTGAACCCATGACCTTTTTCTATACATCAAAATGATTGTTGTATCAATACCTACAACATTCTAATATACATGCCTATACAAAAAGTTGATAGTTTTCGAGATAATTAACCATTTCAGTATTGTTTCACATCTGTGACCTTTACCTTTGAATCCATGACCTTTTTCTATACATCAAAATGATCGTTGTATCGATACCTACAACATTCTAATATACATGCCTATAAAAAAAGTTTATAGTTTTCGAGATATTTAAACATTTCGGGATTGTTTCACATATGTGACCTTGACCTTTCAACCCATACCCTTTTTCTATACATCAAAATGATCGTTGTATCAATACCTACAACATTCTAATATACATGCCTATACAAAAAGTTTAAAGTTTTCGAGATAATTAACCATTTTGGTATTGTTTTGCATCTGTGACCTTGACCTTTGAACCCATGACCTTTTTCTATACATCAGAATGATCGTTGTATCAATAATTGAGATAATTAACCATTTCGGAATTGTTTCACATCTGTGACCTTGACCTTTGAACCCATGACTTTTTTCTATACATCAAAATGATCGTTGTATTAATACCTACAACATTGTAATATACATGCCTATACAAAAAGTTTATAGTTTTCGAGATAATTAGCCATTTCGGTATTTTTTCACATCTGTGACATTGACCTTTGAACCCATGACCTTTTTCTATACATCAAAATGATCGTTGTATCAATACCTACAACATTCTGATATACATGTCTATACAAAAAGTTTATAGTTTTCGAGATCATTAACCATTTCGGTATTGTTTCACATCTGTAGCCTTGACCTTTGAACCCATGACCTTTTTCTATACATCGAAATGATCGTTGTATCAATACCTACAACATTCTAATATACATGCCTATACAAAAAGTTGATAGTTTTCGAGATAATTAACCATTTCGGTATTGTTTCGCTTCTGTGACCTTGACCTTTGAACCCATGACCTTTTTCTATACATCAAAATGATCGTTGTATCAATACCTACAACATTCTAATATACATGCCTATACAAAATGTTTATAGTTTTGGAGATAATAATTATAATCAGAGGTAAAAAAAAATTAGGTCACGACCTTCACAATTGACCTTGACCTCATTTTGAAGATACTAACAAGAAATGTCAAAACTGAAAACCCCATGTCATTATCTGGTCAAATAGTCAAGTTATAACAATTTGTAGCTATTTTACGATTTTTTCAAAATTAAACGCAAAAACGCGTAACCTATTTTTTATCCGAATTTTACAAAATGAACAAACTATAGGCTTAAGACCCTAGAGAAGCCAAATATCACATCAGATTTTTTCTCCAATCAGTGCTTTCGGAGAAGAAGATTTTTTAAGATTTTTGCACCCCTAGGTCAACTTGACCTAGTTATGGTAGCCATGGCAACGACAAGAACAAATCTGAATTGCACCGGTCCATATATACTTCTGACAAAGTTTCATTAAAAACTGTCCAGTAGTTTCAGAGGAGAAGTCGAAAATAGGTGTTAACGACGCACGCACGCACACACGCACTCACGCACACACGCACACACGCACATACACACGCTGCGCCATGCCATAAGCTCACATGACCTTCGGTCAGGTGAGCTAAAAATTAAACGCAAGCTCAACATGACTTCTCTTCTACTTCAAAGCCACTCACAAAGTGACCAATCAAAGTAAAGCAAATACACTGGGCATTCTGGGTATAAAAAAATTATTTTAAAAAATTTCCCCTTTTCTGATTGGCTACTATAATACCCAGAATCCTATGTCTACTTCCTGTTGGAAACTTAATGTCAATCTTATAAAACTTGTTCATTTGAATTTGGCTAATTTTGTTTGACAAACAATATTTTGAGGCCATCTTAATAGATTTGCGTTTTGAAAAGCTTAATTTTCTTATGCATTTATAAATCTGATATAGGTCACATAATAAAACAAAGCACATAACTTCATTTGTTCAAAGCTGAAAGACGGTTATCTAGACATGATTATTGTGAACTATCATCAGATTATGCACATAACTTCATTTGTTCGAATCTGAAAGACGGTTATCTCGACATGATTATTGTGAACTATCATCAGATTATGCCCAGTAGTTTTAGAATAGACATTTAAAATAAATGCAAAACGGACATGAAATCATTACAATAGCTCGCCTGCACTTACAATTAATTTATTTTTGGTAAATACAATGGTCTATCAATTATCAACAAGAATGAGGTAAATATAAAATTCAGCATTTTATGTATTGATGACCTATTGTATCTATGGCAACCTTTGTTTTCTGATGTAAAATTTTTGGGAAACACTCGTATAAAGGTACTTGTACAACATAAACTATAGAACTGCCTATGAAGGAGACAAATACCCCTGCTCTAATTGATGTTCGGAAAAATTTACCACAGGTAATGGGTTCTAATGATGCTTTTAACTATGTATAGTTTCAGAAAAATTGACGAATCGCCAGCCATGCATTTTATGTTCCGACACTGGCCACCATCACAGTTCCAAAGCAGCATCATGGCAACTAATGATTTACTAGTGGCAGTGACATCATTAGATGACACAATTCAGTTCGAGTTTTCATTCTTTTTGTGTGTTATTCAAGCATGACAGGCTTTTGTCAAAACATTGTGGGCATGGTCTGCAATCCGTCAATTGTATCATGCTCTATGTTCTATAGGAACCAACTAATTTTGGCTTTAATGTTTCCATTTCCGGTAGCCAAAATTGCCATTGGCTACTAATTTCTGTGAAATTCCTTCAAAAAGTAACTTATTAAGCACATTTGTGAAAAAATATTTCATAAAGGACTATTTTTTCCCAATTTAAAAAAAATTTTGCTATTAATAATTTTATAATTGCGGAAACCTAAATTTGAGACCTGGATTTTTTTCATCTTTTCGAGGGCCAGATGCAGGCCCTAATCCAAATGGACAAAAAGGTCCCATTTTCCCCACTTTGTGACTATATTCATAGTCATTTGTCAAGTTTCATTTGTCATGACCTTCAGTAAGTGAACTGACAAACTTTCTCCAACTAGGATCTGCCTCGGTGGGATTTGATCCAAGGTGACACACACTGTAAGCATGCACTTTTAGACCACTTGGACACCAAAGCCCTTCTATTTGTTGGGACCAGGACCCAGTTGTTCAAAGCTTGATTAGCATAATTAGTGATTGACACAGATTTAAAATATCATTGAAAATCATCATATCATCATCAAATCCATAGATTAATAGCCATGTGCTTCAACTTGGGAAATTAATGTTGAAAATGTTGTAACTTAATAGAATTTCAACAACATATTTGAAATTATGAATTTTTAAAATTTTGAAGAATCAATTGATTAAACTAATCAGGCTTTGAACAACTCACCCCTGTTCTTAAAATACTCAATATGACTTTTAGTTAACCATGGTATTTGAAGAAAAAATGATCAAGTATTAAAATTATCAAGTTAGTGTATTCAACAAAGTCGAATTCAACAACATGCATATATAACTCTTAACAATGATATATATTTATATATATGTATACCAGTATATACTGTAGATAAGAACATTTTTGTGTCACTGAGAGTGCATTTCATTTCATGAGTGTTCATTTCAAAATATCAGCTTATTTTATTTCAGCATCATCCGATAATGGTTTGGAAGACAAATTCAAGTAACCGGTAATGATACCAGAGCTAAAAATTTAAGTTTTATTTTTACACTTAGTTGCTCTTGTTCTTGCACGAGAGTAAAATGAACAGAACATGAAAATTTCTTGTGCCTTGTTGCTCTTGCAAAATTAATATGTAAATGAGCACGAAAATTTCCCTTTATTTTTTAATCTTGTTGCTCTTGCAAAATTTGTGTGTAAATAAATTGAACATGAAAATTTATCCTTTATTTCACATATTGTTGCTCTTGCAAAATATGCATGAAAATAAAATAAACATGAATATTTCCTTTTATTTTTCGTGCTTTGTTGCTATTGGAAAATTTATGTGAGAGTAAAATAAACGTGAAAATTTCCTTTTACTTTCGCCCTTTGTTGCTCTTGCAAAATTTGTGAAAATAAAATAAACATGAAAATTTCCCTTTATTTTTGCCCTTTGTTGCTCTTGCAAAATTTCCATGAACATAACATGAACACAAAAATATCCCTATTTACAGTATACTGCTGATAAATAAAACAATGATATAATGAAAATATTGACGAGCCTTTCCTTCACCCCAAAGATACAAAAATATAAACATGTCTTACCCAGAAACTTACATTTCTGTCCCCCTCTGTAGCACAACATGTATAATATAGCCATGTATACCAGTACGCCAGCATTGGTACAAGATGTATCAACAATAAAAGTTGCTGGTCAAGACAAGTAAATTCAATGAATTAGAATCCCCCGCCAGCAGGTTCTTTTTTGTGATTTGCTTTTGTGTTCAAAGGGCAATAACTCCCAGGAAAATGAGCAAACCAAACTGGTTTAACAATATGCCCATCTCCTATCAATGTTGATGCTTTGCACAAAGTTTCATGAAATAGGGCTTCATAGTTTTGGAGAAACTGCACAGACAAGACAATAGAAACTCGAATTTAATATCCCCTCTTTCTTAGAAAGGCGGGGATAAAAAAATAATTTTGGCAATATCATGGCAAAGCAAAATTTGAAAATATCTTAATAAAATTAAGTAAGCTTCTCTACTTATTTTGTGTACCTTTTGTAAAAAAATGTACCAATAAAGTACTTTTCTACTGAATAATTATGGCTTTTTATAGCTACAGGCGAGACTAAACATTTCTTTTTAATTATTCTTTAAAAATTTAAAACATTAACAATTATTATGTTATCTCCATATAAACCCTTCAAAAATGAAAAGTTTTGATTTTAAAACATTTTAAAACAATGGAAGGACTTCCTTTTTTATAACCTCATTCAAAAAATTATATGTAAAATACTTGAAAAAATCATTTTTCACAGAAATGTTGGCTTGATTCTGTCATTTTTCGGCTTTTTAGAATAGAATTCTACATAAAATAGTTGAAAAATTCATTTTTTCAAAGAAACGTTCAAAAATGACTAGATTTTGGGACTTTTTTCAGTCAAAATTATAATTTTATAGGGGTGGGGTGGGGGGTGGGGGGTTTACAAATGAAAGTCCTTCCAAAACAATAACAATGTAAATATATATAACACCAGTATATGTATCATTTAAATCATTACAAAATCACTGTAATAAGGCAATTGTTCATACTCAACACATTTATAAAAACAGCATATCCACAGTATGAACAGACAGATGAATAAACTTGGAGCAGTCCATATACGATAAATAGGGTGGACATCAACATGGAGCAGTCCATATACGATAAATAGGGTGAACATCGACATAGAGCAGTCCATATATGATAAATAGGGTGGACATAAACATGGTTCAGTCCATATACAACAAATAGGGTGGACATCCACATGGATCTGTCCATGTAAGATAAATAGGGTGGACATCAACATGGAACAGTCCATATATGATACATAGGGTGGACATCAACATGGAGCAGTCCATGTAAGACAAATAGGGTGGACAACAAGCCAGCTGATATAAAAAACTGTTCATCCATTCTCTTTTTGTATACAATGATACACAATAATGATGACAAAATTACCCTTTAAAAGTGGACTTTCTCTACTCCCAAAACATCATAGACACTCATTAATATATATGTTTTGTATTTTATATACAAGTACATTGACATGTGTCAAATTTGATTTTTAACAAAGTTCAAAGTTCATCTTTAACATTAAATGGAATCATAATCATGATAATGTTTGCATATGCTAGGTTGATGGTGCATTATAAAGTAGCTGATTAACATTGATGTTGTCAATATCATCGGTACCGTAATCAGTGGCACCAGAAAATGAATTTAAAGCTTCCATATCAAGTTCATCCAGTGTGTCCATGCTGAAAGAAAAAAATATAATTTTATTATGTCATGATCACAAAAAGTGCTCACTCCGTAAGTGAGAGGTTGTGGGTTAGAACCCCTGCCGGGTCTGACCCAAGACTTGAAAGTGGGTAGTGACAGTTCTTTCACCAAGCACTCGGCGTTACGAAATGAAAGTCAAGGTTCTTTCGGATGGGAACTTAAAATAAACGAGGTCCCGTGTCATGGTGGGCTTGGCACGCTAAAGAACCCTGCTGTATAATGCCATCATAGGCAAAATTTCTGCACTTTCGCCTATAGCTGGCAACGTCTCGATATAAGTGAAATATTCTTGACTGGGACGTTAAACACCATTACTCACTCACTCATGATCACAAAACATGTAAAGATGACCCTCTCCTTTGTGGTTAGATTGATTGATTGAATAATTCATTTACATTGAGACTTCATTAGCTATAGGTGAATTCACAGAACTTTGTTTTTACTTTTGCAGTGTGCTCAGGGCAATGTGTACAAAGGGTTCTTTAAAGAAAGTGCCACACCTGCTTTAACAAAGGACATCAGTTTTTAAGGTCTCTTGCAAAGGACATAATGACTTCCATTTCTAAATGCTAAGTGAACAGTCATTTAAGGTCAAATGCAAAGGTTTAAAATGTGTTGTTAATCATCTTATGGATAGAATAAACCCTCAAATTAAAAAAATAAATGGAAATTTTTTTTAAAACCGTCACACATTGTAGATATACACGAAAGAATTTCCTAGTTGTAATTTGGTTTGTATGAGTTATTGTTCTTAGTTGTGATGTCATCTGTGCTGAGTATCAGCTAGGCCTATAATATAGCGTGCATATTTAGAGATGTAACGTTTTTTAGTCTTCAAGTGAAGAAGAAATTTCAGATAGATCTCACACTAAGGATTCATGAAAATGATGATGAAAATAACAGACGACCCCATCTAAACAATATTTATTTAATTAATAAATATATGGCAATAACTGTAAATTGTAAGGTACTTTTTTATCATTAAGTGTTTGATTTTAGTACAATTTCCATACAAAAAATCAGAATTTTTATTACTTTAAAATAATAAAAAAAAAAACGCCAAAATGGGAAAAATCTTTTTAATTAGACTTTTTCTTTTTATCCCTCTGTTTATCTATTTTTATGATACAAATCTGTCAAATTGGTCAGCATGCAAAATAAATGTATGTAGTAAAAATTTTTTTACAAATTTTGACCAATTCTTGTAACTTTTGTATGAGAGTTAATAAGTTTCTTCAAAAATTGTAAGGAGTTGTCTTACATCACAAGGTAAATTATTCTGTTTTGTTATAGTGAAGGGCTAGAACTTGAGAAATTTTGATAAAAAGAACTTGTGATATTTTTATAGAACTTCACAAATTTCTGATTATTTCGTCTTTTCTCAAATGTTTCCCATTCTCAACGGTTTCAGAATAAAGGATAAAGAAAAGGTATAAATATTAGGACAAATGTAATTATATAATTATGTGTCTCTGTATAAATACATGTATTTATATAGTATATAATACTGTCAGTCTGTGAATTACTCGGCATTTTATAGTATTTGTTATGTTTTATCAATCAGACAATGAGAATGCAACATACAGTAAAACAGGAATATAACGAACACGCTTACAACGAATACATAGATAGTAGAAAGTCAAATATTAGACCCGACCACTTCTTGATATTTCTATATATAACAATATAACCAAGTCGCTTTATAACAAAGTTCAAAATACAGTCCCGAGGGCTTCGTTATAATCGTGTTTTACTAACTATATATATATATATATTATATATATATATATATATATATATATATATATATATACAGTTGACTCGCGTTATCTCGAACTCAACGGGGAAATGCAAAAAGTTCGACTTATCCGGAGTTCGAGATAACCGATGTTAAAAAACGACAACAAAAGGGAAGTAACTCGTACACGCCTACCGGAAGTCGCTTCCGGTTTTATCTTGTCAATCTGTATATTGCCGTTTTCTCCTATATCGTATGTATTCAAACATGATACATAAAAACTGCATTATTTATTATTTGCATTTATAATTGAGAATGTAGTATATAAAAAATCGGGAGATTATCTGTTACTTGTTATTAGCCGACAAATAGTGGAGTCGGCTTTGGTCTCCATACCAGTTTCGCTTTGTGTGCTTTAATCACCCCAAGCTTCCGGTTGTATTGAGTCATGTTCACATCACACGCTTTCGGAAGCCATGTTCAGCTTGGCAGTAATTTTAACGCCTGGTAATCTCCGTGATCAGGCCCGTAGTATCCGGGGGGGCCAGGGGGGGCCGGGCCCCCCCACTTTTTGTGGACTTATAAAAATATTTTAGAAAAAATGTATGAAAACCTGTTAAAAATAAACTTGTATAACTTCATGAACGCGTAAGCTATATAATTTTAATCTTTGTGATAGTTTTACTGAAGCTAGCATGTGATTGTCGTTTAAATAGTGTGTAAACAAAGGTCAAATCCGGACTGGAGAACATACGGTACCGTTTCCTATTCCGCGTGTTATCATTCTAGAGTGACTTCCGAAATCGTATTGGAGACTTTTAATTTTATGTTATATAATCACCATGTATCAGAGTATATTGTCCAGAAATATTGCGGAAATCAAAAAAATCAAGTTGAAACTAAGGTGCCATCTCAGGTCTTTCAGAGCCGGTATCAAAAAGTTCTGTCATATTATTTGTGGAAGGTTCGTGGTCCTACCAAATTTTTTCCAAAGAAATCTCTGTGTTCTCCACCAATAATTTTGGCAATCCGTTAGTACAACTTTGTGAATTTTTATAATTAAAATTAGAAATTGTATGTAAAATGTGCCGATTAAACCACCTGCTGATTGATATATGAGAATGCAGGAAATGACGTCTCAGACCTTCTGATTTTTATGGGGGGGGGGGGGGGGCATGCCCCCAGACCCCCCTAGTAGGCTCGGGCACTTCGTGCCCTCGAGGTCGAATTACACAAAATGTGGCCCCCCCACTTTCAAAAACGTTGCTACGGGCCTGAGTGATGGTTTAATTGCTTATGCAAGGGATAATAATTAAGGGCTTAAGGAAATTGTAAGGTCAGTGCAATGTTGTAATTTTAAAATCAACACGAGGCCGACAGTCAAATATTTTATTTGTGTCGGAATGTTTTTTTCTACCAAAAAATCTGTAGGCGCCGACAAGTTTGATTTCTCAAAAATTTTTGTTCGAGTTAACAAATTAATTTTCCTAAATTTTTTGTTCGAGTTAACAAATTTAATTTTCCTAAATTTTTTGTTCGTGTTAACGAGTGTAATTTTCCTAGGATTTTCATTCAAGGGGACGAAAATATTGTTCGACATATCCGATAATTCGAGATATCCGAGTTCGAGATAACCGGAGTGATTTTGGTTTAATAAAGAACAACTCTGTTCGGACTTTTTAAAAAAGTTCGAGATATCCGGTAGTTCGAGATATCCGAGTTCGAGATAACGAGATTCAACTGTATATATATATATATATATGTTTTATAGTTTTTGTTCTTAATAGATTAATTATTTGCTTCATATGCCGATGTTGCTACTTTCATGTCATTGTGATTTCGGCTGTTCTGCTAAACAAATGGCATAATGGTGTCTATCCAAAATTATTTTACCTTCACAATTTGACATTCATAGTACAACCTTATTTTCCGATTTAAGTGAAGTATTCATATATAAACTTCCAGTATACCCCCCTTAATCAAACATCAATACATATCAAGGTTCTACCATCATGGATTGGCTGATGATGCACTATTATTTATTTATTGATTTATTTATTTATTGATTTATTGATTTATTGATTTATTTATTTATTTATTTATATTTGACATGAAAATCATTTCGGGAGAAATAAAAGAGAAAACCAATTGATTAAAAATTAAATGACCCTGGCCATAGTAACATTTTATAATTGATCAAGATTTTTTTTTCAAAATCATAAAATTCCATCATGCAACACTCCCTGAACTCTATAAATAATTATCTTTTCACAATCAGTTTAATTATGCAACCAATTCAAGACATCAAATGATTGAGGTAGTATATTACCAGGTGTCATGAAATCTATCTATCCCAACACCTGTTAATTAATTTTGTTAATAGTAAGAACACATCCTGTTAATTAAAGGTATGGGTCTTAATCTAAGGAATGTCTAATATACAAGTGTTTGATCAAGGTGTACTAATAAACATAGCACTGCCGTGCTGCTGTACGGCGTAGTTGGGAAAATGGTGTTGATGGTAGCAGTAACTTCCCGGAAGGGGGGGGGGGGTGTCGATCAGATGATGTTTTTAAAGGAGAAAGAATGTACAAAACCATGTATTGCTATGTAAAAACGGCAGAAAATAATAATTCCATAAATATATGAAAAAGATGATCAGTAATTAAAATTTAATAAAGTTTTTTTAATTGTACCTGATTGTTGTTTTTCATTTTTGATAGAGAAAGTAGAGTTTTTGCAGACCCGGCCGCCAAGGGGGTTCATTCTAGCCTTTGTATGTAACAGGGTCATTTGCTGTGTAATCTGGTTTTTAATAAACTGCTGATTATCAATCATATTCCCGTTTCATGTTAATTTTACTTACAAATCGATAAAGTATTTAAAATCCACATGCTCAGTTTGCACCCGGCACTGTACGATTTATCTCCCTTTCACCACAGAAATGAAATCTAATTGATAAATCAGTTTTAAAATGTGACAGAATCTCAACACCAAAATAAGTTACAATCTTCAAAATAAATTAAACGCAGACTTCATAAAGAATTAGTTAATTTCACGTGCCATTGTTGTTTATTTCATAAAAAAGTTATGATCTTTATGATGCTGCACATCGTAGGTACTTCCCAGATATGAGGACTACTTTTTATTGTAGTCTACTAGATTAGTTCGCCGGACTGCACAAATTATTTTGATGAGTCCCACTGTGAAATGTTAATAGATTCTGAAAAATCATTTCAGATGTCCATATTTCAGCAAATGCATTACACATCACAGAATTCATATCTTACGATAGAACGGATGTATTCCTTTCAGGTACAATTACAAGGTGCACTATTTCTCCAACGTACTGTTTCATAGTAAAGAAATCTGATCTTAGCACAAAGCGATAGCGATGTACGCTTTCACTGACATGAACGCCATACAAAAATATAAGTGTTACTTGGATGTAAATTCTACTTCATCAAATGAACTTATCATGATTGTGAATTTTGTTGCTTTGCTGACTTTATTGAAACCACTATTTTAAAACTGAATGAGTTGAATTTTACATTATTTGAATTAAATAAATCATAACATATAATTGATCTTAGATGATGTACACAGTGAGTGGGTTTATTATTATTATTATTATTATTATTTTCATTTTTTTTGTCACACCACTGCATACTGCGACATAATATAAAGACAACACTCGACCACTTCGGCTCAGATGACATCATTCAAAGCGCCATCTTGTGACAATCAAAGGCCGTTACGTCATGTAGAAATAAATATAAGTAATAAATGGGAGGTAATCTTTATTAAATTTCATGAAATTTAGAGCACATTTTTTAAAAATCATATATATTTTGAATAACAATGTTGTGGATATTTAAAACTGCTAGAAACAAAATTTTACACAAAAGCTTTGCATTTGACCTTTAAGTATTTTCAAGATTTGGTCAGATCCGGCCAAAGCAACTGAGCTACCATAGTGGTATGTCTGTGGTAAGAGGTCACTGAGGTAAGGCATTAACTTCAAATAAATAAAACTTACCCAGAGTAGAGTGGAGAGAGGAGTAATAGTTGTTTAATGTTGCAATCCAGATTATTTTAGTTTATATTAAGGCAGTTTTTGCAATGATGGAGGAAACATGAGTACCCAAAGCAAATCATTGATCTAACCTTTGGCAAGTAAACTGGCAAATAAATTCACAATAGCTTCTACCCAAGTCGGGCTTAAACTAGGAGGAGAGAGAAATGTGATGTATTCGGCAATCTAGGCACTCTGATTGGGTGATTTGGATTATTGTGGGCTAGTACTTTAAAAGTCATCATTAATGCAAAGCATATGAGACACAATTTTCATAAAAGTATCTTTTTTCCTTAATTTAATAATCATTATTCTTAATCAGATTTTAGCCTCGAAACAAGTAAAAAGATACTAAATCAGTCCTTTTTTGAAAATATTTTACTAAACGGTTCTGTAAAAAAACTTAAGTTTTACAATCTGGCAACATGTACCTTAGTTGGTAGATTGTCTGACTCAAGAGCCAAGGACCATGAGTTCAAATCTTGATGGGGGCAAGTTGTTACCTTGAGCAAATTACCGTACATAATTTCACATTGCTGCTGATTTACCCCATGTCAAGATAATGGCCAGGTGGGGCCTTAAAGTGGCCCTAAGTGTGTGCTAATACAAGGAATGCTGCAGATAAATGTATAATACACACTACCAGTCATGGTTACAGCCAGGTAGTCTAGTGTAATCTGCCCGACACTTGCATCACAGTGCAAAGATTATAATGCCACCATACAAGACCTAGGATTACTAAAGGTTTCTAATATAATAAACTAGTGAGGTAACCAACTTACTTACTGTAATTTATCCTGCATGTATATTATCACTGTTTTAAGGGCAAAAAAACATTTTTCAATTTAATGGTATTCATTGCCATTATCCTCAAAAAGGGGGTTAGATTATAAGCTTACCTTGCAACATCAGGGAATGATCTTGGTGTAACCACCTGACCACTGTATATTGATGAGGCTGGTGACTCCGGAGGACCATACATTGATAACGGAGACTGAGGGTTGTCCAAGCTCATAGGCACACTGAAATATAAATAATTCATTGATACAATAAAATATACTGTATAGGGGATTATTTTCGCAGGGTGAAAATTTTGCAATTTCTGAAATCTCGCATTTTGTGTGGGTGTAATTTTCTCGTTACCAATATGTGGGTGCATTTTGTATATATATGATATATTAACCTGTGTATGGTAGACAGGGTTAGGGTTAGGGTTAGGGTTTGCATGGGTAAAATTTTTGCGGTAATTTCTTCAGTGTGAAATAAGCGAATATTTTACCCACACAAAAATTTCTCCCATTACAGTAAATGTCTTAGTATGAAACTGAAGCCTTGGTGGCCGAGTGCTCTAAAGCCTGTGGATTGGAATTTCCTATTAGGAATCACTACACCTCTCATTGTCTAGTTTTGAATCTCACTAAGGATAGATGTAAGTGTAAGGCAGTTTATTACTAGTCGCATATTTATGGTATCTCTGAACTGACCTCCTCGACTTGACTGGGATATTAAACTCTGTTGCTACAATCAACTTTACTCTTTCATATAAAATGATATGATATGCTTTTTTTCGTATCTTAGGTCAACGCCTATTTTTTGACATGAGAGATTTGACACATCTATAAAGTTCAGATTCGTTCATAAAAGGTTGGTTAGTTGAATGTTGCTGAACGCCACATCAGCAATTTTTCAGCTATTCATGACAAGAACTAATTTATGAATCTCTATGAAGTACTCTATGAACAAGTTTGTGTATGCATGTAAAGTGTTAGTGTGTTTTGTGGTCTGTCTTGTACTAGCCCACACTCGGGGCTTTAACATGTTAGCTCACAGAGTCAGTTCGCCGCAGACAAGTTTACCACTCCCCCAGTCACATTATACTGATACCAGGTGAACTAGTAAAGGTCAACAGCAAGGAAATTTCACTTTCCAACATGTGGTCTGAGGGGGGCTCGAACTCGCAGTGGTGAGAGACCCTGAATTTGTCTTATCCATTAGGCCAACGCAGCCTCGTTCATAAAAGGTCTACCTTAGTAAGTTTGTATTTCATCACTATTTTCATGAAGTATGCAAATTAAAAATAATTAGTATCCAAATTTCCAAAAATTGTGAAAAAATATATATTTAATAGTACATGTATTTGTTCACAAATTTGCTAAAATATATTACTTTTTGAAAGAATTTTCCAGAAATTAGTAGCCACAATGGTGATTTTAGCTATCGGAAATGGAAACAGAGTAGGTCAATGATGTTATTGATTAAGAAAAAATAATCCTTTTTATAGTCTCATATTTGTTATAAATTTGCTAAAATAGATTAAGGTAATGTTTGAAACAAGTTCTCAGAAATTAGTAGCTTTCATGGTGATTTTAGCTATCGGGAATGAAAAAGAATATGTCAATGATATGAATGGTTAAAAAAACATAATTCTTTTATAGTCCCGTATTTCTTCTGGATTTATTCACAAATTTGCTTAAATAGATTACGGTAAGGTTTTAAGAATTTCTCAAAAATAAGGAGCCATCATGGCAATTTTAGCTAGAGGAAATGGAAACAGAATATGTCAATTGGGAATGAAAACAGAATATGTCAATGATATGAATGGTTAAAAAAAAAATCCTTTTATAGTCCTGTATTTCTTCGGGATTTAGTCACAAATTTGCTTAAATAGATTACAGTAAGGTTTTAAGAATTTCTCAAAAATAAGGAGCCTTGTGGCGATTTTAGCTAGAGGAAATGGAAACAGAATATGTCAATGATATGACTGATTACGAAAACATAATCCTTTTATAGTCCCGTATTTCTTCGGGATTTATTCACAAATTTGCTTAAATAGATTACGGTAATGTTTGAAAAAGGTTCTCAGAAATAAGGAGCCATCATGGCGATTTTAGGTATCCGAAATGGAAACAGAGTAGGTCAATGACGTGACTGATTAAAAAAAATAATCCTTTTATAGTCACGTATTTGTTTGTGATTTATTCACAAATTTGCTTAAATAGATTACGGTAAGGTTTTAAGAATTTTTTAAAAATTAAAAGCCATTATGGTGATTTTAGCTACAAAGAATGAAAACGTAGTTAAACAGTACAGCCCTGTCAAAAGTTTAACAGAGGTAATGAAAAAGAGTCAAATCTTGACTGTCAAGTGGCAGAGATATGGATTTCTTGCACCCCAGATAAAAAACTCCATAAAAAGAGAGGTGCAAGATATCTCCATCTTGTACCCCCCTGTGCAAGATAGCCTACACACCGTTTTTCCCGCAATCTTTTATCAACAAAATCAGAGGTGTACCAAGCCTCGTTCTGGACCAAATATATTAGAACTCGGGTTGAGATTTCCCTATCTGGCACCACAAGTTGTGATAGATTCTTTTAATCCAGTGGCTGAAAAACTGTAGAGAGATAGATAACAGCTGTCAACAAGCTGCCAGGTTAACTATAGGGACCAAAATGAGCTGCCTATTTAGCACTGATTTCTTAGCTTAGTGTTAAACTTTTGACAGGTCTGTAGTGAATGTCTTATATATGATTGGTTATCTAGTGTTATGAAACTAACTTCTGAATCATAGATCTATATATAAACTTAACATGTGATAGGAAGCATGTGATCCGTGGTTTAAAATGTCTAAATTATACAAAACCTATCCAGCTTAGCATTTCAAATCACATGCTTAAATCTTTGAAACGATTGGTTGTTTAAGATTACAAAAAAAATTTCAGAATTACAGTACGCATTTATATGTCAACTTAAATTATGCTTAGAGGTATACACATGATCAGCTGTGTTAAAGCCAGTGATGTGTATTGAGCATATATATCTAATATATCGGTACATAGACATATATTAATTTTTCGAGTAATATTTCAGCAAACTTAATTGCATTTCTTACATAACAGACATTGAAGGATCAACTTGGAAAATCTAATGAGTTTATTCTTTATAAAAATAATTACTGGTAAGTTGATACAATTTAATGTTTCTAGAGACTGAAGAAGAAAAAGCAATATAATTTATTATTTTTTTAAATAATTTAGTTGATAGAATTTAAAGTTAAAAGTTTCTAAATACTAAAGAAGAAAAAGCAATATAATTTATCATTTTTAAATAAAAAAAAATTTAGTTGATAGAATTTATAATTTAAAGTTTTTAGAGACTGACGAAGACAATATAATACGACGCAAAAAGACAGATGAATCACTATAGAAAATTCAGTGGGTTGCTTTGATGAAATTATATAACGGATACAATTTACATTGATTTCATAATTTCCGAGGGATGGAAACAGTACTTAACTACAATTAGTTTAAAAACTGAAGATTTATCTGAAGATAGCTCTCCATAGCTAACATTTTCCGTTGATTTCAAAATTTTTGAGAGCTGGAAACAGAACTTAACCACAACTAGATCAAATATTAAGGATTTATACAGATTAAATATCTATCCATAGCTTATATTTAACATTTTCTACTGATTTCAAATTTTTTTAGGGGTGGAAACAGAACTTGGATCTTTGGAAGAAAGAGACAGAAAATTATGTAAGTTTTTCCATATGAATTTAAAGATTCAGAGGATTCATATGGCAAATTGAGAACTGCTTTTTTGTTCTATAAGTTGCATCTGGATGTTTAATTTTAACTAAAAAATACAGAGAATTTGTGGTGAAAATTGAACTTTATCACTACCATATTCTAAAAAATATATCTAAAATTTAGTGTAAATGCAAACAGCAAACATTTAGAAATAAATAATTTACTTTGGACAGATATATCTTGTTTATTTGACAACAGTAGAGGTAACTGTTTTCAATATTCCATGAAAAACAAAGGCATTTATAAATTATAAAATTATTCTTCGGAGGAAACTAAAGTTTTAAAATTAGGACATTTTTTTATTGAAACACTAACTTTATAGTCTGCTTAAAGTTATTATTGATCAAAAGGAGACAGAAAGTGACTCTGTAGAAGCTGTAATAATTGGCACGGTAACCATTATCTGCAGGTGACAACTGATTACAGTCATATTAATATACCTATTGGTAAACTGTAATTATACATGTAATCGGTTTCTGTTGGTGACAGATCACGGTCAGCCATTCACAGGCATCAGCTTACAGCAGTCGGTTATTTAAATCAGGCATATTTGGGAAAGTTTAATCAAAAAAGTTTTTTATACACAGGTAATTGTTCATTTTTCATCTTCAAAATAATTGTCAAGACTTGAAGAAAGTAGTTCAATTTGAAGTTACTTGTAAACCAGTTTATTTGTTGATAGTAGATCTTGAGATCAGCTTGAGATCAGCACCATCTGAAACAATCAGCAAGTGCAAAATTTTGGTGGAGAGCTTTGATAAATTAAGCTTCGAAATTGAAAACAGAAATTAAAAACTATTTTGCAAATCAGTGGTTTCGAAAAAGCACTTTTAAAAAAATCAATATTATAGATTTTTGTTTCAATTTTTTTGAAGAAATTTGTTAAAAACATGTATTTACAAAATATTGACTACATTTTTAATTCATCTGAACTGCGGAATAATTTACGATTAAAATAATTATTCCACCATAGCAACATCTTCAGTGGATTTTCTATGTTTTATTAGTTGACAAGATAGTATCATATTCCAGAGCATCACTTATAAAAGTGAAACACGTGTTTCGTCAGAATATTGATGGTATAAGCATTTCAATTTAGTGCTGCCGCACTTAATCCTTATTACTTAACCTCTATTTCAACTTCAGACCTTGTGGTAGTGTTTATTAGTATTTCAATAAGTTAATTATTTTATTTCATAACTTGTTGTTTTGTACTTGTGTAATTAAATTTATACTCCCAAAGATGCAGATGGGAATATGTCGTTAAAAGATTGTGCAATATGTAATTAAAAGCTTCCTACGTTTCCAAAACATTAAATGTTGGATTCAACAAGTTATATTATCTTTTTAATCCTTCAGCAGAGGGACTCATTTATTATATTTCATAATTTTTCTTAATTTTGTTGTTTTGTATTTATATAATTAAGTTTATAATTTATTCTTATGCAAATCTAATGTAATAGACCTAATGTAATTAAAAAACTTGTATATTTCCGAAAATTTTAAATGTTGGATTCAACAAGTGATATACAGTTAATCAGATAAAGTTAGTGACCTGTGTTTCATTTCAGTTTTTGCTGCTTTATGTAATTCTAGTTTATCGATCCTCATGTAGGTAGTGTAATATTTAATTAAAAAAACTCATGTGTTTCCAAATAAATTTATGCTGTATTCAACGACAGACCTATATATATGTAAGTTATATGCAAAAATTATTTTGATCTTTTTATATCTTGTGTAACATTTGTTCTTATGTCTTGTATAAGTACACAAATTTGATTAGAAATCACATCAATATTGATTTTCGGAGGTTAAATATTGATATTGATTTTCGGAGGTTAAATTGTTACATAGATAAATATTACTGCAGTTTAAATATATTATTTCCTAAATTTGGCTGACTAAGTTTTTTTGTTTCATTATTTTATTTTTATATCTTGTGTAACATTTTTTCTTGTATAAGTACACAAATTTGATTAGAAATCACATTAGTATTGATATTGATTTTCTTAGGTTAAAGTGTACAGAGACAAATATTACTGCAGTTTAAATATAATATTTTCTAACTTTGGCTGTTTTTAATTTTTTGGTTTTATTATTTTGATTATCTTGTGTAAGATTTGTTTTCGTGTAAATACACAAATTTGATTAGAAATCACAAATATTGATATTGATTTTCCCAGGTTAAAGTGTACAGAGACTGCAATTTAAATATATTATTTCCTAACTTTGGCTGACTAAGTTTTTTTGTTTCATTATTTTGATTTTTATATCTTGTGTAACATTTGTTTTTGTACAAGTACACAAATTTGATTATAAATCACACAAATATTGATTTTCGTAGTTTAACAGAGATTCCGATGTAACAGAGACATACTGCAGTTTAAATATCTTATTTCATAACTTCTGCTTGTATAAAACCGTAATCCTTGTGTAACCAAAGAAATCTAATTTTGGGAGTTTGAAGATGCAAATGTGAAATTGTAAAGAGATTGTAATTCAATTATATTTACACCATTGCAAAATTTCTGAACTTTTGCTTGTATAAGACCTAAATTGTTGTGTAACCAAAAAATTCCAATTTTAAACTTGGAAGTTTGAAGATGCAAATTTGAAATCGTAAAGAGATTGTAATATTCAGTTATATTTACACTACTGCAAAATTACCATAGTTTGAAAGAGGAGTATATATCACTACAAATCATTGTTTTTTTCATTGATGTTGAATATCTTGATTTTCATGTTTATGTAAAGAAAAATACATTGTATTTTATTCTTTAATTCAGATTTTTAAAGAAAAAGTGCAAAAGTGAATTACCGTATCACTTTAAGGCGATAAACTGAGACACTGTTACTATTCTTTTATAACCTGTTGTTTTTGATATTGTATAACATTATAAACAGTCTATACATTTGTCAACAAGTCACGGGTTGACGTTAAATTCTAACAATCATCATTCAATAACATTATACATGTATGTGTATACGGTAGTTATGTAAATAACAAATTTTATTTTTATTTTGTATTCTAGAAAATCGGAAATATGGAATATCGCACAAATATACAAAATGACTGGTTCTTGTACTGAAGATAGGCTATAATTGAGTTAATTACTTGAAAGGTCATACTTGTGTTAACTGAGAAATCTAGTTCAAAATGCAGAATCCAGAAACATCAAATATGGAGTTGACCAATGAAAACATGACTCGCTATTGGATTTTGTACAACACAAAAAACATCACCATCAATGTGACTTTAATAGAACAACATGACGTCAATGGATTCCATCTTCAGACCAATCAGATTCCGTTATCTTTTTCGATTACAGCTACGATATATTTAATGTTTGTCGCTCTTGCTATAATATTGGGAAACTTGTTAATCATACTTTCAATATGGAAGACTTCATCTTTTCATAAAATGACATATTTCTTTTTAGTTTCATTGGCTGTGTCGGATTTATTGAACGGGGTTTTAACTGTTCCTTTATATATTGGATGGTTACATAATGCATCCCTTTTCTCAAATCCTGTAGCATGTTATTTTATTTTGTCAAATTCTCTGTTTTTAAGCGTGGCATCCATTTTGAATCTGTTAATTGTTACGCTTGAACGATTTTTCGCAATTTGTTATCCTTCTTTTACAAGGGTTTATTTTTACAAAATAAGCTGACAAAGGTTGTTGTAACCTGTGTATGGCTGACAAGTCTTTTAATGACCTTGGTTTCCATGATGTCAGGGAAAGATAATTTTACAAAGTGTAGTTACATTTCTGTTTTTTATCCAGATTTCCTACTTACTGCAGTTGTACTCGGTGTATTTTTGCCCTTAGCTCTAATGATTGCTATGTACTGTAGAATATTTTTTGTAATTCGGAAACATCTCAGTACAATACTTGAGACAGTTTCGTTCTCTCCGACTGGCTTCCGTGAAACCAGAATCAAGAATAACCAAACACAACAGAAAATCTCAAAAACACTTTTTTTGGTATTGTTTTGTTTCGTTTTTGCTTGGGGTCCTTTTTTCTTTGTTATTTTTTTACATTCAGTTTGTGAATCTTGTAAAATACCAATGATCGCATTTGAAATTATATTGATCTTTGCATTTACACAATCTTTGGCCAACCCTCTGATATACTGTTTAAGACATGCATCTTTCAGAAAGGCAGTAGCCTCGATTTTGAATTGTAAACATATTTTATCTGCCCAATCTGAAGTACAACAAATATCACTGTAAAAGTCACAGAAGGAGGATATTAACAAATGTTTATTCCTCGGTTAACAAGTAACTGTCTGTTAATTAAATCTAGGTCTTGTCTGGAAAAAACAAGATTAGTGAAACCATGGAAACTTCATTTTGAATGGGGTTCTCCGCTGTACTATATTTGTGATCAAAATCCTTTTAACTTTTATGCGGGCATTTTGAAAAACATTTACTTCACAAATTCCTGAAAAAACATTGTTTTACAGGAAAACGTAACCGATAAGGTTCCATATCCAATGGAAATTATTGCTTTCCATTGATTCTCTTGTTTGCGATATCTGTCTTAAGCCGTTACCAGTGTAAGATTCCCTTGTTTGCGATATCTGTCTTAAGCCGTTACCAGTGTAAGATTCCCTTGTTTGCGATATCTGTCTTAAGCCGTTACCAGTGTAAGATTCCCTTGTTTGCGATATCTGTCTTAAGCCGTTACCAGTGTAAGATTCCCTTGTTTGCGATATCTGTCTTAAGCCGTTACCAGTGTAAGATTCCCTTGTTTGCGATATCTGTCTTAAGCCGTTACCAGTGTAAGATTCCCTTGTTTGCGATATCTATCTTAAGCCGTTACCAGTGTAAGATTCCCTTGTTTGCGATATCTGTCTTAAGCCATTACCAGTGTAAGATTCCCTTGTTTGCGATATCTGTCTTAAGCCGTTACCAGTGTAAGATTTCCTTGTTTGCGATATCTGTCTTAAGCCGTTACCAGTGTAAGATTCCCTTGTTTGCGATATCTGTCTTAAGCCATTACCAGTGTAAGATTCCCTTGTTTGCGATATCTGTCTTAAGCCGTTACCAGTGTAAGATTCCCTTGTTTGCGATATCTGTCTTAAGCCGTTACCAGTGTAAGATTCCCTTGTTTGCGATATCTGTCTTAAGCCGTTACCAGTGTAAGATTCCCTTGTTTGCGATATCTGTCTTAAGCCGTTACCAGTGTAAGATTCCCTTGTTTGCGATATCTGTCTTAAGCCGTTACCAGTGTAAGATTCCCTTGTTTGCGATATCTGTCTTAAGCCGTTACCAGTGTAAGATTCCCTTGTTTGCGATATCTGTCTTAAGCCGTTACCAGTGTAAGATTCCCTTGTTTGCGATATCTGTCTTAAGCCGTTACCAGTGTAAGATTTCCTTGTTTGCGATATCTGTCTTAAGCCATTACCAGTGTAAGATTCCCTTGTTTGCGATATCTGTCTTAAGCCATTACCAGTGTAAGATTCCCTTGCTTGCGATATCTGTCTCAGTCTTAAGCCGTTACCAGTGTAAGATTCCCTTGTTTGCGATATCGGTTTTAAGCCATTGCCAGTGTAAGATTTCCTCGTTTACGATATCTGTCTTAAGCCATTACCAGTGTAAGATTATATTACTACAGCTTGGGTCTGTGATATATTGATTACAAAATTCTGACATTTTCCTAATTATATTACTGTAATTCCATCAATTTACTTAACTTTACAGCGTTCTTATTTAACGACCCCAGCCATGGAACCTATTTAATATCCTTATCAAGAAGGTCCCATCATTATGGACGTTTATCAAATCCAAACAAGTGTAACAAATTAATAGGATTATCATGATAAACATGTTTAAATGATGGAAATCTTCCAATATTGACAAATGTTGTTTTGTGTTTATTTTTTTTTTTTCATGTCTTTATGAGTTAAACTATGGTTCTAAAATATAAGAGAAAATGTATAATCTCGACTGAGTCTTATAATCATTCTTCAACTAAGATTTTCCATAATTAATTTTTGAAAACATTTTATGATCTTTACAAATTATTTTTTTTTGGCAAAGTTCGAAAACAGATGTCTCTCATTATCTGGTGGAAGTTCACATTGTTTGACTAATTAATTGCCAGTTTCAAATTTTCCCTTTGCTTTGAGATTTTGAGATTGTGATTTGGACATTGATTGTGTTTATTTGTGATGTCACAAACTTAAAATGACACTTCAATTTCCAGAATGTGTTTAAAAATAACAAAATTGTTTAAATTTTAAATTTGTCAGCTTTACCAAGTTGGGAAAATTTTTAATAAAGTTATGATTATAAAAACTGATTACTTTCCTGCTGACCTAAGTTCCACAATCAATCTTTAACAAAGATTTTCTTAATCTAAAATTGAGAAAATTTTGGCAAGCTCTGTTTGGAACAACAAAGAATCAATTTGTCAAAGCTATATATATTAAGATATAGAAGTCATAAGCTTGATGAAATTTTAAAAGGACATCTTAAATTCATGAATATATTAACAATTAGCAAATTTTTTATGGTTTCAAATTTGCAAAATTTAAGTTAAAGAAAATCTTAGTTAAGGAATGATGGTGAAACTGAAGCCTATGGCTTGGTCTGATAATTATGTACTTTGTGATTATATAGGACCATCCACATGCAAAAAGGGTCCTTAGTTATAAAATTTCCCTTTTTGTCATATTTTTGAAGCACCAATTGGCATATCGCCAGTCATGTCTATCATGTTCCCACACTGGCCACCATCACGGTACCAAAGCAGTGTCATGGCAACTAATGATGTTTTTGTGTCAGTGACGTCATTAAATGGCACAATTCAGGTCGAGATTTCATTCAGTGTCATTCAAGCTTGGCGGGCATTTGTTGCAACATTTTAGATGTGGCCGGCAATGTGTCAATTAGGTTATGCAATAGTAATGAAAGTGAAATCACCTCTGTAGTTGTGCAGATATTGTTAGAAGCACAAAGGTTCATAACTGACTATATTTATTTTCTTTGTTTGCTGTTCTCTTGTATTATGATTGAATTAGTCTAAGGACCCTCTTTGCTTACAGAACTTCATATTTACAGTACAGACCTGTCGAAAGTTTAACACTGTAAAAACGAGAAGGAGTCGAAGTCCAGCTGTCAGGTGACTGAGATATGGATAGCTAGTGGCCGAAAAGCTACCGAGAGATAAAAATAGCAGTTGTGATATATATAGCTAAGGAGGGAGTAAGATGAGCTGTCTGTTCGGCACTAACTTATTAACTAAGTCTTTTGACAGACCTGTAATGTGTATATATATATATAAAATTAGAAAAAGAAAAGTTCTTGGTACAGTTTAAATATTTTAAAGTTTTAAATCAAAATGACACATTTTCTATGTAAAATTAACTTGTATTCTATTAGCGCTTTCAGCCATAGCGGCTCTTCAGATAGAATATATATACTTTTGAAAGTATTAGGGATTAACATAATCCTATTATCCAAGAATTAGAGATTATCTAATGTTAAGTATGTATGTCATAACAATATTTATGTATGTAACAGCCATTTTATATTATTTTATACCATTTATTTATATGTAACAAGAAGAACCGTACACAACGGTAAAACATGTTTTACAAATAATAAATTCAGTTATGATTTAGAAAACATTTTAACTTATTTTTAAGTTTTTATATTTATTTATTTATATTTAGCTATGTAAATGCCTAAAGTCAGTTAAATGTAGCACTAACATTGAAGATGTAACTACATGTTGTATTGTGTATCTCATCTGGATTTAATCCACACATGCTAAGCATGTATATGAGTAACTCTAAAGCAATTTAAGTTTTGACGTTATTAAAAAGTTGTACTTATTGTCCTTAATTAAATTAATTTTGGCTTATTTTTTTGTATTTTTCTTAATTTCTAATAAAGATTTATTGTGGAGTTTTATTAAAGTCATCTTTTTATTTTTTTAGTTAATATGCATTATAGTGTACCCATAAACTAATGAAAATTGTGAAATTTCAGTGACACTTTTTCACTGTCAATCATTTCTGCTGAAATAAAACAGGCTATTAGGATGGGTACTGTTTTATATTGGTAGATCTAGATAATTACGGAGCTGCTACTGGTATGGGGTTTATTAGGATGGGTACTGTTTTATAATGGTAGGTCTAGATACTTACGGAGCTGCTACTGGTATGGTGGCTATTAGGATGGGTACTGTTTTATAATGGTAGGTCTAGACTTACAGAGTTGCTAATGGTATGGAGGCTATTAACATAGGAACTGTTTTATAATGGTAGGTCTAGATACTTAAAGAGTTGCTATTGGTATGGTGGCTATTAACATGGGTACTGTTTTATAATGGTAGGTCTAGATACTTAAAGAGTTGCTATTGGTATGGTGGCTATTAACATGGGTACTGTTTTATAATGGTAGGTCTAGACTTACAGAGTTGCTATTGGTATGGAGGCTATTAACATGGGTACTGTTTTATAATGGTGGGTCTAGATACTTAAAGAGTTGCTATTGGTATGGAGGCTATTAACATGGGTACTGTTTTATAATGGTAGGTCTAGACTTACGGAGTTGCTATTGGTATGATGGTTATTAACATGGGTACTGTTTTATAATGGTAGGTCTAGATACTTACGGAGTTGCTATTGGTATGATGGCTATTAACATGGGTACTGTTTTATAATGGTAGGTCTAGACTTACGGAGTTGCTATTGGTATGGAGGCTATTAACATGGGTACTGTTTTATAATGGAAGGTCTAGACTTACGGAGTTGCTATTGGTATGGTGGCTATTAACATGGGTACTGTTTTATAATGGAAGGTCTAGACTTACAGAGTTGCTATTGGTATGGTGGCTATTAATATGGGTACTGTTTTATAATAGTAGGTCTAGACTTACGGAGTTGCTATTGGTATGATGGTTATTAACATGGGTACTGTTTTATAATGGTAGGTCTAGATACTTACGGAGTTGCTATTGGTATGATGGCTATTAACATGGGTACTGTTTTATAATGGTAGGTCTAGACTTACGGAGTTGCTATTGGTATGGAGGCTATTAACATGGGTACTGTTTTATAATGGAAGGTCTAGACTTACGGAGTTGCTATTGGTATGGTGGCTATTAACATGGGTACTGTTTTATAATGGAAGGTCTAGACTTACAGAGTTGCTATTGGTATGGTGGCTATTAACAAGGGTACTGTTTTATAATGGTAGGTCTAGACTTACGGAGTTGCTATTGGTATGTAGGCTATTAACATGGGTACTGTTTTATAATGGTAGGTCTAGACTTACGGAGTTGCTATTGGTATGGTGGCTATTAACATGGGTACTGTTTTATAATGGTAGGTCTAGACTTACGGAGTTGCTATTGGTATGTAGGCTATTAACATGGGTACTGTTTTATAATGGTAGGTCTAGACTTACGGTAGTTGCTATTGGTATGGTGGCTATTAAGATGGGTACTGTTTTATAATGGTAGGTCTAGACTTACAGAGTTGCTATTGGTATGGAGGCTATTAGAATGGGTACTGTTTTATAATGGTAGGTCTAGACTTACGGAGTTGCTATTGGTATGGAGGCTATTAATATGGGTACTGTTTTATAATGGTAGGTCTAGACTTATGGAGTTGCTATTGGTATTGAGGCTATTAGAATGGGTACTGTTTTATAATGGTAGGTCTAGACTTATGGAGTTGCTTTTGGTATGGTGGCTATTAACATGGGTACTGTTTTATAATGGTAGGTCTAGACTTACGGAGTTGCTATTGGTATGGTGGCTATTAAGATGGGTACTGTTTTATAATGGTAGGTCTAGATACTTACAGAGTTGATATTGGTATGATGGCTATTAAGATGGGTACTGTTTTATAATGGTAGGTCTAGACTTATGGAGTTGCTATTGGTATGGTGGCTATTAACATGGGTACTGTTTTATAATGGTAGGTCTAGACTTATGGAGTTGCTATTGGTATGGTGGCTATTAACATGGGTACTGTTTTATAATGGTAGGTCTAGACTTACGGAGTTGCTATTGGTATGGTGGCTATTAAGATGGGTACTGTTTTATAATGGTAGGTCTAGACTTACGGAGTTGCTATTGGTATGGTGGCTATTAACATGGGTACTGTTTTATAATGGTAGGTCTAGACTTACGGAGTTGCTATTGGTATGGTGGCTATTAACATGGGTACTGTTTTATAATGGAAGGTCTAGACTTACAGAGTTGCTATTGGTATGGTGGCTATTAACATGGGTACTGTTTTATAATGGTAGGTCTAGACTTACGGAGTTGCTATTGGTATGATGGTTATTAACATGGGTACTGTTTTATAATGGTAGGTCTAGATACTTACGGAGTTGCTATTGGTATGATGGCTATTAACATGGGTACTGTTTTATAATGGTAGGTCTAGACTTACGGAGTTGCTATTGGTATGGAGGCTATTAACATGGGTACTGTTTTATAATGGAAGGTCTAGACTTACGGAGTTGCTATTGGTATGGTGGCTATTAACATGGGTACTGTTTTATAATGGAAGGTCTAGACTTACAGAGTTGCTATTGGTATGGTGGCTATTAACAAGGGTACTGTTTTATAATGGTAGGTCTAGACTTACGGAGTTGCTATTGGTATGTAGGCTATTAACATGGGTACTGTTTTATAATGGTAGGTCTAGACTTACGGAGTTGCTATTGGTATGGTGGCTATTAACATGGGTACTGTTTTATAATGGTAGGTCTAGACTTACGGAGTTGCTATTGGTATGTAGGCTATTAACATGGGTACTGTTTTATAATGGTAGGTCTAGACTTACGGAGTTGCTATTGGTATGGTGGCTATTAAGATGGGTACTGTTTTATAATGGTAGGTCTAGACTTACAGAGTTGCTATTGGTATGGAGGCTATTAGAATGGGTACTGTTTTATAATGGTAGGTCTAGACTTACGGAGTTGCTATTGGTATGGAGGCTATTAATATGGGTACTGTTTTATAATGGTAGGTCTAGACTTATGGAGTTGCTATTGGTATTGAGGCTATTAGAATGGGTACTGTTTTATAATGGTAGGTCTAGACTTATGGAGTTGCTTTTGGTATGGTGGCTATTAACATGGGTACTGTTTTATAATGGTAGGTCTAGACTTACGGAGTTGCTATTGGTATGGTGGCTATTAAGATGGGTACTGTTTTATAATGGTAGGTCTAGATACTTACAGAGTTGATATTGGTATGATGGCTATTAAGATGGGTACTGTTTTATAATGGTAGGTCTAGACTTATGGAGTTGCTATTGGTATGGTGGCTATTAACATGGGTACTGTTTTATAATGGTAGGTCTAGACTTATGGAGTTGCTATTGGTATGGTGGCTATTAACATGGGTACTGTTTTATAATGGTAGGTCTAGACTTACGGAGTTGCTATTGGTATGGTGGCTATTAAGATGGGTACTGTTTTATAATGGTAGGTCTAGACTTACGGAGTTGCTATTGGTATGGTGGCTATTAACATGGGTACTGTTTTATAATGGTAGGTCTAGACTTACGGAGTTGCTATTGGTATGGTGGCTATTAACATGGGTACTGTTTTATATGGTATTTTTGGATACTTACGGAGTTGCTATTGGTATGGTGGCTATTAACTGTGTCTTTATGTAGCCTTCATTTGTTTGATTTGTTTTGTCTGAAAATAAAAAAGCATAAATACATGTTTTTCTTACCAGGTTCCAAGCTGTACCATGATAAATACCCCTTAACCTTTTGTGCTAAATGTTTTGGAAAATGTTTATGTTGTGAATTCTTGTAATAACATAATTTTTACAGAAAACATGAACTGGTATGATTCAATTTGAATTGAAATAATTTTTCAAAACAAACATTACTGGATATCACAATGTATAGTGGGGAACCCCAATGCCTTGCCAATCTACGTCAAAGGTTAACGTCCCAGTCAAGAATATTTCACTTATATCAAGATGTCGCCAGCTATAGGCGAAGATGCAGAAATTTTGCCTGTGCGTTGCGCTGATGGCATTATACAGCAGGGTTCTTTAGCGTGCCAAGCCCATCGTGACACGGGACCTCATTTATTTTAAGTTCCCATCCGAAAGAACCGTGACTTTCATTTCGTAATGCCGAGTGCTTGGCGAAAGAACAGTTACTACCCACTTTCAAGTCTTTGGTCAGACCCGGCTGGGGATCGAACCCACGACCTCCCACTTACGGAGCGAGCACTTTACCAACTGAGCTACCGCAGTGGTAAAGTAAGACAAGAGAACTAAATGGAAGCATGTAATTTGCTGATAAAAACATGTAGTTGGCAAAAGCCATCAAACAAAGAACACACAATAATACAAGTTAATGACAGAGACAGCCGAACAAGATACGTTTAGAAAAGATAAATACACATTGAGGCACTGATTATAAAATTCCTGACTTTGGAAGGGCACTAGAGTAATTGTCCAGTGGTGTGGTTACAGTACTATTGAAAAGCCCCAAACCATCCAACTATTATTATAATTGTAGGCAAACAACATTGACCTGTTCTCTTGGCCTTTTATTAGGTATGTTCATATAGGAGGGTCCATCCAGTACATGGGTAGTATTAGAATTCACATTTAATACATACACATCATATGAACATTATCTAACTTTAGGTAAATATTCCTTAGTGCCTTATCCACTCAACCATTTATTCTACAAAATGATATGTGTTTAAAATTGTGTTTCCCATGATGTGGATGAAATAACCACTAACCTGTGCCCCATATAGATAAATGCACTGGTCCATGATAAATGTTTAAATTAAAGGTCAAGTGGACAAGTCAATGTTGTTTGCCTATACAAACTGATGGATTGCACGGCCATGCCCACAATGTTCCGACAAAGGCCCAGCCTGTTTGAATTACACACAAAAAGAATGAAAACACGGCCTGAATTGTGCCATTTAATGACACTAGTTCATCATTTGTTGCCATGACCCTGCTTTGGTACCATGATGCCAGCCAGCGTCGGAACACAAAAGACATGGAATTGATGATGTAAACACAACAGTAAAAGTAAAACATAACAGTAATTTTTTATTTAATTCACATTAATGAGGAGATAACAACCAATCAAATTAACTCTTACAAAACAATTATCACTGATTTATCATCCAATTAAATATAATTTATTATCTATTATAACCTGACAGTGCTTCGCAATGTACCGGTAATCATTGAAATAAGACATCTAACGGGACAATAAATATTATCCAGAAATACAACAGACAAATAAATTGATAAATATCTTCTTTTTTTTATTTTTTAATTCATTATTTATAATAAGTTATAGTACACATACGGCTTAGCATTGGTTGTGATTTTCATTCAGGTTTTTGGTTTTTAGTTAGGAATGTCTGAGTCTATACAGACTGTGACCTGAACCCTGACTTACCTGTCATTACAAGCACTTTTTGTTTAGGAATTCCTAAATCTATGTATAGATTCCATCCTAAGTTTAACATTAACTTACAAATCATGATAATACATGTGTAGCATTTTCCAATTTGTGTAATTACTAATATCTGAACGTAGTATGAACCCTGACCTATAACCTGAACTTTGAACTTTGATTTACCTGTTATGGAACCATAATACTTTTAAAATACTTGTTATTAGGGGTTATCTGGATATTAATTAACCTTAGAGTTTGAACTTTGAACTTTGACTTACCAGGCATAGCACTGTATTTTCCAAATGCTTGTTATTTGGGAATATTTAGACATAAATTAACCCTAGGTATTGAACTTTGAACCTACCTGGCATAGCACTGTAGTATTTCCCAAATGCTTTTTGTTTGGAAAATATTTGATTTTAAATTAATCCTAGATATTGAACTTTGAACCTACCTGACATAGCACTATAGTATTTTCCAAACACTTGTTGTTTGGGAATATCTAGATTTAAATTAGCCCTAGATATTGAACTTTGAACTTTGAACCTACCTGGCATAGCACAGAAGTATTTCCTAAATGCTTGTTGTTTTGGAATATCTGGATATAAATTGACCTTAGAAAGTGAACTTTGAACCTACCTGGCATAGCACTGAAGTATTTCCTTAATGCTTGTTGTTTTGAAATATCTGGATATAAATTGACCTTAGAAAGTGAACTTTGAACTTTGAACCTACCTGGCATAGCACTGTAATATTTTCCAAATGCTTGTTGCTTGGGAATATCTGGGTATAAATTCACCAGAGAGACTAAATCTTTGATTCTGTCTGAAAGACTTCTTATTGCAAAATCCTTAGTTCCGTAAGGTGCCAGATTCCACACAGTTCTCTCCCCTGTAATGAGAAAGCAACAAACATTAGTAGAAGTATGATTGATTGATTGAATGGGGTTTTACGTCCCAGTCAAGAATATTTCACTTATATCTGGTCATCACAAGCTATTTGTGAAAGTCAGAAATTTTTACTTTTGCAGTGTGCTGGGGGTAATGTGCAGAGGGGTTTCTTTAACATGCCACACCTGCCATGACATGACAAATCAGTTTTTAAGATCTCTTCAAAAAGACCCCATTACTTCCATTTCTAAATACGTGTACTCAAAACTTGGTGAAAGAACAGTTTCTACTTTTTTTCAAGTCTAGGTAAAACTCTTCAAAAGGTTTAAATCAATGACCTCCCACTCTACTAACTGAGTTACTATAGTGGAGTTTACAAGTACATGTATGTGATATGTAGTAATAAACAGAGCATTAATATCACAACTGTAAATAGGAAATTCCCCGCATTCGTTTTATTTTCACTTTAATTTGCAAAAGCAACAACACACTAAAGTACAGCTTTTGCCAAATATTTCATTTTGATATACCAGTAATTCAAATGCACTTACACTGACAATCATTTAAAGATGTGAAAATAAAAGTATGTCAAAATCTTAAAATGAAAATTGTCACGAATATCAACAGACACAAAGAGATCTACCTTAAACACCTTAACCTACCCATTTTATTTGAGTCTTCTGCTACCCAGGCTATTGTTATTCCTCCAGTCTCTGAATCACTGAACCGTAACAAGAAGGTTCCGGCTGGTTTGGATAATAACATGTCTTGTGCCTGGCTTTTACTGACAAACCCCAAGATTGAGCTAATAAAAAATTAAAACAAAAACATATGCTGATAAAGAACAAAACAAAACTCAATATTGCTTACAAAGATTCAAAGGGACATAATCAAGGATAAAAACAGAACTTAAGCTTGACCTGTAACTTGTCACAATACATCTTCTAAACTTATATAAATGTGAATGCTTTCATTACATTACAATAAGTGAACAATGTACCATCTTATCAAAACCATAATTGAAATAGTTTATATCATAAATTCCATCAACTATCCAATGAAACTAAAAACTTCACACAAACATATGTGGTATTCTAAACCTGATTTTGAAACTTCCTGTACAACAAACCACTTCGATGAAGTTCACTTTTCAATACCTATTTAGTTTGTAAAACATAGTAGTCAAGTATATTTCACCTATATCGAGACGTCGCCAGCTATGGACGAAGGTGCAAAAATTTTGCCTGTGCATTGCGCTGATGGCATTTTACAGCAGGGTTCTTTATCGTGCCAAGCCCACATGACACAGGACCTCTTTTATTTTAAGTTCCCATCCGAAAGAACCATGACTTTCATTTTGTAATGTCGAGTGCTGGGGAAAGAACCGCAGTGGTTGTAAGACAATATGGAAGGTGTTTACTTAGTAAATTCCTGGAATAATCATTATGTCATTTTTACAGGAAAACAACAATGTAAATCAAAATCAATATTGTGACCACCTGTGTATTAAGACCACCTTTCTTTATAGAAGTACCTGCTATAGTGACCATCTCTATATAAAGACAACATGTCTGTTGAGTAAGACCTCCTACAGTGTCCATCTCTATATAATGACAACATATCCATCATGACCAGAGTTTTAAAATCCTTTTGCCTAATATTTTAACAAAAATAAACCTCTAAATAAAGACTACCTCTCTATAAAGTCTAGATTCTTTCAGTCCCATGAGTGGTCTTTATTTACAGTTTTTACTGTTATTTATACTCACTCATCTATCCATTGACTCTTCAGATGTTCTCTTGTTATCTTCATGACAGCGTAGAACCATTCCCAGAACGTAAAGTTACGACCATGTAACGTATCCTACAATCAAGAAGTGTCATTTATTTGTTAATTAATATCATTTTGTCCATTTATCTGCCATAGGGTCTACATACAGGTATCCAAGTTGCCTAAAGAGCTTCATAAAATATAAAGGGAGAAAGGTTGTGACTTTGTAATGAATTTGTTTTTTACAAAAATTGTTATATCAACTTCATTATTTTCTATATTGACTGTAGATGTAGAGTCCAACCTGCCTTAAAGGCCACCTCTATATAAGGACCACCTGCTTAAAGGCTAGTAGAATCATATCCCAATTCTTCTTTATTCATATTATTTGAACCTGTATATAAAGGTCATCTGCCCATAAAGTCTCCTTTTACTGGTTTCCTTGGGTGGCCTTTATAGACGGGTTTGACTGTACCAGTACATACAATCATCAAATATACTACCTATTTTAAATTCTTGGTCAGAAACGACCGTAAGTTTGAAATCAGACCTCAAACATACAAAGTGCTCTCTTTATATGTGAGAGTTCATGGTTTGAACCCCAACCAGGGTCTGACCAAGACTTGGAAATACATAGTGACTGTTTTTTCACCAAACATTTAACATTTAGAGATGAGGTCCTTTGGAAGGGACATTAAAAAGTTATGTTTGGTGTCACTGTAAGTCTGACACATTAAAAAACCCTCCCTGCACATTGCCTTGAGCACAATGTAAAGGTAACAAATTTCTGCCATTTCACCTACAGCTGGTGATGTCTCAATGTAAGTCAAATATTCTAGACTTGGACCCCATTTAATGAAAACAATCAACCTTTTGAATGTATGACATATTGCTTTTTTGTTTTATTGTACAGATACCAGTAGGACATTTTCTGAAATGATCATATTATACCTGTTTATGAATTAATGAAGTATTTATGAATTACTAATGGTTTGTAAATTAAAATTATGAAATTAATTTACCTTATTAAAAGATTATGAAATTGATTTACCTTATTAAACTGTGACCATGATATCACATGCTGAGAATAATCATCATTTGGTTTTCCACCTGAAAAAAACCCATCAAGTTAAAACACACACCTGTACACTAGTAAGTAGAGGGCTCAAGTAGAGGCCTCAGTAGACAAGTGGTCTAAACAACTGGCTTACAGATCTTGGTGCCACTATGATTCATTTCACTTAGATTGAGTTGCTCAGTTCAGTATGGTGGAGAAAACCAGAGTGGCCAAAGAAAACCACCAACTGTTGGCACCAGACAAACTTTCCTACACTAGCATCTGGCATGATTGCAATTCAAGCCAAGGCGGTGAGGAGAGCTGTGCACATGCACTTGTGATCACCAAATTCCTTTCTCACTTGAGTTAAACAAGTCAAAACCACATCTGTAAGATGGTTCATGATTAAAGGTTTTTTAAACTCATTTTACCATGTAACAGTCACAGAAGAAAACAGTCACTATGACCTTGAAATTAGGCTAAGGTAAACAGAATTTGAAAACTAGCTAGTTCTTTATCATGCAATGATTATACATATAATTTTTCAGTCATCTAATCTTGTTGGTTTCAGAAAAGCACCGTTTAATATTGAAGGTCACTGTGACCTTGAATAAAGTTCAAGGACAACCCTAAATGGTAGCCCTTTATGGACTGAGAGTTCAAATAATGTTTAAAGATTCTGGGTCTTTTGCTTCTTGACAATAAACTGTTTATGGTTTTATTGTTACCAAGACCTAAAAAAGAGGTCATGGGGAATCAAATATGGAAAATTGATAGGATTTTCACCAAGGAATATCTCTGTTTATAAAATAAGGCCATAAGCAATACTCACCAAATACTTTACTTGCAAGGTAACTAATGTTATCTGGTGTAAGGCCTTTTCCTGTCATTGACTGGAACTTGCAGTTTAACAAATCTGCCATTGAAATCCAAGGCACACTTTCCGGAACTTTAAATGGTGTCCGTCCCTATGGAAATACAATGTATTACATACCATAGATTTGATTTTTCATTGCTACATATATGACTTTGAAGACAAGACCAGAGAGTGGCAAAACTCCACCAAATAGCTCTCTGGAATGGATGCAATATTATATAGAAATAGCCAAATAAAATACCATTTTTCCTATAACAACTACTTCAAAACCTAACCAGACGATGGATGGAAATGCATACAAGTAGTTCACCTGCATGAATGCAACATTTCATATAAGTTACAGCCATAAACTTCACATTTTATGGGTGACACAAGGAGATATTACAATAAATTTTAAGTATTTTGTACAGGCCCTTGTTTCACAATCATTCCTTAACTTAAATTTAGCAAATTTTGGCAAGCTCTGTTTGAAATTAAGAATAAATGTTTTTGTCAAAATGAAATGCATAATCTTGATATAATCTTTAAAATGACACCTTAAATTTCCTAATATCTTAATAATTAACAAAATTATAAAGGTTTTTAATTCATCAGATTTAAGTTAAGGAAAATCTTAAGTTAAGAAATGATTGTGAAACCGGGACTACAAAAGCTAAAAATTTAAAATATATACATGTTAAGAAGAACTCTTATAACATGAAGGTCATTTTCTTTGTACCATGGATAACTCGAGGTCATTTTTCTTGATTTTTTTCAGGCACTTTCAAGTGAAACCCTTTCTTTACATGTTTTATGAAGGCTGGATATAGTTACAGTAAAGATATTGCTTTTTCAAACACCTATTTGACACTAAGAATAGATCTACCAATTAATTTTTATTTTTGAAACAAGAGGCCCATGGGCCTTAACGCTCACCTGTGACCTTTGAACCCACGAGCTTCATTCAAATATCAAAATGATAAATAGGCCAATATTCTAATTTACATCCCTATAGTTTATAGTTTTTTGAGATAAATAATCATCTCAGTACTTGTTTGTATCTGTGATCTTGACATTTGAACCCATGCCCTTCATTCATATATCAAAATGACCACTGTGCCAGTATTATTCTAATATACATGCCTATACAAAAAGTTAATAGTTTTCAAGATAATTAACCATTTAGGTATTCATTCGCATCTGTGACCTGGACCTCTGAACCCATGACCTTCATTCATATATCAAAATGATCATTAGGATAATACCTAAATATTCTAATATACATGCCTATACAAAAGGTTTATAGTTTTTGAGATAAATAATCATTTCAGAACTTGTTCACATCTGTGACCTTGACCTTTGAACCCATAACCTTCATTCATATATCAAAATGGTTGTTAGGCTAATACCTACAATATTCTAATATACATGCATATACAAAAAGTTAACAGTTTTCAAGATAATTAACCATTCAGGTATTCATTCACATCTGTGACCCTTGACCTAAAATATTCTAATATACATGCCTATACAAAAAGTCTATAGTTTTTTTTAGATAAATAATCATTTCAGTACTTGTTTACATCTGTGACCTTGACCTTTGAACTCATGACCTTTTATCATATATCAAAATGAACATTGGACCATTACCTACAATATTCTTATATACATGCCTATACAAAAAGTCTATAATTTTTTAGATAAATAATCATTTCAGTACTTGTTTACATCTGTGACCTTGACCTTTGAACTCATGACCTTTATTTATATATCAAAATGACCATTGGGCCATTACCTACAATATTCTAATATACATGCCTATACAAAAAGTTAATAGTTTTGCAGATAATTAACTATTTTGGTAAACTTGTACATCTGTGACCTTGACCTTTGAACCCATGACCTTAATTGATATATCAAAATGATCGTTATGTCAATACCTACAATTAACGAAAAATCCTACGTCATTATCACCAGAAATGTTTAAAAAATAGCATTTTTTATCAAAGGTCAAAAACTGGGACATGACCTTGACATCAATCGGAAAAAAATCGCAAGACAAGATCAACAGTGAAAACTCCATACAATTATCTTCAGCCATTATGAAGATATAACAATAAATATCTCATTTTAAAAATTACATAATTTTACGCAAAAAATGCGTAACCTATTTTTCGTCCAATTTTCATGAAAAACACAATTTTAATGTATCTAGGTATCCTGAATCCAAAAATCTAATCAAAATTTGTCTGCACCTTTTGGTTTCAGAGAAGAAGATTTTTTTGTCTTTTGGCTATTTATAGTAATGGCAGCCATATTGTTGGGCGTGGTCAAACCCCGAACACAATTTTTAAAGGCTGTTACCCAGGCATAATAATCACCAAATTTCATCAAATTTGGCTCAGTAGTTTTGGAGGAGAAGATTAAAATGTAAAGTTTACGCACGATGGACAACGGACGACGAACGGTGATAGATAGCAATAGCTCATCTGAGCCTTTCGGCTCAGGTGAGCTAAAAAATTAGTCTTCTCTGCCAATTGACGTATCGCAGGCCACACCCATAATGTTCCGTCAAATGGCCGGATACTTGATTTACACACAAAAAGAATGAAAACTTGGCCTGAATAGCGCCATTTAATGACATCACTGACACTAGTACGTCATTAGTTGCTGTGATGCTGCTTTGGTACCATAATGGCGGTCAGTGTCAGAACATTGTGGCGTGGTCTGTGATACGTCAATTCCAAAGTGTTTTCAGATAGAAATTATGTTCTACCAATTTTTGAATCACAGATAAAATAATTAGCATATATAATATGAATGAATGTTGTAAACATATACTGTAATTAAGATATAACATTCTATTTGAGTGTAATCATTCGGTATTATGAATGAGAGTCAGGAATAGCATATTGAATGAACTGCAAAGCAGAAACATTAAACTATTGCTATAATCATGTTTCTGACAAACATATTGGATTGATGGAACAGCCTTTTCCACAAAAGGATGGAATGCTGACCAATCAAAAAACATGTTCCATGACGTCATCTGATAGTTAAAGTTACGTAATCAGAGGTCATGACCCACACCATATTCATGAGCAATTGAATGCCAGCAACAACAAATAGGTTCATCTAGAGAATGTCAATTGTAATTGTAAATGTATGTAGTCAATTTCACGGTTAAAATGTTCACAGTTTCATAATTTCCAACCTTCTCATTTGGTGTAATATTCATGGATTTATGAAACTGACCATAAGTTTTAGAATATCTATTATTTTACATGGTACAATTTTTCTCTGAAAATTTTCGACTGCAAAAAAAGTGAAAATTTCTACACCACAAATAAAACTAGACTTACAGTAATAAACCTAATAGAGAAAGTACATATCCCCCTTTACCTCTAAACCCTCGATATATACAGGGGCCAGTTGTTTGAAGCTTGATTAGCTTAATCAATTGATTAGTTAAAATTTGATTTTTGCTTAATTTCTAATATATTGTGAAATTAACTTTGAAAATTTCAAAAATGGATAGAATTTCATCAAAGTCAAGAACATTGTTATAAATATATTGATTTTAATAATGATATATTGAATTTTATTAATGTTTTTAATTTGTGTTAATCATTGATTAAACTAATCAAGCTTCAAACAACTTGGCCCAGGTATTTATATACATGTCAGAAATATTACCCAACATTCATTTTTACTTTGCAGTGAAAATGGTTGGCTGGATTACATATTTTCTGTCACAAATGTGTTTTTTATACATATATAATATATATATATATATAATATATACAGACATTTACCAAAACATGCAGTAATAACAAAAATATATGCATTCTTTAAGTTAGGTCTCTGTATAATGAATTAATATGCACTGTTCATTTTTTCAAGGGGTTTGCCGCTGTACCACATGATCAATACCTCTTAATGTTTGTGTGGAACATTTTGGAAAACGTCAACGTCACGAATTCCCAGAATAGCGTCATTTTTACAGAAAAACATCATCTTTTTCGATTCCATATCCATTGGAAAGAAGTACTCCGCATAAACATTAGAGGGAATCATGCGGCGAACCCCTTTTAAACCAACTTTTATTCGTGGATATTAACTTTCGAGATTTTTTTGCCCAAACTATTTTGCAACTATAAACTTTCACAATATTGACTATACCTGAATATTTGGTATAAATAATAACATTTTCAAAAACACTTTCCAGTCTATTAACATCTACAATTATTTTGTCCTCGCGAAAGTTAATCACATATGAATAAAAGTTGGTTAACAGTATATCAGCTCCCATATATAATACAACTTGCTATATAAAAATCCTGCATACCTCATTAAGCTGAAAAAAGAAATGACTAAGGTTAGTTCAACTTACGTGAATACTTACAGGTTCAGCAAACTGGTTGTCCCATAAAACAGTTGCTAAGGCATTGCATTCTTGGTTACCATGAACAGTCACCACTACTGGCAGAGACAGAGTCTAGATCAAAATATAAAATTAAAGGTCAAAGTTCATTCATAAGCTGTTTAAAAATAGTACACACTCATTGGTAGACAAAGTCTAGATCAAAATGTAAAATTAAAGGTCAAAGTTCATTCATGAGTTGTTTCAAAATAGTGTCATTGGTAGAGACAAAGTTTAGATCAAAATGTAAAATCAAAGGTCAAAGTTCATTCATAAGCTGTACTGGTTTTTGTTTTCATTTAACTTTTGAGTGCCAGGAGTAGGATATTTCATTTCTAATACTTTAATAACTAAGGAAAGATCATTCCAAGTTGTATTTTGAAAATAGTTCATTTAAATCAAGAAATTCTCCATTTTCATTCAATAATTAATTCACTGATGTACATTATTCCTTTGTCATATCAATCTTTAAAAAAACACTGGTTTTTTTAGCTCACCTGACCGAAGGTCACGTGAGTTTATGGCATAGCGCAGCGTGTGTATGTGCGTGTGTGTGTGCGTGTGTGTGTGCGTGCGTGCATGCGTCGTTAACACCTATTTTCGACTTCTCCTCTGAAACTACTGGACAATTTTTAATGAAACTTTGTCAGAAGTATATATGGGTCAGTGCAATTCAGATTTGTTCGTGGCATTGCTATGGCTACCATAACTAGGTCACATTGACCTAGGGGTGCAAAAATCTTGAAAAATCTTTTTCTCTGAAACCGATGATGGGAGAAAAAATCTGATGTGATATTTTGTTTAATTTTAAAACAAGAGGCCTATGGGCCTGATACGCTCACCTGATAACTAATGGCTAGCTGATAGATTTAAAGAAAACATAGATACTGAAATCCCAATGACTTTTTTTTTACATCATAATGAGCATTGTATCAATACCTACAACATAATAATATATTTTTAGATATATACCATTTAGAAATGGTTAATTATCTTTAAAACTATTAACTTTTTGTATATGCATGTATATTAGAATGTTGTAGGTATTGATACAACAATCATTTCGATGTATAGAAAAAGGTCATGGGTTTAAAGATCAAGGTCACAGATGCAAAACAATACTGAAATGGTTAATTATCTTGAAAACTATAAACGTTTTGTATAGGCATGTATATTAGAATGTTGTAGGTAGTGATACAATGATCATTTTGATGTAAAGAAAAAAGTCATTGGGGTTTAGTATTTATGTTTTCTTTAAATCTATCAGCTAGCCATTAGTTATCAGGTGAGCATATCAGGCCCATGGGCCTCTTGTTTGGTTAACAATAATTTCACCATTGAACCAGAGGCATTCTCTGTATAGACGATTCTATTTTTCGATACAAGTGGAGTTATCTTTCTTTATAACTAGAGGGCGCTATTACGTCAGCCATTACAAGACTGATTCAGTCATTGTTTACAGTAGCAACGTAATATATACATGTGTGTAAATCGAAACTTAAAAGTAACTCTTAGCAAGTTAATTCCATCGTTAAAATGCCTTACGTATCTGGAGGAGGAAAACGCTGTGTTATTGTAGGTTGTCACAACAACCAAAAGAAGATCTACGAATAGAAAAAACAAATATGTGCCTAACTAGAGGAAGACTAAAAGTTGCTGTCAGCATGTTGCATGTTGACTAAAATTTTTAAAAAATAATAATAATAAAGTAAATCAAGATCACATTTGTTGTAATTTTTAATGTCTTGAGTTCAGAAATGCTTGTTTACACACTTGTCAAGATTATTTCACTTTTTACTCATCATGTTACTTACAAATGTATATAAAAATTGCTGCTGAAAAAAACATGTACCGGTATTTGACAAAAGAACCGGGAGCAAAATTTCTTGCCTTGACCGGGGTTCAACCCATGGACTGTCACTCTCAAGACGTTCAAGAAGTAATTGGCCTGATCGACTCCTCATATGCTAAGAATTTGAGATTCTTTATTCAAATTGAACAATAACATCATAAAGACTATCTAGAAGAGTATTTAGCATCTTCAATCAGATTATAATATAAAAAAGTTAAAAAACTAAATATATGATTATGTACAAAATTTCTTGTATTCATCACAGAGGATAAACCTTCCCGCCTGAAAATCATCCACTAAACGGACAAGCAGATGTTTAAAGTAAAATGATCTTACTCTGGGTAAGAGTTGATTGATGAATTCCTCATCATAATTCACATCAATTGTGACATGTTTCATGGGATCAGAATTCCATACAAAAACTTGCATTTTATTATATTGGTGCAGTGCATTTGCATCTGAACCTTGTAATAATAACCCTTTTCTCTCCTTTTTGTTAATTTCATAACCTTGTTGTGTATTTATTATGTCATAGTTCTTTGAATCGCTGGTCAATTCACTAATTGGTTTTAATGGGCATTTAATCTCCAACAATGTTTCGTTTGAAACAATTCCCGGTCTGGACTTGCAGATCGGAGAGAAATGTTAATTATGTACAACTGTGCCAATGGTATTTACAGTGCATTTGTGAACATTTTATTTTGGTTCTGATAATTTTCCGTGTTCTGTGGCAGTGTTTCACTTGAATCGAGTGTACAAATGATTATTAACCAATTCTATTTTTTAATATCGAATGTAGCCCCGGAGCATGTTCTAATAAATTATATTCCCTACAGGCAGCGCCTGTGATGTACTGTGTATACTTTCAACACCTATCAAATGTTAACGGTTATATTTTTAATTAAATTTAATTATATAATTAATGCATTCCAATCATTGATTACCCTGTGCCGACAGACAATGTCCCGGAGGTCTACTTTCGGTTTTACTTTTCCAACAGTGTTAAACAATTAAATCTGATAATAGGGATTAGTACTAAATATACATTGATGTTTATCAGTCATCATATCGAAATCTTTATTTCTAAATAAAATGCGACGCGCGAATGCTAATTAGAAAAAACAAACTGTATGAAAACACTATCGATGTTTAATAGGAATCAGTCTTGTAATGGCGGACGGTCACGTGGTTTCAAGATGGATGCGCCCATTGATTTGACGATAGAAACGTCTATATGAAAGGTTCTGAGTTTATATTGTTAATATTCCTAAATTCTGTCTAATAGTTTGACATTTCTTTATACAAGTCTGGTAAATTGGCAGGTAGTCATTGGAAATGACCGTAAGTTTTAAAATATCTTTAATTGCATTATCATTTGAAAAAAACGGCTGATAAGTATCATGTATGTAGAGTGACTCAGAAGATAAAGTCTCCCAAAAAACATCGGGATGACAGTGGGACTACTGGATCGCTCAAACCAAAGGGAATGAATGACAAGGTATCAGCTAGGTGGCAACACTTTATATATTTTTAATTTTATTTTACTTTACTGTGCCACTTAGCGAGAGTAGGTCAAGGATCAATGCAATTAGACAAAAACGTATGCTAGCCCTAGCAACTACATTATAATGTCATAGATAAGCTACTTTGATGCGGTTCAGCAACAAGAAAAAATGGCGCCAGTTAAATGTACAAAATGTCAGGCAGAATTTAGCCATAGCTGCAATCTATATAAACACATCAAAACAGTACACAGTGGTAAAAAATACCAATGCAGGTACTGTAAATTGGGATATTTTGGCGGTTTTCTCTCAAAATGTGGTTGTTTAATTTTGGTGGTCTTTATTTTGGCACTTAACTGAATAAAATCTTTTTGTTTGGCATTTCACTGATTAAGGTGTTTAACAGACGTAATGAAAACCGGAAGTGTTGTAATTTGTAAACTCAGAAACCGAATGGACTGGTAAGTCATAAGGGTTTCATGAAATAACAATATTCTGGATACAAATTGAAATAAACTTTACTACCCAATTGAAAATCAATGCTAAAATTGCTCACTATCGAAATAATAATCAGTTAATATGAAAATATGTCACACGTTACATATATGTAATATAAGTTTAAGACAAAAGGACTATATCATGGGATATCAGTTTACAGTTACATGTTACCACTTAATATTGTCATTTTTTAAGGATGTGTATTATTTTGGTGTGTTAAATTTGGCAATTTTAAGTTGGGTGCCAAATAAACCAAAATTAAACTACAACCAAAATTTCCTGATTTAGGGTATTGTAACAGATGTTACAAGAGGAAGGACGACTTGTCCAAACATGAAAAGATCAAACATAGTAACATCAAAGAATCATTTAGCAAGAATCTAGAGGATCAAAGTATAGTGGACTTTCTAGAATCATTAGAAATGGGTATGATAACAAACTAGAAAGATGGTCTCCCTAACGTAACAATCCGACACAGCAGTTGGCTGGCACACATATAACTTATCGGATACCTATCCTACAACAGGGCGGATACATATCTGGCACAACGACCGATCGTATCCGGCAAAACAAAGCGTAACTCATTAGCGCCTTTCAGATACATATCTGGCAAAAACAAATTTAACCAATCAATGCCCCCCTGGATACATGTCCAGCATGACGGATACATATCCGGCAAAAATAACTTTAGCCAATTAATGCCCGCTGAACACATATCCGGCAAAAATTACCAATATAAATACTTAAATGAATTGCTTAAAATTATTGGCTCTGACGAAGGATTGACAAAATCTGAAACTGGCCAGGCTACAGTTTATAGGACACAGCATATGTCTGACCCATAACCTTTATTAAGTGGACCAACTTAGTTGGTATCATAACCTTTCTTTATCATGTATGTATACTCAAGGTCAGCTGTCCGAGTGGTTCGAAATACAGACGGGAGTGAGACAGGGTTGTGTTATTTCACTGTTACTCTTTCTTGTTGTCATCGACTGGTGCATGCGAACAACACTCGGCAACCAAAACACAGGAATAAGAAGGACGCTCAGTGCATTCCTCGAAAATCTAGACTTCGCAGATGATATTTGTCTCATATCCAACAACAGAAGGCACATGCAGATAAAGACCGACAAGATATGCGCAGTAACAGCTAAGGTGGGATTGAAGATCAACACCAGTAAAACAAAAGTCATGTCTATCAATGAGAACACAACTAGAACACCGATACAGATAAACAATGGAATAATCGAAGAAACAGAGGACTTCACATATCTGGACAGCACCATCAGTAATGACAATGGAGCATTCAAAGACATCAAATCTAGGATAGGTAAAGCAAGATCAGTCTTTAGACAACTACACTCCATCTGGAAATCAGGAATGCTTTCCAAAACCACCAAACTGAGAATCTACAATAGCAATGTGAAATCTGTGCTATTATATGGTTCAGAATGCTGGAGAGTTACCCAGACTGATTTTCAAAAACTGGCCACATTCCATAACACCTGCCTCAGAAAGATATGCAAGATCTACTGGCCAAGAAAAATAAGTAACAAGAGACTACATGAAATCTGTGCCCAGAAGGATATCAGAACAGAAATAAAACAACGAAGATGGCGGTGGATTGGACATGTGATGAAACAAGACAACAACAGTACCACCAGAGTCTCACTAAAATGGACACCAGATGGGAAGAGGAAGCGGGGAAGACCGAAGGAAACATGGGGGCGGACAGTAGAGAAAGAGCTGAAAGAGATGGGGATGGGATGGAAGGAAGCGGAAAAAAAGGCTAAGGACAGGCAGTTGTGGAGAGAGCTGGTGGTGGCCTTATGTGCACGCACGCATGAAGAGGACTAAGTAAGTAAGTAAGTATACTCACTGTGGGCTTTGTAATATTTGATAAAAAATAAAAAGAGCCATTAACACAAGAGGCCCAATAGGGCCTGTACCGCTCACCTGGGCCATTTACAGCACAAAAACACAATAAATACTACATTTAAGGAGCAATAACTCTGATGAGGATATTTAGATATTTATGAAACTTGCTACTCGCATCTGTGACCTTGACCTTTGAACCCATGACCATAATCTATATATTAAAATGATCATTGCATCAATACCAACAATATTCTAATATACATGCCTATACAAAAAGTTCATAGTTTTCGAGATAATGAACCTTTTTGGTATTGTTTTGCAAATGTGACCTTGACCTTTTGACTCATGACCTTTTTCTATACATCAAAATGATTGTTGTCTCAATACCTACAACATTCTAATATACATGCCTATACAAAAAGTCCATAGTTTTCAAGATAATGAAACATTTCAGTATTCTTTCGCATCTGTGACCTTGACCTTTGAACCAATGACCTTAATCTATATACCAAAATGATCGTTACATCAATACCAACAATATCCCAATATACATGCCTATACAAAAAGTTTATAGTTTTCAAGATAATAAATAATATTAGAAAAGTAAAAAATTAGGTCATGACCTTCATAATTGACCTTGACACCATTTTGTAGGTAATTACAAGAATATGTCAAAACTGAAAACCCCATGTCATTATCTGGTCATATAGTCAAGTTATAGCAATTTAAAAATATTTTACGATTTTTTCAAAATTAAACGCAAAAACGCGTAACCTATTTTTAAACCAAATTTCATGCAATGAACAAACTTAAAGGTTAAGACTATGTAGAATCCAAATATCACATCAGTTTTTGCCTCCAATGAGTGGTTCAACAGAAGAAGATTTTTTTAGGTTTTGTCTATTTTTAGTAACAGCGGCCATCTTGGATATTCGATCGTCATGATTTGAACAAACTATAGTTAGACTCTGTCAAGGACCTTCAGCATTTGGTTTCAGTTGGCCCAGTAGTTTCGGAGGAGAAGATTAAAGTTTACTGACGCACGCACGCAGACGCACGCACGGACGCACGCCTCGCCATGCCATAACTCACATGGCCTTTGGCCAGGTGAGCTAAAATACTAACTCTTTTTGTATAACAAATATTTTAAAATTAGGGGATGATAGTGACAATAGTGCCCACACAGAGTGCTGTAGAGTAATGGTATTTACATCTCCATCAAGATTCTTCCACTAATACATGTATCTAGGCATTCAGTTCTGGTAGAGGAAACCAGAGTTCCCGTAGAAAACCAATGACTTTTATCAGATAAAATGACAAACTTTTTACACTAGGATCTGCTAGACTGGGTGATCCAAACCAAGGCAGAGGTAGAAACTGCAATCCATAAGAATGCCTTTTAGACCACTTGGCCATCAAGGTCCACACAAGAGGCAAGGTATAAGTATGGGCAAGTATAACAACTAGAAATGTCTCTTGAGAACTAAGTACCACCCCCCCCCCCCCCCCAACATTGACCTCCTGACCTTGAATTTTGTCTTGTGCACATAAATTTGGTATGCAACACATCTTCTCATGTTGGTTTACATTTGTGCCAAGTTTGGATCAAAATCCATCCATAGACATGAAAGATATGCAACAAACATGATATTAAGACAGACAACCAGATGGACAGATGGACAGACAGACAACTAGGGTGATTCCTATATATACCCCCTAAAATTTGTTTGCAGGGGGGTATAATAAACTACATACAAGGAGGTTTCCCCCAATACTTACCCAAACTGGAACATAAGTTCACCATTTCCAATTTGAAAATCTGATTGGAATAAAATACAGAATTTTTCTTCTGTGACTGCCTAAAACAATAAATGAAACAAAATCTCTGAACATAGTCACATACACATACTGTAAACCAACTTTTATTCAAGTGCGATTAACTTTCGCGTGTTTCGGGAGGACAAAATAATCGCGAAAGTAAATCGTCGCAAATTTGTTTTTAAAAATGGTTTTATTTATATCAAATATTCAGCTAAAGACCATATCGCGAACGTTGATAGTAGAGAAATAGTTTTGGTAAGAGAATCGCGAAAGTTAATATCTGCGAATAAAAGTTGCTTTACAGTATTCTAAACCACATTATATTATCACATGCTTATCAGTGATTTTGTTTTACAGCTAGGTCCCCCAGTATGATTTTATTTTAACAGAAGGAAATAATAAACACTTTATACACAGAGTCACTTGACTTAGTTTCAGTACAATTAGTCTAGACCTTAGTGCAAAAATTAAAATTTCCCCGGGTCTTCAGTAATGATTAAGACAAAAAATTGATTAGGGTGTTACTTGTCAATATCTAGTCCGTGAAAACTCTCTTAAAATGTGTGTTTTAATCAAATAAATCAGTATTACAACTAGGGCTGTCATTGATAGATCAATATATCATCGATAAAATCCATTGATACAAGATATCGATACGTTTTTTTAGTATTGATGTCAACAAAAATGGCCGTCAGTTCATGGCCAAGGGAGGAGTAGTCAATGACACAGAGATGAAACTGGTTGCAAATATACATGTATTATAAAATATACATGTATTATAAAATACACATTATTATAAATATACATGCATTATTTTAAAATCCCATCATTTTAATGAATCTCAAAACAAACTGACATACAAAACAGAGTGCATATATACAATATTAGAAAAATTTAAGATGACACCAGACATGTAAAATATTGGTGGAAAATAATCTGTTTATAAAAAATCCAACAAAAAATAAACTATTTTAATCTTTTTTTTTTTTTTGATATTTCAATATACAGATTTATCGATACATTTTTCAGTTGATATATATATTGATATTGAAATTCTCATCAATGACAGCTCTAATTACAAGCTTCATTAAAATCGATTGAAGATTAATAAAGATACAGATGTATGAAAAGGAAGAATAAATATCTAGAGTGGAAAACGTTAAATAAATTCCATTCCCAAAACTTTGGAATTATATGTATAATGGTATAAAATGTTTTTTTATAATTACCGGTACATGCCTTACCTCACATCCTTTACGATCAGCTCTTTTAATTGTCTTTAATGACTACAATAAACAGTAATAAATTAAAAGTACAAAATTGAAAACAACTAGATGTGTTATATAAGAATGTACCATAGACCAGTCAGCCACTCATGAGGCCCCAATCGTCCAAAACAACAGTAGACCATGTGGGTGGGTAAGTCCACGGTTCAAAATTCCCCGCGTCCATGGTCCAGGATCTATTGGTTTTACACTGGGACATTTGTTATTTAAGACGTAAAAATCTGATGGACCTGCTATTTTTTTTACCAGGTTAATCCTGTATGATTTTATCATAGTACCGGTACATGGACATTCAATGTTAATATTGAACTTTCAAAACTTTATGTGGGAATAGCCAAAAATAACTGCAAAAAGTCCTGGACCTTCCTTTACAAATCATAATTATGAACCCCAAAAATCTATTTATAATATTCATTAAACTGCAACTCCATACAGTCCAACCAGCCTTAAAGGCCACCTCTATATAAGAGCAAACATGCTTATAAAGGCCAGTAGAATTATACTCCAATTGTTATTTGTTTATATTATTTGAACCTATATATAAAGGCCACCTGCCCATAAAGGCCACTTTACTGGTTTCCTTTGGTAGCCTTTATAGACAGGTTTGACTGTAGTTCTAATGAATAAAATACTAAGATTTAGTTGTTGTAATATTATCAATAGTGTTTTTTGTCCTAGTCAAGATTGTTTCATTTATATCAAGGTGATCAGTTCTTGGATTGGAGGAAACTGGAAGTACCTGAAGATAACCACTGACCTTCAGCAATCAAACTGACTTTTTGGCACTACAATCTGCCCAAGTTGGATTCCAACCCAGAAGGTAAGACATAAGCATGTGTTTTAAACCATTAGGCCACTAAGGCCCTTGAGATGTTGAGAATTAGGGATTCTTTTAAACAAACACAATATAGTTCAACCTGGCTCAAAGGTCACCTCTATAAAAGGGCCACCTGTTTATAAGGTCAGTAGAATTGTATCCTAATTGTTCTTTATTCATATTATTTGAACCTGTATATAAAGGTCACCTTCCCATAAGTACTACTTCTACTGGTTCCCTTGGGTGGCCTTTATAGACAGGTTTCACTGTAAAGTTACATATTTAAATAAGTTTTGTCATGATTTTTTAATAACAGATGACTTATAGTTTTCATATCAGATTTAAGGATGTATATATTTTATATGTATCTCAAATCTCCCTGTGGTAGCTCAGATGGTTTAGCACTTGCTCTCTATGTGGGAGACAGTGGGATTCAACCCTGGGTGGGTCTGACCAAGATTTGAAAATAGGTTGTGACTGTTCATTCGCCAAGCACTTAGCATTTTGAAATAAAAGACACAGGTCCTTCGGAAGTGACCTTAAAAACCAATGCCCTATGTCACAGAAGGCGTAGCACATTAAAGAACTCTCCCTACACATTGCCCTGAGCACACTGCAAAGGTAAATACTTCTGCCACTTACCTTTAGCTGGTGACATAAGTGAACTATTCTTGAATGAGAATGGATAAGTGAAATATTCTTGACTTTGAATGAATGAATGAATGAATGAATGAATGGATACTATATGCTATATACTTACCATATTTCTAAATGTAATACTGAGTTCTCTCTTTGCTTGGTGAAATTCCATGGTCCCTGCATTGTTCAAGATTTCTCCACTTTTCTCATTTTTAGATTTTGTATCATTTCTCAACAATCCTTGTGCTTGATGTTCACTGATATAAAAAATAAGAAATCGGTGAGATACAGCTCACTTAGTATGCCCGTGCTTATGACTTCAACCACTGACCGTAAATGTAAGAAAATAAAGTCGATAAACAGGAAGTGGATGCATGGCAGGCTTGAAATCAGTACTTGCAGCATGGGACGTCATACTGAAGGTACAAAATTTACGAGTGCCTGTGTAGAGAAAACTGTTACAAAACTGTTTTGGTTCAGATGGAAATACAGAGGTAAACCAGTATACTCTCTCTTCTTCAAAGCAGGAGTGTAATAACAAAAACTAATTTAAGTTACCTGAAAATCTACTAATAGGCAGTTTTAGTAACTCTATTCCTCCAAACCAATAATTCCATTTCAAAAATCTGTCAATTTTTAGACAGTTTTAGTAACTCTATTCCTCCAAACAAATAATTCCATTTCAAAAATCTGTCAATTTTTAGACAGTTTTAGTGACTCTATTCCCCCAAACAAATAATTCCATTTCAAATATCTGTCAATTTTTAGACAGTTTTAGTGACTCTATTCCTCCAAACAAATAATTCCATTTCAAATATCTGTCAATTTTTAGACAGTTTTAGTTACTCTATTCCCCCAAACCAATAATTCCATTTCAAATATCTGTCAATATTTAGACAGTTTTAGTGACTCTATTCCCCCAAACCAATAATTCCATTTCAAAAATCTGTCAATTTTTAGACAGTTTTAGTGACTCTATTCCTCCAAACCAATAATTCCATTTCAAAAATCTGTCAATTTTTAGACAGTTTTAGTGACTCTATTCCCCCAAACAAATAATTCCATTTCAAAAATCTGTCAATTTTTAGACAGTTTTAGTGACTCTATTCCCCCAAACCAATAATTCCATTTCAAAAATCTGTCAATTTTTAGACAGTTTTAGTGACTCTATTCCTCCAGACCAATAATTCCATTTCAAAATTCTGTCAATTTTTAGACAGTTTTAGTGACTCTATTCCCCCAAACCAATAATTCCATTTCAAAATTCTGTCAATTTCTAGACAGTTTTAGTGACTCTATTCCCCCAAACCAATAATTCCATTTCAAAATTCTGTCAATTTCTAGACAGTTTTAGTGACTCTATGTCTATTCCCCCAAACCAATAATTCCATTTCAAAAATCTGTCAATTTTTAGACAGTTTTAGTGACTATTCCTCCAAACAAATAATTCCATTTCAAAAATCTGTCAATTTTTAGACAGTTTTAGTGACTCTATTCCCCCAAACCAATAATTCCATTTCAAAAATCTGTCAATTTTTAGACAGTTTTAGTGACTCTATTCCCCTAAATCAATAATTCCATTTCAAAAATCTGTCAATTTCTAGACAGTTTTAGTGACTCTATTCCTCCAAACCAATAATCCATTTCCAAAATTCTGTCAATTTTTACAATTATTAATTCCAGTATCAAAGTAGTGTGCTTGCTTCTTAAGAGGGAGGTTGTGGATTTGAATCCCAACTGTGTCTGACCCAAGACTTAAAAGCAGGGCCCCACAAATCGCCAAAATCGGCTAAAAATCACCGAATTGGCAAATAAAACGCCGAATTGAAATTCGGTCATTCGGTTTTTTTCCCCTATAAACCTTCTAAATTTTGTCTTGTTAATTAAGATTAGTTCACGATCGAGAAATCACACAGGACTTTAAGATGAAGCCACGTGTCCCACAGGTGTACAATCGGTGTGATAATTAATTAATCATTGCCTGTGAATAATCAGCACCAGAGTTAATCCTCTAATCACTTAATTATTACCGAGACCACGTGTGTTCAACAAACTGTGTAAACAAAATACCTTACGAGGCCTCAGTTTTATTTATGCCTTGTTTCATGTTTTAAGGAGATGATTCAAACAGCGAGGTGAAACAAAAGAGCTGAAAAGAATACCAAATTAGGCATTTGAATATTAGTTGGCTGTTATTCGAATCCTATTTGAATATTTGGCACAAAAAAGAAAATCTCCATCTGTTCTGGAACAGAGCTACTGTAGGCAAACGATGTGTATTGCACAAGGCAGATGAACAAAATTACCTTATTATATATTCCTTATTCATAGGAATGCTGTATGACGATAATAAATCATGATCTCTTTAATATTCTTCTAAATAAACCCAGATTTTAATGATTAAGACCTTGTAAGCAGTAAAACATGTGACAGCCATTTTTTTTTTTTACTTTAACCCGACAAATAGTCGTTATCCACTCTGCTTTGAATAAACATGTATTAAAGGGACATAATCATGATAGTGACAGAAAGTAAACAAAGCACATGGCTGTAGTCTTTCCCGACTTTGTGCCAATTGTGGTGACTGTTGGGATGAATAAAGTTTTTCATGAATAAAATGAAGAAAGAAAGGAAGCATCTGAAAGTAGATTTTTGCTGTGTTAAACATTCCAGACGAAATGTAAGCTCCACCAAAAAGCTCTATAAACCAATGAAGAGGATGGGGGGGGGGGGGGGGGGGGGGGGGGGGGGGGGTGTGGGTTTATGAATGAGTTCTTTTTTTTTTTTTTTTTTTTAGCGGTGATTTTTACCGCCGAATGACCAAATCGGCGTTTGTGGGGCCCTGCTTAAAGTGGTAGTAACTGTTCTTTTGCCAAGCACTCAACATTAGGGGACAGTCACGGTTCTTTCAGATGGGAACTTAAAATAAATAAGGTCTCGTGTCATGGTAAGCTTGGCACTATAAAGAACCCTGCTGTATAATGCCATCATTGCAACACACAGGCAAAATTTCTTCATCTTTGCCAATAGCTGGCAAAAATGGAAAAAGTCAAAGAAACTTGACTTATCGTAAATCACTTTTACTTCACTGGACTCTATTTTACCTGATTATTGTGGCTTTTACTTGTGGTGGGGACATTTGAATATTTAATTTTCCCCCTACTAAAAGCCTCACAGTAGCTGTAAATCTTGCCTCTTTCTTCAGAACTTGTGGTGGCTGTGTTTCTACGATGAAGGTGCTACAATAAAGATAGAATATTGTAATTTTCAATTTGTTACGACTAGAAACATATATGTATTTATATCCGTGGTGTAATAATTTTTGCTAATATCAATGTCCTTTGTTTTGTGCAAAAATTAATACCAAGTGAAAATTATACTTATTGTGTTATAGTGCATATTTTAAAAAATGTGGAAATTTGAATTATGGGATATGTCAATTTCTTAGTAATTAATAAAATATGTTTACAGCATGTGTTTTAACACACTTTTCGGGCAACTGTGAAACATATTTTGACCATGCAGGTAGATACAGAGCACAACCAAGAACAAACATTACAGTCGAACCTGCCTTAAAGACCACCTCTATGTAAGGACCAACTGCTTATAAAGGCCAGTAGAATTGTATGTTTGTGCTCATATATTTAGCAGTGAAAAATGTATCCAAAAAATCCTGTGATTGGATGAAACATGCATTATTGTGATATGCATGATGTCATAATGATGTCACCAGTACCGGAACCCTGTAACCAAACATTAAAATCATCTGTGTCATTTTGACAGTTATACTTTCACTTACAATTTTGACATAAAATTTTAACATAAACCAGCTTTTCATTGTAATCTGTGGGCTAAAAATGCCAAGCTTGTCATATATACAGTGATTTCCCTTAAATTTATAGCAGCAGAAGTAGGTTGGCTAATCCAACAGGCCAGGGGTCAATGGGAGGCTCCTAAGCCAAAAACGGTTTTCAGGTCTTCTGAAGGCAATTTTATCAATTCTAACTGGTCAATTTGGAGTTTAGGCGGTCAAATCCGCCTGTTGCCGCCTCTTACGGAAAACACTGTATATATTCCTTTCTTGTTTTGTCTTTCACACCCAGTGTTCCTGGAACAACATTTCTTGATACTCTGTCTTGTAACACATGAGTTATCGTCCCTTCCCTTGTGATTAATGAGGACAGGAGACCAGTTATTTTTTGGTTTTGTTCAGGTAACAAGTCTTGTGTTCCTGTCACTACCTTTATCACAATGTTTATAACTGTAATATTGAGTTATCTTTCCTTACCTTGTGACTAATGAGGACAGGAGACCAGTTATTTTTTGGTTTAAGTCAGGTAACAAGTCTTGTCTTCCTGGTGGTACATCTATTGGAAGTCTTTGTCGTAAAATTTCTACTTGTAATACCTGCTGTCTGTTTTTCCAAATCATCTCGGCTAATGATTCACACCTATAAAAAATCACCATTCATGTAATTGAATAAATTATTTTTATTTGGTTGGTTGGTTGAATGTTGATTAATGTCCCATCAGCAATTTTTCAGCTATTCGCAACGAGAACTATTTTATTAATCTCTATCAATTAACAATGAACAATTTTTTGTATGCATGTGAAGTGTGAGTGTGTTTTATGGTCTGCCTTGTACTAGCACACACTCAGGGTGACTTTAACATGCTACCTCACAGAGTCACTGTGCAGCAGACAAGCCTACTACTCCCCCAGTCCATTATACTGATACTGTAAATCACTTAATTTTCGCGAGCACTTTATTTTCGCGATATTCGCGACTCGGTAACAATTCGCGAAAATTAAGTGTCGTGAAATTAAAGTGATTTTTGATAAAGTTAAATCGAAGTTTTCTATGCATTTTACCAAAGAAACTGGACGCTAATACGGGTAATATATTATTTACATATCCTTTTATTTCATTCTATTTGTACTTACTTTATTGTTAAATAAATCCACATATCAATAAAATGTGTAAAACTACTATTTCTTAAAACTGATTAAAAGTGAAAACTATTAAGATCGGAGTTATAGCAGTCCCAAAATTCCAGATTTTCTCCAGCCTGTTAACCACACCTCCGGTTTACATTTTAATTTATCATAGCTTGTTAACATCCAAGTTCCAACGTGCATGTAGCGGTTTGATTGTTGTCAATTTTAAGTCAATTTTGATGTCTTTTGGTGACATCTTGTATGAGTTTGAATATCAACCGACCGTGACATAATATATAGCAAATAAATTTAATGAGGGGTTACCTTTGGGGAAATCGCGAAAATTTTATGTCGCGAAATAGGTTTTGTTATGGATTCGCGAAAAAAAAGTGCCGCGAAATTAAAGTGATTTACAGTACCAGGTGAACCAGTAAAGGCCAACAGCAAGGAAAATTCACTTTCCCACATGTGGTCTGAGTGGGATTCGAACTCACAGAGGTGAGAGACCCTGGATTTGAAGACTGACGTCTTATCCATTAGGCCAATGTGGCCTCTTATTTCTATTTGGAACAAACATGATGACAATATGGTTACATCATAAAGAATGTCCGATAACTGGACTTCAAACTGTTAATTCATTCATTAAATGGGATTTTACATCCCAGTGAAGAATATGTCACTTATAAGGAGACATCACCAGCTATAGGTGAAGTGGTAGAAATTTTTTACTTTGCCATGAGCTCAGGGTAATGTGCAGGGAGGGTTCTTTAACCTGCAATGCTTGCCATGACACATGGCATCTGTTTTTAGGGTTGTTTCCAAATGACCCTGTGACTTTTATTTCTAAATGCGAAGTGCTTGATGAAAAGAACAGTCACTAACTATTTTCAAGTTTTGTTCATACTGTACCAGGGTTAAAACCCAAAATCTCACACATAGGGAGCAAGCACTTTACCAATTTAGCTATAGTAGCACTATAGGAGACTAGTCAGAATTTAAAAATGTCACAGTTTTCCATATGAAACACATTAGAGCTGCAACAATATATTCGTCTTCTGGTAAAACCCTTTTAATTAACTGTATTCTGATTAATGAAATTGGATTTTAAAATATTGCGTCTCAAGGTTATGAAGAAAAATATGGACTATGTACATTTTCTTCTTAGATAATATTGTTCATCATCAGCAAAATTTTCTATGGCAACTTGGCATGTACAATCAGACATCTATTATAATGCTGATGCATAAAACAACATGGAATTATCATTCATACAGCATGTACAAGGTCTTAGAATACGATTCAGAATATGAAATATTCAAAATGCCTCGGGTAAAACAGGGCAATGAACGAAGCTCAAGTATTTTGATTTTGAAGCCCAGCGCCTTAAGAATTGAAGTTGTAATAGTCAGTAATAATTAGCTTAATTTTGTTAAAGTTAAGGACCCAAAACATAGTTTCAGGAGCCATTAGCTTTAAGCCCCTGCCTTATACTTAAAGACATAGGGGATTTTGGACTGAAATAGAAACAGGTATCATCAGAGATAGTATTACGAACCATTGTTGTAGCGTTTCCAGTAACTGGCTGTCAAATGGTACACCATTACCAGCTAATTGTTGTTTTCTCTTCCACTGTATCAGTTCCCCATCTACAATCTTCTTTTGTAATTCATCTAACATACAAAATGTCTCCTGATGTGTGCTGGCAAGAGACTGAAAACAAATTAAAATAGCAATTATAAAACCTCAAAATATTACAAACAAAACTATATATCAGGAAATGTTTGTGTTGTTTTGTTCTGGTTCCCTCCTCCATTGTTGAACAGGCTGCCTCGATATAAGTGAAATAATCTTGATTTTTTTTATGTTTATGTTTATTGGCATTAAAAGGTACATAATGATAAATTTTATAATTTTACATATATAATACATGTATAAATACATATCAAAAGACAGCAACAACGGTTATACACTGTGAAATAATCTTGATTTGGTCATAAACACCATTAGTCCAATGAACTTAATATAAAATTGAATGAAAAATCAGTACAAAAAATAAATTAAGGATAATTTTTTGAAAGAAATTGATACCTTATTTAACACAGCACTGAATGGTAAAATCTATAATATATCTGGCATATATTTTTTAAAACATACATGTCACACGTTCCTGGACAATCAGGAAAATAATTCAATAATTACAGTGACTCAGATATTGACCCTTTGTCCTATCAGGACACCAAAAATAATTAAAAAAAAAACTCTCTAAATTTTTACCCTGTCCCGAATTTTGAAAAACCTGACTGTAGAAGAATAATCAGTCAGAGTCGAAACTGAACTTACCAATCTAAGGGAAAGTAACTCTTCAGCTTTTGATATTACGGTAAGTGAACTTACCAATCTAAGGGGAAGTAACTCTTCAGCTTTTGATATTACTTACCAATCTAAGGGAAAGTAACTCTTCAGCTTTTGATATTACGGTAAGTGAACTTACCAATCTAAGGGGAAGTAACTCTTCAGCTTTTGATATTACGGTATGTGAACTTACCAATCTAAATGGAAGTAACTCTTCAGCTTTAGATATTACGGTATGTGAACTTACCAATCTAAGGGGAAGTAACTCTTCAGCTTTAGATATTACGGTATGTGAACTTACCAATCTAAGGGGAAGTAACTCTTCAGCTTTTGATATTACTTACCAATCTAAGGGAAAGTAACTCTTCAGCTTTTGATATTAACTGTTTCTCAATATCGTCTTTCTGTTTTCTAAGCTTCTTTTCTGCTTCAATTTTGTGTGGTGTGTTTTGTTGTTGATTCAGTTGTTGAAGCTGGGCTGTTAAAATATAAAGGTGATATTTATGTCTATTTAAAAAAATACATAAATTAAATTGACGTATCGCCAGCCACGCCCACAATGTTCCAACAAATGGCCTGATGCTTGATTCACACTCAAAAAGAATGAAAACTTAGCCTTAATTGCACCATTGAATGATGTCATTGACACTAGTACGTCATTAGTTGCCGTGACAGTGCTTTGGTACCGTGATGGTGGCTAGTGTCGGAACATTGGGGGTGTGGTCGGTGATACGTCAATTGTCTTGTGACAAGACTTACAAAGAATATACTCAGACATGGATTAGTATGTTTGTTTTTGATCACATCTAGATCTACATTGTAAAAAAAATAATGTAACAGAAAAGAGTCCAATGTCCAGGGTCAGAGACTGGGGATCAAAACCAGTAACCCCTACATCAAAAGTGAACACTGAACCAACTAAGCTACCTAGACCACTACATCATCTGTTATTTTGGAGTTTTGGGAAAATATACACAATTTTCATAATTAAGCAACTAGGAAAACTCATATCATTTTCATAAGATGAAAAATTGAAAAATTTCACAACTTTCATAAAAGTTCTGAAATAAATAGCCAACTACTGGTATACATGTATTATGCCAAGCTTGCATTGTAGCTAGGGTCCTCATTGCTAAGACATTTTTTGCGACAATTCTGGATTTTTTTTACCTAGGATAGTATGTACATGATGTACAAAATGACTGAATTTGAGTACTGGTAAATGGTTTACTTTCAATGGGGTTCACAGCTATACCACGTGATACCCTCTAATGTTTGTGCGGAACATTTATTTCCAATGGACATGGAATTGCATAAGATGATGTGTTCCTGTATAAATCACGTTATTCCGGGAAACGTTTTCCAAGACGTTCGCCACAAGCGTTAAGAGGTAGTGATCATGTGGTATAGCGGCAAATCCCATTTTAGTTGATTCTGTGTTGTGCAAAAACACTCCTGTGTAGTCAAGAGGACATGACATAAGCTAGTAATTCAATAGAACTACAATTGTTCATGATAAATTTTACAAACAGATAACTTTGAGTTTACTTTGGTATTGTTACAAAATATTTTACAGACACTGACACAAGTACTCACTTGTGTGACACAAGTGTGTAAGAGGAGACTCAGGATGGAGTCTGGTAAATACAGTTAAACCTGTCTATAAAGGCCGCCCAAGGGAACCAACAAAAGTGTCCTTTATGGGCAGGTGGCCTTTGTATACAGGTTAAAATAATATGAATAAAAAAAAATTGGGATACAATTCTACTGGCCTATAAAAGCAGGTGGTCCTTATATAGAGGTGGCCTTTAAGGCAGGCTGAACTGTAGCTAAAATGTGTAAAATTTAAAGGCTCAGTCTTTTTTTAAGCAGCCATGGGTTACTGGGCCCTGCATGCCCTGATCTGAGAGAAGTACGTTAGTGTATTCTGAGGAGATAATTTCATTATGAACCATGCTGTAACTTACAGTTTACTTTGAGCTGATTCTGATATTGTACAATAAATAATTCCTGTTTGTTCTGCAACTGTTTCAGATCATTTTCAGCAGCCTATATTAAAAAAAATAAATAAATTTTAAAAAATGTCTTGTTGCAAAGTGTTCAAAATTTGACTAACATTTTAAGAGGTGTAAATTTCAAAATTCAAATAGCACCTGTCATAAATTATCAGAACAGTAAAGGAATATTGTTCTTGGACTGAGAACATTTAACACGCCAATTAATGCCCAAACCAAAATCCCAAAGGGAAAGTAAAAACTTTGAAAACCGGCAAATTAAGTTAAACACATGAACTTCCACATTTCCTGAGATTGTCATTTTGATATTTTTCCTATCGTCAGATAATTGTTAAGATAAAATAGAAGAGAGTGCTCAATCTAGTAGAGGCCCTTATGCCATTGGCCCAAAAATATTAATTTTGCCCCACGAGCCCAAAAATATTAATTTTGCCCCACTAAATGTCTGTGGGCCAACAATACCTTATCTTTTTAGTCATAGTTATAATTTTAATAAATTCCACCCTACAATGTACCAATTTCTCTTTTATAATTTTCTTTTAATTTTTAGTCATCTATGAAGTTATATATTATAATATCAACCAAATCTTTTAAGACATGGCCTGTTGTTTTGTTAAGGCATGGGCCTGGATGAACCCCCCCCCCCCCCAACTACATTCAGAACACTGTAGAAGAAATACCGTAGAACCTGAGATTCTGATCTGTTCCTAACTATAAAGAGATTAGTACAGCTCATCTGAATATCTTATCCATCAAATCTGAATAAATTATAAAATGAAGACTGGACACCAATGTGAATGACCCCACATACACAAGACAGGTGTCATTATTGACCTACCTGTGTACGCTGCTGTATACAGTCTATCTCTGTTGCGATCTGTCTATTGACTTCCGGGGCAAAACCCATCTCTCCATTATCCATCGCTGGAGCAGGCTTTAAACACAAAATGAAACAAATTATTAGATAAACATCACAGTACAATGGTAGTCATCCCCCCCTACCATGTTATAAAACCACTCTGTATAAAACTGCAGAGTAAAATATTTAGGTCATGGAATTAAACGGTTTTATATGATTTTTTGAGACGCTGCATCCCAGTAACCTACTTTTGATTACTATTGTGATGATGTGGACAATTTTAATTTTAATTGCACTGATATGTTTTTGGATAAGTTTTATTGAAATCAGTAGTTTTTTGAGAAGATGAAAATAGGTGGGTGTACTGACACCAGCACATGGGGAGTTTATACACTGTTCTATGCCATAAGCTCACACCTTTCAGCAACATGAGTCATGTTTATGCTGTTAGTGTTGCCATTGGTTACATGCATTCATATGTGAAAATAGGAATGCTCATTCCCTTTGAAATCCGCATGGGGCAACCCTTTCCTTTCTTCACAGATTCTATCATCAAGAATGTACATAGTCATTTTCTATTATCATTAGACCAAGTAAATGATACCAAACTTTATTCAAGTTCATAAGTTATCTATGAATTTTTACTGAAATTCTCAGTAACAAACACTCTGACATTTTCACTCATCTCTCAAGGTTAGGAGTTGAGCTGAGTAATGGTGTTTAACATCCCAGTCAAGAATATTTCACTTATATCGAGACGTCGCCAGCTATAAGCGAAGGTGCAGAAATTTTGCCTGTGCATTGCGCTGATGGCATTATACAACAGGGTTCTTTAGCATGCCAAGCCCACCGTGACACAGGCCCTCGTTTATTTTAAGTTCCCATCCAAAAGAACCGTGACTTTTATTTCGTAATGCCGAGTGCTTGGCGAAAGAACAGTCACTACCCACTTTCAAGTCTTGGGTCAGACCCGGCCGGGGATTGAACCCACGACCTCCGAATTACCAGCACTCTACCAACTGAGTTACCGCAATGGTCTCAAGGTTAGGGAACACAGTATGGAGTAATGGTGTTTATACATCTTCCAAGATTCTTTTACTTATATCGAGGCAGACATTTCTATGATGATGGGGAAACAGGAATATGTAGAGACAACCAGCAATCGTCTTCAAGGAAACCAACAAATTTTCTCATACTAGGATCTGCCTAAGTAGGAGTTTTGAACCAAAGCAGTGAGAGACACTACGATCTGAAGTGTGAACTTTAGACTTATGTCTGTCTAGACTATAGGACCTCTATTGTTACTATGTTATTGTTACTATGAATATTCTTTACTGTAGATTGAGAAATTTTCGCGTGAACACACTTTAATATTTATTTGCATGGTCGTAACTCTGTAGTTATAATTTTAATCACTGCTTATTTTTCGCGAAACTTTTATTTTCGCTACTTGTTTCGCTCGCGAATTTACGCCAAAATAAAACGATTGCGAAAATTCCCCAATTTACAGTACTGAATGGCCAGATGAACATCTCCAAAGAAACTAGAAATTATATATTTTTTGTAACTCTGGAATTTTTTTCTCGTCAGCTAATTTCTACAAGTACTTTAGTAGCAGCATTTTATTATGTTTGAGTCCTTCTTTAAAACAGCATTTTGTTCCGTGATTAATTTGTGACTTAATCAAATACACTATACTAATAATTCATTATTTTACAACAATTATATATATACTTATCCACTGACAGATTTTGTGGGTCAAGGTGTCTATGAAAACAATGAACATTGGGACACAATGGAAATAAATGCTTCCACAATACATGGTTCTAGCCCATTAAATATTCACAGTGATTTTGTTACATTTTTAAACACTGCTGGTACCTTCTGCTTTTAAAATTGGCAAAATGTAATGTTCTGAGGTATAGTCAACTTCATTATGACCTGCTTGTAATAATATAACTGTGATTCTTATTGCAGAGATGTCATATAGTGACAGCATCTGAAATGTTGTGGACAAGGACTTCATTTTCTACCTTATCACTGTTGTTTTGTGAATTTTATTGGTCAAATTTTGGTCATTTTCCCTAGGGGAAACTATGTTATTTGGTAGTTATTTAAGGCAAACAACATTACTGTTTCAAGAACCAGTGATTTTGTTACATTTTTTTTAAAAACTACCTTCTACCTTTAAAACTGGGAAAGTTCTAAAATTCAGCAAACTGGATTATGACATGCTTGCAATAGCTTAAGATCCTCAAAACAAAGATTTGAAATTCTTACAACATATAACATTTTGAGGGTTAGGACTAGATTTAATTTGCTAGAATATCCTTGTTGTTTTGGGAATTTTAGTGGTCAAATTGGTAAAATTTTAGTCATTTTTCCTAGGGGAAACTACCTTTATTTGGTAGTAATTTAAGGCACACACATACATGCCATTACTCAAAAATGGAAACCCTGGACATTAGACAAAATAATTTAGGATTTTATGTGAAAATCTGGGATACATTCTCCAAAGTCGGGAGACATTTTTATCAGAAACAAAATTAAGTGTATCAACATTCAACAAATAACACCATGTTAGAGATTACAAAATCACTGTTTGAGGAACTATTTATTTTAGTATTATCATTACGTTTTCTGCTTGATCCACCAGTTTTTCTTCTATAGACAGACATGCTTTGACTACTTTGACAAGCTGTAATGGAGCGGTGGAGTACAGACTCTACAATAGTACAAATAAAGTAAAATAATTAACACACTAACCTGGTAGTACATCCAGATGTCCATTATAAATTCAGTTTGGTTCCAAAATAAGGTACCAACGTTCAAAATCGAAGAGTAACGGTTTGAAATCACATGTACCAAATAGGAATACAGTACCAATGTAAGTATTTGTGTAAATCTCCGGTTTTAGCTATGAAATATTAAAGTCTATTGAACATGTTGAATGAGACTAAAGCATAGGTCTTTTTTTGGCAGTAGACACTACAGTAGAAACCGGTTAGCTGACAAGGTCTTTTTCGGTAGTACATAATAGAGAGTGGCTAGTTGACGAGATCCTTTTGGGGGTATATACTCGAGAATGAATGGCTGTTGTTATTAAAGATGCTAACAACTAATACAACTTCAGCAGACTGTATGAAATATTTCCTTCTTATAATAGGTATTATTTCCTTAAGAAACTAAAAATTCATGATATCACATCACTAACAACCAAGAAAAGTAAACAAAATTATCAATAAACTTGTGTGCTATAAAAACCTATAAATGACATAGAGATTGGGCTGACAAGAGGAAGAGAATCAATGTGTTAAACTTGAAATTGTGCAACAAAAATTATACTTAAGTAAACAAGGAAACTGTAATGTAAATATTAATTATAACTAAAACTGTAACTGAAAGAGATTAGCACCCACCTACCAACCCACCTAATCGCCCACCCACCCCTCCCCGCCCCTACTGATGGTGGAGAAAAAAAATGATCAAGTGATGAGTTCTCACACAGGGGCAGGTTCTTTTGATGTTTAACATCTGCATATCAGGAAAATTTGATAATAAGGTTCAAAGGGCCATAACTCCAAAGAAAATGAGCAAACCAACTACCGGTAGGGCTAATGATATGCACATCTTTTATCAGTGGTGATGCTTTGCACCAAGTTTCATATTATTTTGTTATGGAAAATAATTACAAAGTGTCTGGATGGAAGGATGGTAGGAAGGAACTTCGCAATTTAATATAACCTCTTTTCTTATGAATAAAACACCATGACCATGTTTGTTTTGCCTCTGGTCCTTCATCAAAGGGAGATAAATATATAATTCAGGTCTCACCTTAAAATTGGAAGCTATTTCTTGTAGTTTAAGCTTTAACAAGAAGAATTCATCATTAGCAGGTAACTCAGCAGCTTTTGTTCCCATGTTCTGTATCAACTCCTCCAACAGTTGGTTAGCATATACTTCATGTTGAGGGTTGTTCTCATCAAGCTGCGACCTGAAACAACAAAACAAGTAAATTCAATGAAATAAGATTCCCCCGCCAACAGGTTATTTTTGTTTTTGTTTTTTTGTGATTTGCACTTATGTTCAAAGGGCAATAACTTCCAAGAAAATGAGCAAACCAACTCAGGTTAAGAACATTCTCATCTCCTATCAATGTTGATGCTTTGAACCAAGTTTTGTGCTTTATAGTTTTTGAGAATTTGCACAGACAAGGATTTTGAATGGAGGACCAGAAGGGAAGAAGGAGTGAATTTTGTGAACATGTTGTATAAGAAGAGACATAAGCAGTAGGAAACGTTCATGGTTTTGATCTTATTAACTTTTTCGCGTAAAGAAATTGTCAGGGCTCCAACTGTAGGAAAGTGTACCAAGGGAATTCAAAATTTTCACTGATAAGATATATTTGGAAATTGGGGAGGATTCTTTTCATTTTACCCCTACGACTTACCGTGGTTTTTTCTATCCTCTGGACAAAATAATGTTCCACTTTCTATTGAGAAACCAAAGGTTAATTGTTCAAAATGGGATTCTTATACCGCCCCCCCCCCTACTTACCACGGTTTTTCCTCTATCCATTGGGCAAAGTAATGCCTAACTTCAATCGGGAAATGGTTCCCATATGTCTGGTAGGTGTTTTGTATTTGTTTCAGAGCTTCTTGTGGTAATTGTTGAGTTTTTGTCCAAAGTGACATATTGCCACCATAGAACTTCCCACCATTAGCATTCTGAAAATATAAGAAATCATAGTTAAAAAAGCTGCGATGCAACGGGGTTTGTGACTTATCACATACCCATTGAATCTTACTATAATGATAATACATTACATTTTCTTGCCATGTGATACAAAGGTCCGTATCGCACATGTGCAATACAATATTCCGTATCACCATAGTAGCCGGAACTACTTTTAGGGGAATTCCCTTTTCGACAACAATAATATGACGTCATTCATTGGTTATAATGTGACGTCATGTTAGGTTGGGAGAATTTTTCGAGTTGGGAGAGCAGAACAGAGCGCAATCGTGTAATGTATCCGTCCACACAATAAACTTGTGCGATCAGCTACGTCAGAAAACCACATATGTGTGGTTTTGCGTATGTACTATGTGATGCCATAACACTTATTTCCAATGGATATGGAACTGCATGAGATGATGTTTTCCTGAGAAAACGACATTATTTCGGGAATCTGTGACGTCATCATTTTCCAAAATGTTCCGCACAAACGTTAGGAGGTATTGATCATGTGGTACAGCAGTGAACTCCATTTCATATTCTATGATATGCAAAATTTAAGATAAATATCTGTAAACATTTAGAAAAAAAGATTCCGGAAAAGAGTTATTTTAAAGAAATTTTCCACGGTGCAAGGCTAACAATTTCATCAAAAACTGGAAAAACATTCAAACTTGATCTAGCAGTGTAAATCATGACGGTAGACTCACATATCAATTATTAGTTCAATATCTGTCTGTGCATAGAAAAAAGTCTGGAAAATGAATTCCTGCCTGTACACATCACTGAGTTAATAGTCAAGTTAAACTTCACTTCAATTTGGCTAAAAAGGCAGTTTGGGCCAGTTATGGGATCATAAGGCTTGTGTTTATCTGTGTTTAGTACTGAGCTGTTCCAGACTGACTCCTCTTACTAGGATGGGATGCCCAGATATAAATACACCTCATTATTTAACAACGACATGAATTGACAGACAAACAAGCAGCTCAGTTACAGAATATGCCTTGCCTCATTATCTATGTTTCCATTCCTGGTAGCCAAAATCGCCATTGGCTACTAATTTCTGAGGAATTCTTTCAAAAAGTAACCTATTTTAGCAAATTTGTGGAAAATTACTTTAAAAAGGACTATATTTTCACAAATTTTGGAAATTTGGCTACTAATTATTTTAAATTTATGGAAACCTAGATTATTAAGCAATATTTGGAAATGTTTGGGAAAGCTATAGATGTTGAATCATAAACAGGCCTTGTTATTTAGAAATACTTGGAAATCAGGACATGGATAGACAGACAAATTGGGAGGAGAGTTACAGATGTGGAAACATAATACACATACATTGTCATGAAATGAAAATGAACTTTTATTTATCAACACATATCATGTTATCAGCATTTAGAGACAGAAAATTATGGAGAGTTACAGATGTGAAAACATAATATAATGCTATATAATGAAACTGAACTTTTATTATGGAGTCAATTGGTTTTCTAGATTAATGTTTTAATACGTTATTGATATCAATTTTATCTAATGATCTAACATATTAAATTTCACAATATACAGAAACGACACAACTGTTACCTTATAATCATTGTAAAGTAGACACATCTCCAGAACACAGCTGTTTGGTACATGTAATTCATATCACACTGTAGGTCAAAAAGTCAGAAAATATTGTGATGTTGCTCTACTTTCATTTTTACCACAATTGATCCTTATACAGTTAAACCTTGTTATAATGTCCCTTGATAATTCTCACGTGTTATAATGGCCCTTGGTAACTCGATTTTAAAAAAGTCGGAAAATATTGTGATATTGCTCTATTTTCATTTTACCACAATTGATTAAAAGATATACAGCAAAACCTTGTTATAATGTCCCTTGATAACTCACTTGTTATAATGGCCCTTGGTAACTCGATTTTAAAAAAGTCGGAAAATATTGTGATATTGCTCTATTTTCATTTTACCACAATTGATTAAAAGATATACAGCAAAACCTTGTTATAATGTACCTTGATAACTCGCTGTGATTCTCAGAAAACATTGCTGTTGCTCAAATTCATTTTATTACAATTGCTCATTTGATATACAGTTTAATTTGCCTTAAACGCCACCTCTATATAAGGACTACCTGCTTATAAAGACCAGTAGAATTGTATCTCAATTGTTCTCTATTCATTTTATTTGAACCTGTATATAGAGGCCACCTGCCCATGAAAGCCACTTTTACTGGTTCCTTTGAGTGGCCTTTATAGACAGGTTTGACTGTACAACCACTATAATAGGTCAGTGGTAGAGTGATTGTTTCAAATGTGGGAGCATTTAGAAATGAAAGTAATAGGGACCTTTGGAAGATACCTTATAAACTGAAACCTAATGTCACGGCAGGTGAACTCTTCCTGCACATTCCCCTGAGAGCACTGCAAAGGTCAAAATTTCTGCCACTTCACATATCACTGGTGACATTTAGATATAAGTGAAATATTCTTGACTGAGATATAAAACCCTAATCAATCAATTAATCAACCTCTAAGCTTGACCATTCAATTTATTATAAGCGAGAGGTAGCACCTTGTATGTTGACCCCTTGAGACTTGACCGAATTTTTGATTGACAAGTTTTGTTAAATAAAGTAGCACTTTGTATGATGATCATATGTACAAAATGTGGGTGTTAACAGTTGATATTTTGCATGGACAGGTTGTGTTGGAGTACTAGCTTCCAGTATGTTGACACCTAGTCTTGACTGCTCACACCTAGTATGTTGATCCCTTGAGTCTTGACCGCTCGCTTTATTATAAGTGAAATATGTTAGACTAGCACATAGTATGATGAATCCTATATGAGGCTTGACCATTTCCGTTTTTACAAGTGAGAGGTTACGTTAGTAACACCTAGTACGTTGACCCCTTAAGACTTGATTCTAGCAAAGTAGCACTTTGTATGATGATCATATGTAGGTGTTGACAATGAAATTTTGCATTAACAGGTTGTGTTAGAGTACTGGCTCCCTGTATGTTGACACGTAGAGTTTTGACCGCTCGCTTTATCATAAGTGAGAGTTTATGTTACAGTAGCACCTCCAGTTTGTTGATCCCTATGAAGGCGTAATTGTTCGCTTTATTATAAATTAGAGCAGCACCCTAGTATGTTGATCACTTAAGGCTTGGCCGTTTGCTTTTCCAAGTAAGAGGTTATTTTAGAGTAGTAACACCTGAGTATGTTGATCTGTTTCTACACCTGTCAATAGGTTACAACACAATAAAAACAATAACCAGGCCCTAGTTTCACAATCATTTCTTAACTTTCCTTAACTTAAATTTACCAAAGTTTGGCCATTTTTTTCAACCAATATGGTAACCAAATGCCTCACTTTATCAAGAGCACAACGGAGATATGCACAATAATTTTGACATCTCCATCATATTTCACCACTGTTTTGACAAATGTTTGATGAAACTTGTGTTTTTCAATTACAATTTACTAGTTTTCCTCTAAAAGATTCGAACTTCTTAATTTCAACATCTATGCTGTACAATTGATTTCAAAAAAAAAAAAAAAAAAGATTTATATTTCATTTGATTTCTTGTTTTATTAATCAACATGTTGAATTTGAATTTATCATGTGACTATACTTACTTATTTTCTTTTTGTTTTGTAATTATTTATTTTAACCAGAGAACATATCTCCATGTCACTACTCACCATACATATTTGAACCACACCTATTTAAAACATTTATACCATGAATTACCTGTACCAGTAGACTGGCGCAAAAGACCTCCTCCAGATTCTGGGTGAAACATCAGAAATGATACCGCTAAAATGTTTAAAACATGTATACCATGAATTACCATTAGACTGGCACAAAAGACCTCCAGATTGTGGGTGAAGTTAAAACATCAGAAATGATACCTCTAAAAATATGTAATTGGCGCAAAATGATGTTTCCCACCTATACAGTATAGCCTCACTTTAATGCTCCTTGATAGTTTTGTCAATTCGATTATCACCACATTATAGGTCCAAATGTTTTTTTACAGCATTGCTTATCACATTAAAGCCAACCATTCAAAGTCTATATGATATGATGTTCACCTTAGACAGTTTCCACTGTAAACCTAGTTTTCTCTTCTTGTTTTTCTTGGTTTTTTTCCACCTTAAATGCCATTAAACAGAATACCTGCCTTAAAGCTATCCTATGTCCCTGTGATGTTCAGCCTAGATAGCCTGACTATTTCCGTGTTTTTTTTATATTTCTTTTAGCCTTGCATACACTTTATAGGTCATTAAGCAAAATACCTACCAATCAAAGTCCGTATGATGTTCAGCTTAAACACTCTCTACTGTAAAACCCAGTTTGTTTTAGGTATTTTATTGCAGCCTTGATCACTTTAAAAGCCAATAAACAGAATACCTGTTTTAAAGCCAAAAAATCCCTATGATGTTTGACTTAAGCTATTTCAACAGTAAAACTCAGTTTTTTTTATTATTATTTATTTTTTAGCCCTACAAACACTTTAGAGACCATTTAGCAGAATACTAGTACCTATCTTAAAGCTAACCAAACCAGGAGTTCATGTGATGTTTGGCTGAGAAAGTTTTCAACTGTAAAACTCAGTTTTTTTTATTATTACATGTACTTATTTTACCCTTGCAAACGCTATCAAGGTTATAAACCAAACAAAGTCGTTATGATGTTCAGCTTAAGCAATTTCCACTGTAAAACCCAGTTTTTGAGCTTTTTTTATGTTTTTGCAGCCTTACTTATCCCTTATAGGCCATTATACTGTAATTATACACTTAATATCACATAAAATTCACACCAGACAACTAATGTTATAACATATAACATGATACCATACAGCTGTTCACTATTATACTCATCAAAATTTGTAGGTCAATAAATCTGAAAATATTGATATCAGGCCACATCAAATCAATTTTTGTTTTATGGATTTAAAAAAAGGAAAGAAGAAATGAGCGAATTATTAAAAACTGAATGTACATGGTTGTATTTTTTTTCATTATTTTCTTATTTATTTATTTTTTTTCAGTTGACCTATTATCAACATGGGGAATAACCTATTTAAGACCTTAGTACGACCAGTATTGCTTTATGGATGCGAAACTTGGAAAATAACGAAGAAAGATTAACACCTCTTAGACACCTTCCAAACAAAATGCCTCAGAAGAATTTTAAAAATAAGATGGCAAAAGAAAATCCCAAATGAAATTTTTTTGGAAACAGCTAGTCTTAACAACATAAGCTGTGAGATCAGAAGAAAATGGAACTGGCTTGGACACATACTATAGAAAGAGGGAGGGAACAAATGACTGCAAGACAGCACTTTGATGGCAGCTTAGAAAAAGAGGAAGACCTAAGTCCACATGGAGGAGAACAACAGAAAAGGAAAGAAACACAGCTGAATGGACTAGCTGGAACACAGCTGGAACACAGCCAATACAGCAGTGAAGAACAGTCAAAAATGGAAAGATAGAGTTGCTGCCTTATGCGCCTTCTGGCGAGGAAAGTCTTAAGCATAATACCCATTACCAACCCAGATTTGAATTTATTCCCTCAATTGACACATTTTTCCTACTATACACTGTTTAAACAAACTGATGAATGAAAAATTTCTAAATAAGTAGACAAGCAATTTAAAATTTAATGTACATTGCATTTTTCCTTTTTTTTGAAAAAAGTTTATTCAGGCAAGTTGTTACCAACCCAGATTCAAACCACTTTTATCATGTTGACCGATATATTTTTCCTGACCATTCACTGTTTGAACAAACTGATAATTGTGTGTGGGCCAATCTTGGCATGTGTGTCTTGGAATTTCTCTAAACAGGAATGAAATAGAACATGGACTATTTCATTGCAGAATGAATCGTTTTATGCTCAACCTGATTGCACAAATAATGTTCTTTTTTAGGTTAAAATTCTTTTGTCCCAATAATCATGATCATACCAGAATACATCACATAAAAATTTTGAAGAGATATCGGATACAGAATTGGGTTCTTTGTTGGAAAAAATGACAATTTATTATGTAAGTAAAACAATTATTTTATGGGCGTGTTGTAACAGTCAAATGTATTGCATCTTGGTAATAAGGTTATCATGTGGAACTGTTTCCTAATAGCCTCAGACAACAGCTCTGAAACCTTGGGACAAAAAATTTTCTGTGACCAAAACACCCATGATTTAACTGTTTATAAAATCTATACTGTAAGATGGCACTACTGTAAACCTGCTTTTATTCTCAAATATTAACTATCTCGATTCTCTTGCCAAAACCATTTCATGACTATTACCTTTATGACTTTTATCGAACTTTCGCAATGTTGGCTATAGGTGAATATTTGGTATGAAAAATACCATTCTCAAAAACATGTTCAAGAAAATTAACTTTTAGAATTATTTTATCCTTGCTAATCACCTGAAAGTTAATCACACACGAAAACAGTTGGTCTACAGTATATATACACTTAGGAAATGATAAATTAAAAGAGCTATGCAATCAAAAGGTCCTTGTAGTGGCTTAAATTGCACTGGTTTGAAAATGGTCCTGGAGTCCGATTGAAGATGGAATATAGCATTGCTATAATGACATTGCAATTATGAGTATGAAATGACAAGCTAGTACAGTGACCTTTTGTTTTTGTTTTAGAACTAGAGGATGTCCTTATGACGTCATGGTACTCAATATTTAGAACTAGAGGATATCCTTATGACATCATGGTACTCAATATTTAAGATGATCTTTCTTATAAAGTTGACCCATGGGGCTTTTAATTTACGTGTGTGACAGTTCTCCATAACAACAGCGATTTGACGTTAGGCATTTGAGCCAAGGATGAGAAAGAATGAGAAAGAACGGATGTTTGATCGATGAAGTAATGGACTTTTGAGCAACAGAATTTTAATCCATTTGAGCGAAATTCTAAATGTATAGTAGACATTTGAGCAACAATTTTTCTTAATTTCTTTGAAGTCTGTTGCTCCCTAATTACCGCAGGGAAATGGAAGTACAATTTTTAGCAGGATTAAGTTTTTAAAAGCCCCAAATGAAAATTGATCAAATCTATTAAAAGTCTATCACTACATTTCACAAAATTGTGAAAACTTGATAAAATTTACAGGATAAAGCTTAAGTAAAAATAAGTATGTTCTTGAAAAGCATCAAACATCAATTCTGTAGCGATACCTATCATATAAAATATTCTTTCAACCTGTTAGTATGTATGTAAGTAGATTTAAACTGTCACACAAATGTCCGTCATAAAATACAGGTAATATTTCAAATCTCTCGCTCAAATGTCCACTAAAGTCGTCACTCAAATGTCCACTACAAGTTTTTTAATTTTGGCTCAAATGTCCTGTGCCCCCTGTTCTCTGGTGTTTTTCTGTCAGGGTTCGTAGACATTTGGACTCTAAATTTAAGGACTTTTTAGGGTCTTTTCAGGGTCTCCTTGGTAAATTTACTGCCTAATCAGAGGGACAATTTTAGCTAAAAACATTGGTGCAAAGACAAATCAATAAAACAATTACTTACATACTTAAATCCATTGTAACGACACTTGAAGTGGGGGTTGATATTGGGTGTTCGGGAGGGCTAGGTAACTTAAAATAGCTCATTTCAACGTTACTTATTAATTAATTAATTTATTTATTTATTTTGATCAGCCTATTTGCTACCATTTACTATCAACACCAAATTGGCCAAATTCAAGGGCTTTTTAGGGTCTTCAGGATAAATTTAAGGGCTTTTTAGGGTCAGACTTGTTTTTAGGGTCTTTTTAGGGCAAACCCCAAAATTTAAGGAATTTTCCAGGCCTGTACGAACCCTGTCTGTGTAACTAGGTCCAAAATAACATGAGTGTATTCCCATTTTGGTCCTACTTATATAGTCATACCTTAATGTTGCTTAGGTCTAGCTTGAAAAGTATCAGTTCATTTTAGGGGTTTTCAGATGGCGCGATTTTCAAAAAACAAAATCCTCTAAAACACCATAACATTAATATTTTTGCATTTACCTAATGTTAAATATGGCCCCCTAAGACCTTGACAATGGGGCCATTTGACAAAATAAAGCATCAATGACCCCATGACCCCCTTCTACAATGAACATTGAAGCAATGATGTTATTTTGAGATTGTGAAGGTCCATATACTAGTATCTGTGTGTGTGTGTGTGTGTGTGTGTGTGTGTGTGTGAGAGAGAGAGAGAGAGAGAGAGAGAGAGAGAGAGAGAGAGAGAGAGAGAGAGAGAGAGAGAGGGATGCTACTGATATTCAAATCCTAGATATTTCTAGCTAGAATGGGTTACTTTATGAGAGCTGAACTTTTCAGAAAATTTGTAGCCGATGGCAATTTTGGCTAAAAGGAATGGAATTGTATTGGATTAACATGTATATATATTAATGAGAGAGAGAGAGAGAGAGAGAGAGAGAGAGAGAGAGAGAGAAGGGACTGAGAACAGAAGAGGTGGTTGCAATATATATGAGAGACAGAAAGTCACAGCAAAAGCTGTATACTATCTTGTTTTATATACATGCATTCTGAGATTAAGAAAGAGTTTATTCAGGAATATTAAAGGTGTCATTTTAAAGATCACTTCTAGATTAAAACATTTGCTTTTAGTTTTGACAAAAATATACAGGACCCAGTTGTTCAAAGCTTGATTAATTTAATCAGCGATTAGCAAGAATAAAAATTAACATGAGCTTATTGAATCCACAGCTTTAAAACATTGTGTTTTCATTCAATGAAATTCTGTTCACTTTTCGTGTTTTCAACAAAATTTCACAAAATATTTGATATAATGCAAAAAAAAAAAAAAAAAAAACAAACAAAAAAAAAACCAACAACAACAACAATTTTGACTGTCAATTGATTAAACGTATCAAGCTTTGAACAACAGGGCCCAGTAGTACCAAAAAGACATTACTAAAATTTCCAAATTTAAGTCTAGGAAAATCTTAGTGTGTGGTAAGAAAAAATGACAAAAAGAAAAATAGATTTTCCTAAAATTAAGGATGTCCTGCATAAAGTGTGTGTGTGTGTGTGTGTGTGTGTGTGTGTGTGCAATTTACCTGAAAGTAATGACCAGCATACACATTATACATTTTAGAATCCTTGCTGATATCCACAATTATAAGTTAGTGTCATAACAATAGTATAAGTCTAGTAGTAAAAATAATTTGATTAAAAATATCAGTTCTGACAACTAACACCAACCAATCAGCTTGCTCTATTGTCATATTATCCACCAATCAAATGCTGTCATGTTAATGTGGTATCTTCCATAGTCTTACTTACCGGTTACAAATTAACCAGGTAGTGGGCATAGTAAATGAAGAGCCGTGAAAAGGAGGGATGTACCAAACAACAGCAGGAGGTACAAACAGTTTTACTTCTGGGTATATGAAAACTGACAATTAAATGTTGTTTTTTGGGAAACTCTTTGTGTATAAATGGTTAAATTAGCTGGCAATTAAATATTTTTTCAAAAATTCTGTCATAAAAAAACACCATTTCTGAATAGTGTGCTGTCGTGCAAGTGTTAGGTATAAATAATCTACTATTGATTGGATGATTGAAATAAGATCCTGATTTAAAATATTATAATCATATCAAATAAAAAGTGAAGACTCATCCATATTTACACTATTTATTCATTATTTGTTCCAGACCACTGGTAGCTCAGTTGGTAGAGTGCTCACTCCACAAGTGGGGGGTTGTGTGTTCGATCCTCTATCTGACTCAAGGCTTGAAAGTGGGTAGTGACTGTTCCTTTTCTAAGCACTCAACATTATGAAATGAAAGTCATTATTCTTTCGGATGGAAACTTAAAATAAGCAAGGTCCTGTGTAACAGCAGGCACAATAACGAACCCAGCTGTATAATGCCATCAGCGCAATGCAAAGGCCTATAGCTGGCAGTGTCTCAATATAAGTGAAATATTCTTCACTGGTACGTTAAACGCCATTATTCAACTCAACTCAACTCATTATATGTCCCATGTATAATATTTCCTACTAGTTTCTTTCTAGTTAATTAGCCAGTTTCACAATCATTTCTTAAGCAAGGTTTTCCTTAACTTAAATCTGGCAAATTTATAATCTGAATAATTTTGTTACTGTAATTTTCAAAATATTCGTAAATTTTAAGATGTCATTTTGAAGCTTACACTAACTTTAATACCCCCTTACTAAAATTTTTTTTTTTTTTTTTTTTTTTGAAATAATAATTTTTATATTCCTTCCATACATATAACATACAGATACAAAATATTACATCATTATTACATTTCCACATAGAGTTTTTCAATTATTTTCCAATTTGATCTAATTAAATTTGCCTTTTTAGGGGCATTTAATTTTACTATAATTTTGTTGAAAGTTTCCATATGTAGTACAATAAAATACTGTCAAAACTTGCCAGAATTTACTTAAGGAAAATCTTAGTTAAAAAATGACTGTGAAACTGGGATTGTTTCTTTATAGTTCATTCCCCTGATGAACTTAAAAGAAACCAGTATGAAAAAATATATACAGTATAAATATATGGTAAATGTTCTTCAATTTAAAATCAATAAAAGTCAATTAAATATTCAAATCTGAGTCTGAAATGGTACACCATGGGAGACTTAATAATGATATGTAATATGAACTGTTGCAATACGATAGGTTCTACACCAGACATGATACAACAAGCACAATTAACATATATCTTTATAACTGAAACATGTGACAAACCCGATCCCACATCAAACACCAGTCAATGACAAACTTAATCACACAGCACCTCGATGAGTCAAAATCTCAAACACATGACAAACTCGTTCCCACACCACACCCGAGTCAAAATGTTACATTAATTTACTAAATGCCACACCATGCCAGTCAAAATGTTGCAGCAAATTAAATATTGAATTCTGTTAGCAACATGTTTCATGTTAATATCAGTTATCAAATCTAAAAAGAGGGTAAATTCAATGGCCGATTTAAATAAAATATCATTCCCTTTTTTCCAGGAATTTTACAGATGTAGTACAGCTGCATCAGACTGATCGACTTATTGATTTAGATTGATTGTTATGTCCCAGTCAAGAATATTTCACTTATATCAAAATTTCATCAGCTATAAGTGAAGTGGTAGAAATTTTTACCTTTCAAGTGCACTAAAGGCAATGTGCAGGGGTTCTTTTATGTGCAATGCATGCCGTGACACAGGGCATTAGTTTTTTAAGGTCTCTTCTGATGGACCCCGATACTTTCATTTCTAAATGCTAAGTCCTTGGCGAAAGAACAGTAACTACCTATTGTCAAGTCTTAGTCAGACCAGGCCTGGGTTCGAAAAACCTATGACCTCCTACATATGGAGCGAGCACTCTATCTACTGAGCTACCATAGTAGATTGATCGACTGACTGAAAGGAGTATTGGAGGAAACCAGAGTAACAAGAGGTAAACCTTCTAACTTTCTCACCCTAGGATCTGTCTGTTTGATTGGAACCAAGATGGTTAGAGACACATTGAGATCATTACACTTGTAATTTGTCAATATGGTTCCTTGTGTCATGTGTCACTGGAGCCCCTTGTATGAAAGGTGTCACTGAATCCCTTGTATCTAATGTGTCACTTAAACCCCTAGTATCAAATGTGTCACTTAAGCCCCTTGTATCAAATATGTGACTCGGAGACACCTTGTATCAAATGTATCCATAAGACCCCTTGCATTACATGTTGTAACATATGATAATATTTCACTTAGTCTACTGCCAAGTCATTACCAAGATGTGATTAAGATGATGAAAATACTTGCTGTTATTAAGAACTCCTTTGGGAGTATAACAAATTATGTTCTTTACATTTTAAGTTATAACGGACCATTACTGTAACAAGCGACAACGACTCAATCACAATAAAACACATACAGTACAGACCTGTCAAAAGTTTAACACAGCACTAACGAAACAGAGTCAAATCTCGGCTGTTGGGTAGCCGATATATGTATAGCCAGTGACCGACAGGCTCCCGAGAAAGATATTCAGCAGCTGCCGAAACGATGGCACAAATGATGGACCCCAAAATGAATATCAATTTTGACACATATTCGCTAGCTGAATAGGCCTTTAGTTCTTGTTGAACTTTAGTCAGGCCTGGGCTAAATACAATCTCCATGTTTTGAAAACCTGGTACAAAACATTTACAACTAAATATATTTTATGAATACCGGTACAATAAATTTTAAAGCTCTTTCAGAGAAAAAAGGAAGGAAAATCAGAAAATATGGTCGAGATGATATATACAATACAAAATACAAAGAAGGATCAACTATAACTGTATATCCCTGATGCACTTTACAAAATTAATACAAAAATACGGATATTAAATATGAATACATTCTGTGTTTCAGTAACAAAATGAAACGACTGCCAATACATGGCTAGAAAATTACATGCATTTACAAAAGTAAGAATTCATCATAAAATCGAAATACTGCTTCATGCAGATAAATCTTGTTTAGAACTGCATATTGCTGGCAAAATTATATTTAACAATTAATGTTGATTACATTTTAAAGTTTAAATGACATTTTTAGCAGTGCTCAAGACATTGGAGTAAACTTCAACTGAATGTCATTGTCTCTTTTTAGCATTGTTTAATAAAATAAGTGTGTGCCAATTTAATGTAGTTTACGGTACATTTGAGATCTTTTCCAGTGACAAGCAGAATAATGTTTTTTTCTTTATGTTCAAGTCAAGATTCTTTCATTTATATCGAGGCAGTCATTTAAAAAATTGTGCAGGAAATGGAGTACCTGGAAAAAATCACCAACCATTGGCAAGACAAATAACAAATTCTCCAACTAGGCCCCAACTAAGTTGGATTTGGACCTTTTAAGCAGTGAGAGGTGTTAAGAAAGTTTTAGATTTGGACCTTTTAAGCAGTGAGAGGTGTTAAGAAAGTTTTAGATTTGGACCTTTTAAGCAGTGAGAGGCGTTAAGAAAGTTTTAGATTTGGACCTTTTAAGCAGTGAGAGGCGTTAAGAAAGTTTTAGATTTGGACCTTTTAAGCAGTGAGAGGCGTTAAGAAAGTTTTAGATTTGGACCTTTTAAGCAGTGAGAGGCGTTAAGAAAGTTTTAGATTTGGACCTTTTAAGCAGTGAGAGGCGTTAAGAAAGTTTTAGATTTGGACCTTTTAAGCAGTGAGAGGCGTTAAGAAAGTTTTAGATTTGGACCTTTTAAGCAGTGAGAGGCGTTAAGAAAGTTTTAGATTTGGACCTTTTAAGCAGTGAGAGGCATTAAGAAAGTTTTAGATTTGGACCTTTTAAGCAGTGAGAGGCGTTAAGAAAGTTTTAGATTTGGACCTTTTAAGCAGTGAGAGGCGTTAAGAAAGTTTTAGATTTGGACCTTTTAAGCAGTGAGAGGCGTTAAGAAAGTTTTAGATTTGGACCTTTTAAGCAGTGAGAGGCATTAAGAAAGTTTTAGATTTGGACCTTTTAAGCAGTGAGAGGCGTTAAGAAAGTTTTAGATTTGGACCTTTTAAGCAGTGAGAGGCATTAAGAAAGTTTTAGATTTGGACCTTTTAAGCAGTGAGAGGCGTTAAGAAAGTTTTAGATTTGGACCTTTTAAGCAGTGAGAGGCGTTAAGAAAGTTTTAGATTTGGACCTTTTAAGCAGTGAGAGGCATTAAGAAAGTTTTAGATTTGGACCTTTTAAGCAGTGAGAGGCGTTAAGAAAGTTTTAGATTTGGACCTTTTAAGCAGTGAGAGGCGTTAAGAAAGTTTTAGATTTGGACCTTTTAAGCAGTGAGAGGCATTAAGAAAGTTTTAGATTTGGACCTTTTAAGCAGTGAGAGGCATTAAGAAAGTTTTAGATTTGGACCTTTTAAGCAGTGAGAGGCGTTAAGAAAGTTTTAGATTTGGACCTTTTAAGCAGTGAGAGGCGTTAAGAAAGTTTTAGATTTGGACCTTTTAAGCAGTGAGAGGCATTAAGAAAGTTTTAGATTTGGACCTTTTAAGCAGTGAGAAGAGGCGTTAAGAAAGTTTTAGATTTGGACCTTTTAAGCAGTGAGAGGCGTTAAGAAAGTTTTAGATTTGGACCTTTTAAGCAGTGAGAGGTGTTAAGAAAGTTTTAGATTTGGACCTTTTAAGCAGTGAGAGGCGTTAAGAAAGTTTTAGATTTGGACCTTTTAAGCAGTGAGAGGCATTAAGAAAGTTTTAGATTTGGACCTTTTAAGCAGTGAGAGGCATTAAGAAAGTTTTAGATTTGGACCTTTTAAGCAGTGAGAGGCGTTAAGAAAGTTTTAGATTTGGACCTTTTAAGCAGTGAGAGGCATTAAGAAAGTTTTAGATTTGGACCTTTTAAGCAGTGAGAGGCGTTAAGAAAGTTTTAGATTTGGACCTTTTAAGCAGTGAGAGGCGTTAAGAAAGTTTTAGATTTGGACCTTTTAAGCAGTGAGAGGCATTAAGAAAGTTTTAGATTTGGACCTTTTAAGCAGTGAGAGGCGTTAAGAAAGTTTTAGATTTGGACCTTTTAAGCAGTGAGAGGCATTAAGAAAGTTTTAGATTTGGACCTTTTAAGCAGTGAGAGGCGTTAAGAAAGTTTTAGATTTGGACCTTTTAAGCAGTGAGAGGCGTTAAGAAAGTTTTAGATTTGGACCTTTTAAGCAGTGAGAGGCGTTAAGAAAGTTTTAGATTTGGACCTTTTAAGCAGTGAGAGGCGTTAAGAAAGTTTTAGATTTGGACCTTTTAAGCAGTGAGAGGCATTAAGAAAGTTTTAGATTTGGACCTTTTAAGCAGTGAGAGTCATTAAGAAAGTTTTAGATTTGGACCTTTTAAGCAGTGAGAGGCGTTAAGAAAGTTTTAGACTATTTTGTCACAGAGATCCCTTATTCTAGAAGCAGGAAGAAAATTTTTGGTACTAACAGATTAAATAATAAATGCTACCTTTTAATTGGCCTTAAAACATTTCCAGAGTTGCCATAATTTTTTTTTTGCAGAACTTTGATTTTATCGTAGTTTAAGTGTTCAGTTGATGTGCCCATTTGTGATAAAGTGTTTTTCAATTAATACTTGAAATCCAGGAATATTTTGTTATGATGCCATGATCATTTTTTCCACAACTTATATTTTATTGTTCAGTTGGAGCGCACAGTTTTTTTATAATTAAAATTTCAAATCTATTGATTTTTTGCTTTGCTGCAATGATAAATTTTTCCACAACTTTAAGTGTTCAGTAAGTGTGCTCAGTTGTGATAAAGTGTTTTACGGTTAACACTTGAAATCTGGGTGTTTCTTGCTATAGTGGGCAAACAGGAAATAACAATCTCCCTTCCTTTGTATGGTGAAGCTATTTTAATAAATGGTCAAATTCCAGGGTAGTCAAGAAAGTATTGATATAGTTTTCCCTTTCTTACTTCTTTTTCAAAAATTACTAACTACTTACAAAATTTTATTTTAAGCAAATTATTAAATCTGAATATAGACACTAACCAAGGGACATGCATAAATATGGTGGTCTTCATATGTTGGGGTTTTGTTTTGTTTTTTTTTTAGTTTTTTTAAGGTCTGTCTTTCCAATGACCCTGTGACTTTCATTTCTAAATTCCAAGTGCTTGGGGAAAGAACATTCACTACAGGACTATTTTCAAGATTTGGTCAGACCTATCGGACCTCCCACATACAAAGCAAGCACTCTACCACTAAGCTACCAAAGTGGTATGAAGAAAAAGGAACTGAAAACATAGATCTTAAAATAGGGTCTTGATAAATAGGTGGTCTGCAAACAGATGTTTAATTTCAGTTTTATAAATAAAGCAAATTGACCTTAAATACTGAAATTATGGACATGTGGTCTTAATATAGAGGTGGTCACAATAACAGGTTATACTGTAGATACTTTCATACACTTGTATAGGTAGCCTTCGAGTTCAAGGTCAGATTAACTGCACAAAGCTTGGACAAAACAATGAAGCTCACAGTACACTCCAGAGTTCACACACACACACACACACACACACACACACACACACACACACACACACCTTTGGCTTACATATATAACATACATATGGTCCAGAGTTGACACACACACACACACATCTTTGGCTTATATATAACATATACTTACATACAGTCCAGAGTTGACACACACACACATATCTTTGGCTTATATATATAACATATATATACATACAGTCTAGAGTTGACACACACACATCTTTGGCTTATATATAACATATATATACATACAGTCTAGAGTTGACACACACACATAATTGGCTTATATATAACATATACATACATATGGTCTAGAGTTGACACACACATACAACTTTGGCTTATATATAACATATACTTACATACAGTCCAGAGTTGACACACACACACACACACACACACACACACATCTTTGGCTTATATAATAACATATATATACATACAATCTAGAGTTGACACACACACATAATTGGCTTATATATAACATATACATACATATGGTCTAGAGTTGACACACACATACAACTTTGGCTTATATATAACATATACTTACATACAGTCCAGAGTTGACACACACACACACACACACACACACACATCTTTGGCTTATATATAAACATATATATACATACAATCTAGAGTTGACACACACACCATCTTTGGCTTATATATAACATATTATACATATGGTCTAGAGTTGACACACACACACAACTTTGGCTTATATATAACATATATATATATGGTTCAGAGTTGACACACACATTTATGGCACTGGACCAAGACCAACAGAACAGAATAAATTAATGCCATTTAATGAGTGGAGTAGAGTGGAGTAATGGACTTTTATGCCTCAGTCAACATGGTCAAGAATCATTCACTTATATGTCTGTCCACTCAGAGATGGTGGAGAAAACTGAAGTGCCCAAAGAAAGTTAGTAACCTATAGCAAGCAAACTGACAATTTTTTCTCACACAATGATCTGTCCTGAGTAGGGTTAGAACCAAGGTGCTGAGAGGCACTGTGGTCCATAGGCATATAGAACCTAGGTGCTGGGAGGCATTGTGGTCCATAGGCATATAGAACCTAGGTGCTGAGAGGCAAAGTGGTCCATAGGCATATAGAACTCGGTGCTGAGAGGCATTGTGGTCCATAGGCATATAGAACCTAGGTGCTGAGAGGAATTGTGGTCCATAGGCATATAGAACCTAGGTGCTGAGAGGCATTGTGGTCCATAGGCATATAGAACCTAGGTGCTGAGAGGCATTTTGGTCCATAGGCATATAGAACCTAGGTGCTGAGAGGCATTGTGGTCCATAGGCATATAGAACCTAGGTGCTGAGAGAGAGACATTGTGGTCCATAGGCATATAGAACCTAGGTGCTGAGAGGCATTGTGGTCCATAGGCATATAGAACCTAGGTGCTGAGAGGCATTGTGATCCATAGGCATATAGAACCTAGGTGCTGAGAGACATTGTGGTCCATAGGCATATAGAACCTAGGTGTTAAGAGACATTGTGGTCCATAGGCATATAGAACCTGGGTGTTGAGAGACATTGTGGTCCATAGGCATATAGAACCTAGGTGTTAAGAGACATTGTGGTCCATAGGCATATAGAACCTAGGTGCTGAGAGGCATTGTGGTCCATAGGCATATAGAACCTAGGTGCTGAGAGGAATTGTGGTCCAAAGGCATATAGAACCTAGGTGCTGAGAGGCATTGTGGTCCATAGGCATATAGATCCTAGGTGCTGAGAGGCATTGTGATCCATAGGCATATAGAACCTAGGTGCTGAGAGGCATTGTGGTCCATAGGCATATAGAACCTAGGTGCTGAGAGGCATTGTGGTCCATAGGGGTATAGAACCTAGGTGCTGAGAGGCATTGTGGTCTATAGGCATGTAGAACCTAGGTGCTGAGAGGCATTGTGGTCCATAAGCTTATAGAACCTAGGTGCTGAGAGGCATTGTGGTCTATAGGCATATAGAACCTAGGTGCTGAGAGGCATTGTGGTCCATAGGCATATAGAACCTAGGTGCTGAGAGGCATTGTGGTCCATAGGGGTATAGAACCTAGGTGCTGAGAGGCACTGTGGTCTATAGGCATGTAGAACCTAGGTGCTGAGAGGCATTGTGGTCCATAGGCATATAGAACCTAGGTGCTGAGAGGCATTGTGGTCCATAGGCATATAGAACCTAGGTGTTGAGAGACATTGTGGTCCATAGGCATATAGAACCTAGGTGCTGAGAGGCATTGTGGTCCATAGGCATATAGAACCTAGGTGCTGAGAGGAATTGTGGCCCATAGGCATAAAGAACCTAGGTGCTGAGAGGCATTGTGGTCTATAGGCGTATAGAACCTAGGTGCTGAGAGGCAGTGTGGTCCATAGGCGTATAGAACCTAGGTGCTGAGAGGCATTATGATCCATAGGCATATAGAATCTAGGTGCTGAGAGGCATTGTGGTCCATAGGAATATAGAACCTAGGTGCTGAGAGGCATTGTGATCCATAGGCATATAGAACCTAGGTGCTGAGAGGCATTGTGGTCCATAGGCATATAGAACCTAGGTGCTGAGAGGCATTGTGGTCCATAGGCATATAGAACCTAGGTGCTGAGAGGCATTGTGGTCCATAGGCATATAGAACCTAGGTGCTGAGAGGCATTGTGATCCATAGGCATATAGAACCTAGGTGCTGAGAGGCATTGTGGTCCATAGGCATATAGAACATAGGTGCTGAGAGGCATTGTGATCCATAGGCATATAGAACCTAGGTGCTGAGAGGCATTGTGGTCCATAGGCGTATAGAACCTAGGTGCTGAGAGGCATTGTGGTCCATAGGCATATAGAACCTAGGTGCTGAGAGGCATTGTGGTCCATAGGCGTATAGAACCTAGGTGCTGAGAGGCATTGTGGTCCATAGGCATATAGAACCTAGGTGCTGAGAAGCATTGTGGTCCATAGGCATATAGAATCTAGGTGCTGAGAGGCATTGTGGTCCATAGGCATAAAGAACCTAGGTGCTGAGAGGCATTGTGGTCCATAGGCATATAGAACCTAGGTGCTGAGAGGCATTGTGGTCCATAGGGGTATAGAACCTAGGTGCTGAGAGGCATTGTGGTCCATAGGGGTATAGAACCTAGGTGCTGAGAGGCATTGTGGTCCATAGGGGTATAGAACCTAGGTGCTGAGAGGCATTGTGGTTCATATGCATATAGAACCTAGGTGCTGAGAGGCATTGTGGTCCATAGGCATATAGAACCTAGGTGCTGAGAGGCATTATGGTCCATAGGGGTATAGAACCTAGGTGCTGAGAGGCATTGTGGTCCATAGGCATATAGAATCTAGGTGCTGAGAGGCATAGTGGTCCATAGGCATATAGAACCTAGGTGCTGAGAGGCATTGTGGTCTATAGGCATATAGAACCTAGGTGCTGAGAGGCATTATGGTCCATAGGGGTATAGAACCTAGGTGCTGAGAGGCATTGTGGTCCATAGGGGTATAGAACCTAGGTGCTGAGAGGCATTGTGGTCCATAGGCATATAGAACCTAGGTGCTGAGAGGCATTGTGGTCCATATCCATATAGAACCTAGGTGCTGAGAGGCATTGTGGTCCATAGGCATATAGAACCTAGGTGCTGAGAGGCATTGTGGTCTATAGGCATATAGAACCTAGGTGCTGAGAGGCATAGTGGTCCATAGGCATATAGAACCTAGGTGCTGAGAGGCATTGTGGTCCATAGGCATATAGAACCTAGGTGCTGAGAGAGAGACATTGTGGTCCATAGGCATATAGAACCTAGGTGCTGAGAGGCATTGTGGTCCATAGGCATATAGAACCTAGGTGCTGAGAGGCATTGTGGTCCATAGGCATATAGAACCTAGGTGCTGAGAGGCATTGTGGTCCATAGGCATATAGAACCTAGGTGTTGAGAGACATTGTGGTCCATAGGCATATAGAACCTAGGTGCTGGGAGGCATTGTGGTCCATAGGCATATAGAACCTAGGTGCTGAGAGGCAAAGTGGTCCATAGGCATATAGAACTCGGTGCTGAGAGGCATTGTGGTCCATAGGCATATAGAACCTAGGTGCTGAGAGGAATTGTGGTCCATAGGCATATACAACCTAGGTGCTGAGAGGCATTTTGGTCCATAGGCATATAGAACCTAGGTGCTGAGATGCATTGTGGTCCATAGGCATATAGAACCTAGGTGCTGAGAGAGAGACATTGTGGTCCATAGGCATATAGAACCTAGGTGCTGAGAGGCATTGTGGTCCATAGGCATATAGAACCTAGGTGCTGAGAGGCATTGTGATCCATAGGCATATAGAACCTAGGTGCTGAGAGAAATTGTGGTCCATAGACATATAGAACCTAGGTGTTAAGAGACATTGTGGTCCATAGGCATATAGAACCTGGGTGTTGAGAGACATTGTGGTCCATAGGCATATAGAACCTAGGTGTTAAGAGACATTGTGGTCCATAGGCATATAGAACCTAGGTGCTGAGAGGCATTGTGGTCCATAGGCATATAGAACCTAGGTGCTGAGAGGAATTGTGGTCCAAAGGCATATAGAACCTAGGTGCTGAGAGGCATTGTGGTCCATAGGCATATAGAACCTAGGTGCTGAGAGGCATTGTGATCCATAGGCATATAGAACCTAGGTGCTGAGAGGCATTGTGGTCCATAGGCATATAGAACCTAGGTGCTGAGAGGCATTGTGGTCCATAGGGGTATAGAACCTAGGTGCTGAGAGGCATTGTGGTCTATAGGCATGTAGAACCTAGGTGCTGAGAGGCATTGTGGTCCATAAGCGTATAGAACCTAGGTGCTGAGAGGCATTGTGGTCTATAGGCATATAGAACCTAGGTGCTGAGAGGCATTGTGGTCCATAGGCATATAGAACCTAGGTGCTGAGAGGCATTGTGGTCCATAGGGGTATAGAACCTAGGTGCTGAGAGGCATTGTGGTCTATAGGCATGTAGAACCTAGGTGCTGAGAGGCATTGTGGTCCATAGGCATATAGAACCTAGGTGCTGAGAGGCATTGTGGTCCATAGGCATATAGAACCTAGGTGTTGAGAGACATTGTGGTCCATAGGCATATAGAACCTAGGTGCTGAGAGGCATTGTGATCCATAGGCATATAGAACATAGGTACTGAGAGGCATTATGGCCCATAGGCATAAAGAACCTAGGTGCTGAGAGGCATTGTGGTCTATAGGCGTATAGAACCTAGGTGCTGAGAGGCAGTGTGGTCCATAGGCGTATAGAACCTAGGTGCTGAGAGGCAATGTGATCCATAGGCATATAGAATCTAGGTGCTGAGAGGCATTGTGGTCCATAGGAATACAGAATCTAGGTGCTGAGAGGCATTGTGATCCATAGGCATATAGAACCTAGGTGCTGAGAGGCATTGTGGTCCATAGGCATATAGAACCTAGGTGCTGAGAGGCATTGTGGTCCATAGGCATATAGAACCTAGGTGCTGAGAGGCATTGTGGTCCATAGGCATATAGAACCTAGGTGCTGAGAGGCATTGTGATCCATAGGCATATAGAACCTAGGTGCTGAGAGGCATTGTGGTCCATAGGCATATAGAACCTAGGTGCTGAGAAGCATTGTGGTCCATAGGCATATAGAACCTAGGTGCTGAGAGGCATTGTGGTCCATAGGCATATAGAACCTAGGTGCTGAGAAGCATTGTGGTCCATAGGCATATAGAACCTAGGTGCTGAGAGGCATTGTGGTCCATAGGCATATAGAACCTAGGTGCTGAGAGGCATTGTGGTCCATAGGCATATAGAACCTAGGTGCTGAGAGGCATTGTGGTCCATAGGCATATAGAACCTAGGTGCTGAGAGGCATTGTGGTCCATAGGCATATAGAACCTAGGTGCTGAGAGGCATTGTGGTCCATAGGCATATAGAACCTAGGTGCTGAGAGGCATTGTGGTCCATAGGCATATAGAACCTAGGTGCTGAGAGACATTGTGGTCCATAGGGGTATAGAACCTAGGTGCTGAGAGGCATTGTGGTCCATAGACATATAGAACCTAGGTGCTGAGAGAAATTGTGGTCCATAGGCATATAGAACCTAGGTGCTGAGAGGCATTGTGGTCCATAGGCATATATATAGAACCTAGGTGCTGAGAGAGAGACATTGTGGTCCATAGGCATATAAAACCTAGGTGCTGAGAGGCATTGTGGTCCATAGGCATATAGAACCTAGGTGCTGAGAGGCATTATGGTCCATAGGGGTATAGAACCTAGGTGCTAAGAGACATTGTGGTCCATAGGCATATAGAACCTAGGTGCTGAGAGGCATTATGGTCCATAGGGGTATAGAACCTAGGTGCTGAGAGGCATTATGGTCCATAGCGGTATAGAACCTAGGTGCTGAGAGGCATAGTGGTCCATAGGGGTATAGAACCTAGGTGCTGAGGGGCATTATGGTCCATAGGGGTATAGAACCTAGGTGCTGAGAGGCATTGTGGTCTATAGGCATGTAGAACCTAGGTGCTGAGAGGCATTGTGGTCCATAGGCGTATAGAACCTAGGTGCTGAGAGGCATTGTGGTCCATAGGCATATAGAACCTAGGTGCTGAGAGGCATTGTGGTCCATAGGCATATAGAACCTAGGTGCTGGAGGAATTGTGGTCCATAGGCATATAGAACCTAGGTGCTGAGAGGCATTGTGGTCCATAGGCATATAGAACCTAGGTGCTGAGAGGCATTGTGATCCATAGGCATATAGAACCTAGGTGCTGAGAGGCATTGTGGTCCATAGGCATTTAGAACCTAGGTGCTGAGAGGCATTGTGGTCCATAGGGGTATAGAACCTAGGTGCTGAGAGGCATTGTGGTCTATAGGCATGTAGAACCTAGGTGCTGAGAGGCATTGTGGTCCATAGGCATATAGAACCTAGGTGCTGAGAGGCATTGTGGTCTATAGGCATATAGAACCTAGGTGCTGAGAGGCATTGTGGTCCATAGGCATATAGAACCTAGGTGCTGAGAGGCATTGTGGTCCATAGGGGTATAGAACCTAGGTGCTGAGAGGCATTGTGGTCTATAGGCATGTAGAACCTAGGTGCTGAGAGGCATTGTGGTCCATAGGCATATAGAACCTAGGTGCTGAGAGGCATTGTGGTCCATAGGCATATAGAACCTAGGTGTTGAGAGACATTGTGGTCCATAGGCATATAGAACCTAGGTGCTGAGAGGCATTGTGATCCATACGCATATAGAACATAGGTACTGAGAGGCATTATGGCCCATAGGCATAAAGAACCTAGGTGCTGAGAGGCATTGTGGTCTATAGGCGTATAGAACCTAGGTGCTGAGAGGCAGTGTGGTCCATAGGCGTATAGAACCTAGGTGCTGAGAGGCATTGTGATCCATAGGCATATAGAATCTAGGTGCTGAGAGGCATTGTGGTCCATAGGAATATAGAACCTAGGTGCTGAGAGGCATTGTGATCCATAGGCATATAGAACCTAGGTGCTGAGAGGCATTGTGGTCCATAGGCATATAGAACCTAGGTGCTGAGAGGCATTGTGGTCCATAGGCATATAGAACCTAGGTGCTGAATGGCATTGTGGTCCATAGGCATATAGAACCTAGGTGCTGATAGGCATTGTGATCCATAGGCATATAGAACCTAGGTGCTGAGAGGCATTGTGGTCCATAGGCATATAGAACCTAGGTGCTGAGAGACATTGTGATCCATAGGCATATAGAACCTAGGTGCTGAGAGGCATTGTGGTCCATAGGCATATAGAACCTAGGTGCTGAGAGGCATTGCGGTCCATAGGCATATAGAACCTAGGTGCTGAGAGGCATTGTGGTCCATAGGCATATAGAACCTAGGTGCTGAGAGGCATTGTGGTCCATAGGCATATAGAACCTAGGTGCTGAGAAGCATTGTGGTCCATAGGCATATAGAATCTAGGTGCTGAAAGGCATTGTGGTCCATAGGCATAAAGAACCTAGGTGCTGAGAGGCATTGTGGTCCATAGGCATATAGAACCTAGGTGCTGAGAGGCATTGTGGTACATAGACATATAGAACCTAGGTGCTGAGAGGCATTGTGGTCCATAGGCATATAGAACCTAGGTGCTGAGAGGCATTGTGGTCCATAGGCATATAGAACCTAGGTGCTGAGAGACATTGTGGTCCATAGGGGTATAGAACCTAGGTGCTGAGAGGCATTGTGGTCCATAGACATATAGAACCTAGGTGCTGAGAGGCATTGTGGTCCATAGGCATATAGAACCTAGGTGCTGAGAGGCATTGTGGTCCATAGGCATATATATAGAACCTAGGTGCTGAGAGAGAGACATTGTGGTCCATAGGCATATAAAACCTAGGTGCTGAGAGAGAGACATTGTGGTCCATAGGCATATAGAACCTAGGTGCTGAGAGGCATTATGGTCCATAGGGGTATAGAACCTAGGTGCTAAGAGACATTGTGGTCCATAGGCATATAGAACCTAGGTGCTGAGAGGCATTATGGTCCATAGGGGTATAGAACCTAGGTGCTGAGAGGCATTATGGTCCATAGGGGTATAGAACCTAGGTGCTGAGAGGCATAGTGGTCCATAGGGGTATAGAACCTAGGTGCTGAGGGGCATTATGGTCCATAGGGGTATAGAACCTAGGTGCTGAGAGGCATTGTGGTCTATAGGCATGTAGAACCTAGGTGCTGAGAGGCATTGTGGTCCATAGGCGTATAGAACCTAGGTGCTGAGAGGCATTGTGGTCTATAGGCATGTAGAACCTAGGTGCTGAGAGGCATTATGGTCCATAGGGGTATAGAACCTAGGTGCTGAGAGGCATAGTGGTCCATAGGCATGTAGAACCTAGGTGCTGAGAGGCATTGTGGTCCATAGGGGTATAGAACCTAGGTGCTGAGAGGCATTGTGGTCCATAGGGGTATAGAACCTAGGTGCTGAGAGGCATTGTGGTCCATAGGGGTATAGAACCTAGGTGCTGAGAGGCATTGTGGTTCATATGCATATAGAACCTAGGTGCTGAGAGGCATTGTGGTCCATAGGCATAAAGAACCTAGGTGCTGAGAGGCATTATGGTCCATAGGGGTATAGAACCTAGGTGCTGAGAGGCATTGTGGTCCATAGGCATATAGAATCTAGGTGCTGAGAGGCATAGTGGTCCATAGGCATATAGAACCTAGGTGCTGAGAGGCATTGTGGTCTATAGGCATATAGAACCTAGGTGCTGAGAGGCATTATGGTCCATAGGGGTATAGAACCTAGGTGCTGAGAGGCATTGTGGTCCATAGGGGTATAGAACCTAGGTGCTGAGAGGCATTGTGGTCCATAGGCATATAGAACCTAGGTGCTGAGAGGCATTGTGGTCCATATCCATATAGAACCTAGGTGCTGAGAGGCATTGTGGTCCATAGGCATATAGAACCTAGGTGCTGAGAGGCATTGTGGTCTATAGGCATATAGAACCTAGGTGCTGAGAGGCATAGTGGTCCATAGGCATATAGAACCTAGGTGCTGAGAGGCATTGTGGTCCATAGGCATATAGAACCTAGGTGCTGAGAGAGAGACATTGTGGTCCATAGGCATATAGAACCTAGGTGCTGAGAGGCATTGTGGTCCATAGGCATATAGAACCTAGGTGCTGAGAGGCATTGTGGTCCATAGGCGTATAGAACCTAGGTGCTGAGAGGCATTGTGGTCCATAGGCATATAGAACCTAGGTGTTGAGAGACATTGTGGTCCATAGGCATATAGAACCTAGGTGCTGAGAGGCATTGTGGTCCATAGGCATATAGAACCTAGGTGCTGATAGGCATTATGGTCCATAGGGGTATAGAACCTAGGTGCTGAGAGGCATTGTGGTCTATAGGCATGTAGAACCTAGGTGCTGAGAGGCATTGTGGTCCATAGGGGTATAGAACCTAGGTGCTGAGAGGCATTATGGTCCATAGGGGTATAGAACCTAGGTGCTGAGAGGCATTATGGTCCATAGGGGTATAGAACCTAGGTGCTGAGAGGCATTGTGGTCCATAGGGGTATAGAACCTAGGTGCTGAGAGGCATTATGGTCCATAGGGGTATAGAACCTAGGTGCTGAGAGGCATTATGGTCCATAGGGGTATAGAACCTAGGTGCTGAGAGGCATTATGGTCCATAGGGGTATAGAACCTAGGTGCTGAGAGGCATTATGGTCCATAGGCATATAGAACCTAGGTGCTGAGAGGCATTGTGGTCTATAGGCATATAGAACCTAGGTGCTGAGAGGCATTATGGTCCATAGGGGTATAGAACCTAGGTGCTGAGAGGCATTGTGGTCCATAGGGGTATAGAACCTAGGTGCTGAGAGGCATTGTGGTCCATAGGCATATAGAACCTAGGTGCTGAGAGGCATTGTGGTCCATATGCATATAGAACCTAGGTGCTGAGAGGCATTGTGGTCCATAGGCATATAGAACCTAGGTGCTGAGAGGCATTGTGGTCTATAGGCATATAGAACCTAGGTGCTGAGAGGCATAGTGGTACATAGGCATATAGAACCTAGGTGCTGAGAGGCATTGTGGTCCATAGGCATATAGAACCTAGGTGCTGAGAGAGAGACATTGTGGTCCATAGGCATATAGAACCTAGGTGCTGAGAGGCATTGTGGTCCATAGGCATATAGAACCTAGGTGCTGAGAGGCATTGTGGTCCATAGGCGTATAGAACCTAGGTGCTGAGAGGCATTGTGGTCCATAGGCATATAGAACCTAGGTGATGAGAGACATTGTGGTCCATAGGCATATAGAACCTAGGTGCTGAGAGGCATTGTGGTCCATAGGCATATAGAACCTAGGTGCTGATAGGCATTATGGTCCATAGGGGTATAGAACCTAGGTGCTGAGAGGCATTGTGGTCTATAGGCATGTAGAACCTAGGTGCTGAGAGGCATTGTGGTCCATAGGGGTATAGAACCTAGGTGCTGAGAGGCATTATGGTCCATAGGGGTATAGAACCTAGGTGCTGAGAGGCATTATGGTCCATAGGGGTATAGAACCTAGGTGCTGAGAGGCATTGTGGTCCATAGGGGTATAGAACCTAGGTGCTGAGAGGCATTATGGTCCATAGGGGTATAGAACCTAGGTGCTGAGAGGCATTATGGTCCATAGGGGTATAGAACCTAGGTGCTGAGAGGCATTATGGTCCATAGGGGTATAGAACCTAGGTGCTGAGAGGCATTATGGTCCATAGGCATATAGAACCTAGGTGCTGAGAGGCATTGTGGTTCATAGGGGTATAGAACCTAGGTGCTGAGAGGCATTGTGGTCCATAGGCATATAGAACCTAGGTGCTGAGAGGCATAGTGGTCCATAGGCATGTAGAACCTAGGTGCTGAGAGGCATTGTGGTCCATAGGCATATAGAACCTAGGTGCTGAGAGGCATTGTGGTCCATAGGGGTATAGAACCTAGGTGCTGAGAGGCATTGTGGTCTATAGGCATGTAGAACCTAGGTGCTGAGAGGCATTGTGGTCCATAGGGGTATAGAACGTAGGTGCTGAGAGGCATTGTGGTCCATAGGCATATAGAACCTAGGTGCTGAGAGGCATAGTGGTCCATAGGCTTGTAGAACCTAGGTGCTGAGAGGCATTGTGGTCCATAGGCATGTAGAACCTAGGTGCTGAGAGGCATTGTGGTCCATAAGGGTATAGAACCTAGGTGCTGAGAGGCATTGTGGTCGATAGGGGTATAGAACCTAGGTGCTGAGAGGCATTGTGGTCTATAGGCATGTAGAACCTAGGTGCTGAAAGGCATTGTGGTCCATAGGGGTATAGAACCTAGGTGCTGAGAGGCATTGTGGTCCATAGGCATATGTTTCAGACCACTCTTCCATCAAGGCCAAAATATAGCAAAGCTCTGTAGTAGAAAGGTTAAGCTTACAATTTGGAACTTAAAATTTATTCAAATCCTAACAATAACCAATTAAATGTAATAATGTGAGTTTTAGACTTTTGGCATGAGACCCAATTTTGGCCTCTAATTGAACAAGATTTAACAACCCTGATATGCATGCACATAAATTATTACATCAATTTTTTTTTAAACAACATGATATTCTCCATAATGAATATTTAAATCAAATTCAAGGTCGAGCTAACGGGTCAATGTTGTTTGCCAATACCTGTTTATTTGTCTCGTTGTTTTAAATTCAATGTAAAACTTTAAGTAATGGAATTTTCAAAAAAATAGGATAGATAAAGTTGATAAACATATTTACACATGGAAAATTTTCAAAAAATTAAACTAAAAAACATATTTTTTATACCTCCATCAGGGATTTATCAGGGTCTTTTGGGAAAAGGCCCTAAACTAAAAATTGGGAAAAACTATCAACTTTTTGCTCATTTTGGGAAAACTTTGACATCATTTTTGTGCCATTAATGATGAAATCTAATGCTTTTAGTGTATTGAGTTGATTGAAGATTGAGAAAAGCAGCCACATTTATGACCAGACTTCAGCTATGTATCTGGTACAATTTTCTAATTGGGAATTTTCTCAGCCCATTTTGGGAAAAATCATTGTTTTTCCATTGGGAATGGGGCCGAATTTCGGCCCTAAATAGGCCCTTGATAAATCCCTGTCCATGCAGAGTTTAATTTATGACAGAATCTGTTACAACTTTAAAATACAGGTAAGTCTACGTACGTGATAAGAAATGAAAGTTGGACAAATTCAAAAAACAGTATAGCTCATACTAGTGCAGTCACACCTGTCTATAAAGGCAGGGATTTTTCTGATCTTTTTGGGAAAAGGACCTTGGGATGAAATTGGGAAAATGCTCAACAAAAATGTAATTTTGGGAAAAATCACACAACATATTAGAAATTTTAGACCACTAGAATACTGGTAATTGAGCAAATTATATCAGTGTTCACAGCAAAATAGCGCTGTCTCTTTTGTCTCTATATAAATCATCTAGAAAAATGTGGGTTAATTTAGATTGAAATCGTTATAAGAACGAGATATCCTCCGAATATGATGTTGATGATCTTGTGAATTTTTTTCTCTCAAAAAAATTGACAAACATAGCTAATTAGGAATTTTTTACTACAGAATTGGGAAAAATATATGTTTTTTTGCATTGGGAATGGGTCCCTTTACCGGACCCTGTGGATACCCAGAAAAATCCCTGAAAGGCCACCCAAGAAAACCTGTAAAAGTGGCCTTTATTGGCAAGTGTTCATTATATAGAGGTTCAATTTACATGAATAATGAGCTACTTGGATACAATTCTACTAGCCTTTGTAAGAAGGTGGCCCTTATATAGAGGTGGTGTTAAGGCAGGTTGGACTGTACTGCACATCCAGTGCATGAACAATATAAGGTCATCAGACTTATCAATGGCAGCCAATGAGGAGTGTAAGGGGTGTACACTCCCCTTTCTGTCACTGTGTACAATTTTACACTTTACTGCAGCTCAGATTTATCAGAATGCAAAATATTTGGGTATTTCTAAATTTTACCTATCTGTCTGACCTGTTTGTTCAATTTGCAGAGGATTTTTTTTTTTCAATGTCAGAATCTCTTACCTACACCTCATTGACATATTGCTGGCCATGCTTTTTATGTTCCAACACTGGCCACCACCACGGTAATAAAGCAGCGTTACGGCAACTAATGTCGTACTAGTGTCAGTGATGTCATTAAATGGCACAATTCAGGCAGAGTTTTCATTCTTTTTGTGTGTAATTCAAGCATGCTGGGTCTTTGTCTGAAAATTGTGGGTGTGGCCGGCGATCCATCAATTAATGCTGTCATGATCATCTGACATAAGAACGTCAACAAAAATGGATTACTTCATTTTAAGAAGACAAAGATGGTGGCATATAATTAAAACCAAATGCAAATCATTGTTTACAAATCATGTTTTATACTGCTTATATGCAAGAAAAAGAACCCTACACTGATAACAGTGTAAGATAGAGATAACTCAGACAAGGATGAATTCTATTACTGGTAGTATCAGGGATTCAAAATTTTGTTTTGTAATGAAAGGTCCAGGACCTTTTGCTTTTATGATGGCAGGTCCCACATGATGTTTTGTTAAGTCCAATATCATTGAAAGGTCCATGTGCAATTTTTTTTTTCATATTTAAAATAGCAGAATTACCCTGGTAAAAACTACAGTTTTATGAGACTTTTTCATACCTAATTTAAATATCAAAAGTCTCTGGACTTGGACCTTGGGAATTTTTAACCCATGAGTATTAAAAAAGTATTACGGGGTAATAAAAACATGAAGAGAACAACAAGTGTTGAAGCGCAATGCTTTATGGAATTTTTAGAAAGCAGTGGGAAGCCAGTTAAGTTTAAGGATTAGCGATATTCTGTTTAAGAGTTTGATTACCGGTAAATAAATAATAAATTTAATGTCTCTACATGTACTACGATGGGGAAAACTTTAAAATTGCAAAATACTCAGCATTCTAAAGCATTTATGAAAAACTTTTATTAGAAAATATCCAAATAAAACTATGAAAAATTGTCAAACAATGATGTCACAATCTAAATTGTTTAGTTACTGTCACATCCAAATTGATATTATGTCATAGCATGTGTAGCTTGTCTTTACCTAAAGGGTCAGACAGAATAATTATGCCTTGGCATTTTTTTTTCTAGTCCAATATTGGAGAAAGCCCATTGGCTCAATTCTCCACCAGGAGAGACGGAATTAAGTCAAGTAAGTCATTGGTAAAAGCAAGACTAGAGGAACAGGCCTTAACTTGGTTGAACAAATCTTTATATCCCCCTCTAATAGGCAATTTATGTATACTAGTTTGTTGGTGTATGTTAAAAATTTTAAACTTTAGTCTTTTCAACAAGCATGTGACATTGCTATTTACCCATGAACTCAAAATAGACAAAGTGTGTGTAATATTGAAATAACTTTAACTTTCTACTAAGGTATTGGTTTATTGGGAACTATGAAATCGAAAAAGAAAAAAGAAGACAGAAAAACCAGGGCTGTTATAACCCTTTTTGGTACAAGGCTACAAGGAAAACAAGCATTGTATCATGCAATTTCGATAATTTTACATTCTAGAAGTAAAGATTTTGTAATTATTTATTCAAATTAGAAAAATTCAAAAATATCTGGGAAAAATATAGGTTATGAAACTTTGAAACGGGGCCAATTTATGGTTCTAATCTAAATTAACCAAATAGCCCTGAAAATATTTTGTGCATCTGCAGACTTTAAGCAAAATGAATTATCTTACTGGTAAAATTGGTTTAAAGCCGCCATTCATTGACGAGTCTGGAGAGTGATAACTTCCATGTCCGTTTGAATATCCATTACATCGGTCATAGTCAACATTAGATTCAACCTTCATGTTTTCTGAATGACAATCACCTTGACGAGATAATGGTGTCACATAATCGCTCTCAGCGTCATCCATTTCTACATAATTATCATTTGGTCTTAACCTGGACTTTTTAACAGATGGATACACAGACTCTTGAATTTCTTCAATGTTTCTTCTGTTTGATGTCATGTTGTTAATACACTGACCATATAATCAACTTATAAACTGTTATCAAATTCAGAACAGGATACTAAGTTGTTTGTTGTGTCCAATCCATGCAGTGTCTGCTCAAGGGGTGTAAGGTGTAAGGTTGGACCTATTATGTTATACAATTTGGCATTTGGGTGCATGACAACTCTTTAAATTGGTAGTTTAAGAGAATTGCAATGTGATAGATAATTATGTTACTTAAACATATAGAAAATGTAACAGTTTTATATTGCATTCCCAATCTGAAACACCCAAATTTTAAAAATGAAACAAGCCAATATATGACCCAATATAGATAGATTTCTCAGTATTGAGGAAGTTGGAATTTCCAAAATTGTAACAGGAGTACTACTTACACAGATATCGACCTTGACATTTACTACTACTAACACAAACACGAGGTGCATGTTGTATTTAAACTTCTAACAATATCAGTTGTGTTTTATTTTAAAAATATTTCTTTAACAAGCAAAAATCAAAATAATCTTTAAGTGCAAAGATAAATACTGTATCGCTATGCAAAGTTGTATGGAGGGTGCCATATTTTTTGTTTTCAATAATAACAGACTCAGATTTCGGGGTTTATATTAAGAGTAAGGGATAAAAGGGATTATTATTAATCCACAAACAAGGAAGTAAACTCACCGATAACGCAAACTTTCTCTTCTAATTCACTTTAAAACGGCTAAACGAAACTTAAAAACCGGGGATTCCCCAATTTCCCGGAACTCCAACAGGTTCTTGGAAGGCTGACAATGTCCGTAATTACAACTATTTTCATTGGTCAATATTGAAACGGAACTCAGAATTTGAGCCAATCGAATTACTGCTTTCATTAATATTCTAATTATAGAACAGCACGTGGGCAAGGTCACGAGTTTTTGTTTTGAACGGGTAGGTTATGTTGACAGGTGCTTGTTTTGAACTGTAAAACTGGTCTATTTCACAACACTGTCCCAACAACTTGTCATATTCATATATTTATACCCGTGTTAAGGATTGTCAATGATAATTTAAAAATAATTTTTAGATCTTCATTATAAAATTTGACAGGGTAGCAACATGCTACAGTTAGTCATGCACTTCATCTGAAAATTTATATAAAGATATATATCCTATGATGTCTGAATCCACAGGGGTACTCCTTTTTATATACTTAAATTTATATAAAGATATATATCCTATGATGTCTGAATCCACGGGGTACTCCTTTTTATATACTTATGGGTATTTTTTAAATTTTATTATGAAACTGGCCCCTGTGTCTGAATCAAAATGCCTTAAGAACAAAAGTAATCTCTATAAACAAAGTGTCTACTAGTGTACCTATGTATTTCCATATGGCACACAAACCATGCAAAGAGTTAAGGAATGGCTGCATGTAGACACTTAATTGCCTGACAAAAGTTGTTTGGGCCGAACTATTTACCTTCAAAATGGCAGATTACTTTTTGATATTACTACTGTAGTGGTCTGGGTATCTCAGTTGGTAGCTAGAGTTCATCTGTAGTAGGGTAGGTCCCGGGTTCAATTCCCTGTCAGATCCTGCAATTTTTCTCCCTCCTTTACTGTTTGATGGCCAGTGTGGTTAGAAGTGGTAGACTGGTGGGCCATATAAAGTCCATACAGGGGCATTTGGGATGAGATTTCCCACTTGGTGCCATGGGAATCTCAAAAATAACTTGGGATGAATGTATGTAGTGGTCTGGGTTGCTCAGTTAGTAGAGCGTTTGCCTATAGTGCAGGAGGTCCTGGGTTTGATCCCTGGTCTGACTCTGCATTTTTCTCCTCCCTGTTACAGTACCATGGAAATTAAGGCAGATATTTCAGACTTGATTATCTCTAGCCACAATATATCACTCAGTACTGTGTTTGCTAATTATAGGCCATTTCGTAACAATTTCAGCAAACAAATTTTCTTTCGTAAATAACAGACTAGCATAAACTACTCCCAGAACAACTGGTTGTCAAGTAAAGGGTTTAATCTGGTGACTTCTTTTACAGAAGATTTTGTTGACCTAGCAGGTCGGATTCAAAGAAAAGAACATGTGCTCTTCTCTCAAGGTTTGACCAGCTCAGTGGTAGAATGCTCACTTCTTATGTGGGTGGTTGTCAGTTTGAATCCCAGCTGGGTTTGGCCAAGACTCAAAAATAAGTAGTGACTGTTCTTTTGCCAAACACTTCGCATTTAGAAATGAAAATCATGGGGTCCTTCGGATGAGACCTTAAAAACCATTGCAATGGTCAAATTTCTGCAACTTCACTTACAGCTGGTGATGTCTTGATATAAGTGAAATATTCTTGACTGAGGCATAAAACCCCATTTAATCAATCAATCTCAAGCTTTACTCCATAATAACGAGGTAGTGCAGTAACATCAAACAAATCCCACAATGCAACTGGTATAAACTACAATTGGCATCACTGGTACATGTGGTACCCAAAATATGGACCTGTCAAAAGAGGAAGCATCAAGTTGTCATTGAATGATTGTCTGTATATTCTTTTCATTAGAAATGCATTTGTAGATGGCTGTTATTCTAAAATACAAACCAGATAACAGAACTCTTCATGGATCTGGCAGATAGTCTGATTTTGTTTTGCTTAGCTACCTACACTCTCACATGTCTCATAGAATAAAAAGAACTGTGTGTCAAATATATCCATGGCAGAGTTTAATGCAATTTGACTCTTGATCTACTGGTCAACTTATTGTTATTTCTTTCAGAAATATGAAAATAGTGAATGAAACGATAGAATCCAAATAAAATGGAAGAGAAACGACCACTGGTATCTAAGGGAGATAATTCACAAAGTGATCAAAATGATTACTCGTCAATACAGAAGAGAAATGGCCAGTCTCAGTCTCAGGGCGGATTTGAAATAGCTCCAGGACAAGTAGAAATACCTTCAACTTCTTCTGTAAGTACATCTTGTAATGACCTTCGCCATCAATCCATACTGTATGTGCTTATCTGTTGGTAGTTCAGTTGCTCATGTTGCTAGAACTCTTGTCTATAGTACAATGAGGTCCAGGGTTCAATCCCGTCTGACCTTGAATTTTTCTCTTTCCTCTTACACATGTAGTGCTAAACTCAGACTGACTCTTGTTCTAACCAAATACTGAACTCTACTCGCATTAAAAGTGAAGTTTGTGTTATGAATACACATACATATGAAAGGCATTGTCATTTTGTGAAAAATTTATTATGTAAACACCAACGCTATACTTGTATACTTTTTTGCACATTAATTACATAAGAAATAAATTAAAACAGGATTTTTACCAACAACTTTGGTTTTGTAAAAAAAAAAATTCTTATTCAAAATCTGTCAAATATCTATTTTAATAGTACATATACCAATTATGTTGTATTTTTTTTATCATTTTGTAGAGTAAATTCAGTTTCCGTAAACTATGGGCATTTACTGGTCCTGGGTTTTTGATGAGCATTGCGTACCTTGATCCAGGTAATATAGAGTCCGATTTACAGACAGGTGCTATCGCAGGATACAAGGTAATAAACAATCATTAATATTCATTTTCTGCTATCTACTGTGAACCAACTTTTATCTTCTTGTGGCAGTAGTTGACATGAGACAGGGGTTCAAAATTACTCAGGTCCAAGGTCCAGGACCTATTGACCCAGGACCCTTAATAGTCTGATGGACCTGCCTTTTTTCAGGATGACACTGCTCTTTCTTTATGATAAAAAAATTGCATACGTACATTGTTTTTGTTGTCAACAAGCCTTGGCACATATTAAATATGATGTCATAGATAATGGAGGTCAAAGGTTAAAAATTAGATCCTGAGTATCCAACCGAAAATGAACTGCTGGTGTCGTATGGTCATGTCATGTTCAATGTTTCCTCAATCTTTTCACCATTTTGAAAGCATTAATAAACACTAAAACATGATTTACTGCATTCAGACTCTAAAATAAAGGCAATAGGTCCTAGACCTTCCATTACAAAACATAATTTCAACCCCTGATGGGATTACTTTACACCGTACCGGTAACTCTACATCTAAGATGGCAGCCATTATGTTAACTATGTCATTATGTCTTATCTGCACTACATTTGTCTCCATGGAAACCATTACACACCTTGATATTTCTTAATGCTTGATTTCAGAGGCATTTCCTGTACTATTATTTTATTCAAACTTTATGAATATGTATTTTACAGTTACTATGGGTGTTGATGTGGTCCACTGTGTTAGGATTGGTTCTTCAACTTCTAGCTGCTCGACTTGGTTGTGTAACAGGTAATCATCATCATTCTCATCATCGCCATCATTCTCATCATCGCAATCATCATCATCATCATCATCATCATCATCATCATCATCATCATCATCATCATCATCATCATTGTCATCATCTTTACCATCATCATCATCATCATCATCATCATCAACCAAAACAACAGCTGTGTGAGGATTGCTTGATATGGTTAAATAGCAGGTACCCATTATTATCATCAACCATCATCAACTGCTTTTATCACCACCCCCATAACCATCATCATCATCACTATCATCATCATCATCATCATCATCATCATCATCATCATCATCATCATCATCATACCACTTGGTGTGCTGTTACTACATGTATATTGTGACCGCTCTTGTTGTATTCATCATTATCCTTATCATGTAATCGTGATAAAACGGCCTTATCATAAAGTCATCATTATATGATCAACATCACAACTTTGTCACAAAAATTATGCACTAACAATGTATAGGGACATTATATTCATTGAATTAAAAAATTAATGTTTATCATATTCATATGCCATTTTTTTTAATTTCCACACAAAAAACACCTGCAAACAAAGGAGTAGAGAAATGGTGTTATATCCCTAAACAAGATTCTTTCACTTATATCGAGGCAGTCAGTTCTGAAATGGCAAAAGACACAAAAATGCCTAGAGAAAATCACTGACCTTCAAAAAAGGAACTTACATACATGTACTTTCTTACACTAGGATCTGCCAAGGTGAGATTCCAAGCTAGGTGGCAAAAGGCATGGTGATTCACAAGCCAAAACTCAGCCCAAGAATTCCTGAATATCAAGTCATATCAAGTCATAACGATAATTGATTTTCATTAAATTAGAAATTGACCTTAAATTTATTATTTGAACTTTATACAATGAAGCAAGCTGCTTACATAGAAATGGTTGACACAGCAATATTGCAAACCATGGCTTATCAGGGACCTCAACAAATTTTATGGCTATCATCACAGTATTGTTGAGGGCCCGATGGCCTAATGGATAAGACGTTAGTCGTCAAATCCAGGGTCTTTCACCGCTGTGAGTTTGAGTCCCGCTCAGACCACATGGGAAAGTGGATTTTCATTGTCGTTGGTCTTTACTGATTCACCTGGTATCAGTATAATGGACTGGGGGAGTTTGTCAGCAGCGTACTGACTCTGTGAGCTAGCACGGTAAAGTCGCCCTGAGTGCGCGCTAGTACAAGGCAGACCATACAACACAGTCACACTTCACATGCATAGACAAAATTGTAAAGATTAATAAAAGAGTTCTCATCACGAATAGCTAAAACAATTGCTGATGCCACATTAAGCAACATTCAACCAACCGACCAATCACAGTATTGTTGATAAATATGATGCCGCTGTGTCCAGGATTACCCTGAATATAATTGACGTCTCATAGTTCCATGTTCCTTTCACACTCAAGTTTGATAACCTGTAAACATGTAGCAGATATAGCTAGCTAAACAGGAGGTGCTTACCCTTCCAGAGCACCTGACCTCACTTTCCTTGTGGAAGTTCTTGTGTTTCACCTAATTTGTCAGTTTCAAAGGTTTTTACTTTTGAGATTGTGATTTGGACATGGAGTTGAGTTGAGTAATTGGGTTTTACATCCCAGTCAAGAATATTTCACTTATAACAAGACTTGGATTGGTATGTTTGTTTTACTTTGCTTCGAGATTGGGATTTAGGCATGGTTTTGTATGTTTCTTTTTACTTTACTTTGAGATTGTGATTTGAACATGGATTTATATGTTTGTTTTTACTTTAAATTGAGATTGGGATATAGACATGGTTTTGTATGTTTGTTTTTGATTAATATAACTGATCGTGGCATTTACACTAAATGGTTAATTTTATCACAAATCATTTGATATGATTTTAAACAACACACATATTTCAGAAATCACATATTGATGCTTGCCATTACCTATAGACCTGTAATAAATAAAAAATATAAATTTATTTTTCATAGGTCTGAATCTAGCAGAAGTTTGTCAGCGGGAGTATCCTAAAGCTCCAAGGATTGTGTTATGGTTGATGATGGAAGTAGCCATTATAGGAAGTGACATACAGGAAGTCATCGGTTCAGCCATTGCTATAAACTTATTATCAAATAACTTGTAAGATATTTTAGAAAATATTACAGTTTTCAATCCAGAAATGTGGTTGATGTCATCTTGGTCCAGACACTTAGAAAAAACAGGGGCTATGTTTTTAGCTCACCTGGCCTAAAAGGCCATGTGAGCTTTTGCCATCACTTTGCGTCCGTCGTCGTCGGCGTCGGCGTCATCGTCCGTCCGTCGTTAAAGATCAACTCCTCAGAAACTGCTGGGCCATTTGCAACCAAACTTTGTCACAACAGTCCTTGGGTGGTCTACTTTAAAAATTGTGTCCGACATGTCCGCACCTAATCCAAGATGGCCGCCAGCGGGTAACTTAGATTAACATTGGACCCTATGGGAAAATATGTTCAAAGATATTTTTCTCTGAAACTACTGAGCCAATTGGAACCAAACTTGGTCACAGTAGTCCTTAGATGGTAACTTCTGAAACCGGTGTTTTTTAAGTCTGCACCTAATCCAAGATGGCGGCCAGCGAGGAACATAGGTTAACATTAGACCCTATGGGAACAATATCAAAGATCTTTTTCTCTAAAACCCTTTAGCCAATTGGAACCAAACTTGACCACAATAGTTTTTGGATGGCCCCCTACAACATTGCTGTTTTTGAGGGCCACACCAAATCCAAGATGGCCACCAGCAGAGAACATATTTTAACATTGGACCTTATGGGAAAATACGTTCAAACATATTTTTCTCTGAAACTACTGAGCCAATTGGAAACAAATTTGGTCACAGTAGTCCTTAGATGGTACCTTCTGAAACCGGTGTTTTTTAAGTCTGCACCTAATCCAAGATGGCAGCCAGCAAGGAACATAGGTTAACATTGGACCCTATAGGAACAATATCAAAGATCTTTTTCTTTAAAACCCTTTAGCCAATGGGAACCAAACTTGGCCACAATAGTCTTTGAATGCCCCCCTTCAACATTGGGGTTTTTGAGGGCCGCACCAAATTCAAGTTGGCTGCCACCGGAGAACATATTTTAACATTGGACCTTATGGGAAAATACATTCAAAGATATTTTTCTCTGAAACTACTGAGCCAATTGGAACCAAACTTGGTCATAGTAGTCCTTAGATGGTACCATCTGAAACCGGTGTTTTTTTAAGTCTCCACTAATCCAAGATGGCGGCCAGCGAGGAACATAGGTTAACATTGGACCCTATGGGAACAATATCAAAGATCTTTTTCTCTAAAACCCTTTAGCCAATTGGAACCAAACTTGGCCACAATAGTTCTTGGATGGCCGCCTATAACATTGCTGTTTTTGAGGGCCGCACCAAATTCAAGTTGGCCGCCACCGGAGAACATATTTTAACATTGGACCTTATGGGAAAATACGTTCAAAGATATTTTTCTCTGAAACTACTGAGCCAATTGGAACCAAACTTGGTTACAGTAATCCTTAGATGGTACCATCTGAAACTGGTGTTTTTTTAAGTCTGCACCTAATCCAAGATGGCTGCCAACGGGGAACATAAGTTAACATTGGACCCTATGGGAACAATATCAAAGATCTTTTTCTTTAAAACCCTTTAGCCAATGGGAACCAAACTTGGCCACAATAGTCTTTGAATGCCCCCCTTCAACATTGGGGTTTTTGAGGGCCGCACCAAATTCAAGTTGGCTGCCACCGGAGAACATATTTTAACATTGGACCTTATGGGAAAATACATTCAAAGATATTTTTCTCTGAAACTACTGAGCCAATTGGAACCAAACTTGGTCATAGTAGTCCTTAGATGGTACCATCTGAAACCGGTGTTTTTTTAAGTCTCCACTAATCCAAGATGGCGGCCAGCGAGGAACATAGGTTAACATTGGACCCTATGGGAACAATATCAAAGATCTTTTTCTCTAAAACCCTTTAGCCAATTGGAACCAAACTTGGCCACAATAGTTCTTGGATGGCCGCCTATAACATTGCTGTTTTTGAGGGCCGCACCAAATTCAAGTTGGCCGCCACCGGAGAACATATTTTAACATTGGACCTTATGGGAAAATACGTTCAAAGATATTTTTCTCTGAAACTACTGAGCCAATTGGAACCAAACTTGGTTACAGTAATCCTTAGATGGTACCATCTGAAACTGGTGTTTTTTTAAGTCTGCACCTAATCCAAGATGGCTGCCAACGGGGAACATAAGTTAACATTGGACCCTATGGGAACAATATCAAAGATCTTTTTCTCTAAAACCCTTTAACCAATTGGAACCAAACTTGGCCACAATAGTCTTTGAATGGCCCTCTACACAATTGGGGTTTTTGAAGGCCGCACCAAATCCAAGATGGCCACCAGTGGAGAACATATTTTAACATTGGACCCTATGGGAAAATGTGTTCAAAGATATTTTTCTCTAAAACTACTGAGCCAATTAGAACCAAACTTGGTCATAGTAGTCCTTAGATGGTACCTTCTGAAACCGGTGTTTTTTTTAGTCTGCACCTGATTCAAAATGGCCGCCAACGGGGAACATAGGTTAACATTGGACCCTATGGGAACAATATCAAAGATCTTTTTCTCAAAAACCTCTAAGCCAATTGGAACCAAACTTGGCCACAATAGTCTTTGGGTGTCCTTCTACATCATTGGTGTTTTTGAGGGCCACACAAAATCCAAGATGGCCGTCAGTGGAAAACATTTTCTAACATTGGACCCTATGGGAAAATAAGTTCAAACATATTTTTCTCTGAAACTACTGAGTCAATTGGAACCAAACTCGGCCACAATAGTCATTGGGTCTTTACATTTGGTATTTTAAAATAACATCTGCATTTAAAAATCAACTCCTGTGAAACCACTTGGCTAATTGCAATGATATTTGGTATGTATCTTAGTCTTGGAGAGTACATGTCAGTCTGCCATATGACTTTTGTCTTTGACCTAAACTTAATCCTTCAGTGACTATGTTGAACTTTTTGGATTAGGTCAGTTTCTCTGAATCTAGAATACTACACATGGTAGGTCAATGATATTTGGTATATAGCTTGATCTTGGATAGTACATCAGTCAGACTGCCTTATGGCTTTTGTCCTTGACCTTAATTTCATGGTCCATTGACCAGTTTTTGGATAAGGAAAATTTCTCAGGTATTATACATGAAAAGTCGATGACACTTGGTATGTATTGTCTCAAAATTTTGAAATATGGCTTAGTTTTGAAAGGAAATAATATTGAAATTTTGTGATAGAAATAAATATTGTGTAATAAATTTCAAGCATTTATTTAAACATTAGACAATGTTGATTTTCATTCTGCAACAACTCTACCTAGGTGAGCTATACAGGCTCCTGGGAGCCTCTAGTTAAAAATTGGGTTGATATTATAAGATTAAGGGATACATTTTATTTTAAAAGATCAGTATTAAGGATGTATTATACTGAGAAATCCTAATTTCCTGCATCAAACTTGTTCCACTAATTTGAAGATTTTTTTCCCTTCCCCAATTTTTGTCTATTTTTACCCATATTTTCTATTAAAAAATAATCAAACTTCCTCAATTACACTTTCATTCTCTTACTAGAGATGGCTATAATAAGCCTTAGTAAATATAATTAAAAAATCTAATTGTTTGTGTTAATATCAGGAAGTTTTAAATTTGTTGTCTTTCTTGTTCAAATTAATCATAAAGAAATATTTTTTCAATGTTTTTAGAACAAAGAAAGTTTTCATTCAACACTTGGTGCTATAGATGATTTCAAAAATACATATGAAGTACACATTTCTGAAAATATGATGTACATTAATTATGTAAAACCAATGTTTATAGACCTTCCCCCATTTTTTCTCTATTTTTTTGACACCATTGGTCTTTTAAATTGCATAACTTGAAAATTACAATACTAAAAAATATACTACCTGTCATTACAGAATTTTTTTCACACAATGTAATGGGATCATTATAATTGATAAATTCATCAACAATTTCCACAAGTGTTGCATTTTTTTGGAAATAATTATCAAATAAGATTTCAATGAGACTGGACTTTTAGAAAAATACATTTTAAGTAATACAAAAATAATAAATTAATAAAGAGACATAACTAGATTTATTTAAACTGGGGACTTAAAATATGGACCAGCTTTGCCCCACAAACAGTATTTTTGGGACAGAATAATTTAGGGGCCAATGGTGTAAGGACCCCTTGATTGACAGCAACTGGGCTTCAGTTTTACTTATTTTTCACAGATTTTTAAATGGTGTCTTCCCACTTAGCCAACATTTTAAAAGTTCCTATTCCCACTTAGCCAACATGGTTAAATAAACACTTAAGATTTCACCTGGAAAGATTTTGCTATAGTCTTTTTCAGCAAAATTGTTTTGTGGTGCTGAATATTTTACGTAGAATATCATAAAAGTCACAAAAAATTAAATAAATAAATAAATAAATAAATCAAGTATATAAAAAATAAATAAATGTTTTGTGGTGCTGAATATTTTAATTTAATATATGTGTTTGTAGAGGTTTGGTCAGTTTAGGCAATTATATTTTAAGATTTGTAATGTTTGAAAAATATTTAAAAATCTTTTTTTTTTACTGGCTACTCAAGTCTCAACTTCTCAACACCTGACTGTTCTCTGTTATTTATTTGTTATTTGTCATGTTGTAACATAATTTAATACATTTTGTAATGCTGTAGCAATTTATTGTTTGCTGTTTGCAATAAAGTATTATTATTATTATTATTTACTGAACGCTGAACAAAATATCATACACAATTAATAATCTTACAAAAATATCAATAAACAAAAAACATTATACATGTATGTATTAAACCTTTAATTCATTTCTGTGTAAATATTGCAAGTTTTAAACATTTTAAATTCATTTTTTTCATTAATTGAAATAAGCACGTTTGCCTGTTTCAATAAGTTAAACAATTAAAATGTAATGCAACTGAGTTTTTTCTCAAAAAAGATTAATATTATAAAATTTATTATTATTCTTTCTTAAATATTATACATGTAATACCTTTGTTGTGAATATTTTTCTCTAAAAACTTCATGTACCTAAAGCTTCGTGACTTCTTAACAAACGAGAGAGAGAGAGAGAGAGAGAGAGAGAGAGAGAGAGAGAGAGAGAGAGAGGTCTAATATGGTTCTTCAGTAGAGGAATTATTTGATAATCCACTTTTTAAAGACCTTTTTAAAGAACTTGAAACTCCATAGACATGATCAAATTCTCTAATGGGCTTTTGAAATATCATACAATGCAATATAAAAATGTATTTAAGTTTTACTTTTGCCGCATCATTTTTTAGGAAATTTTCGTTTTTATGGTGGAAAAATGGTAAACTTATATCATCTCCTTGTACACAAAATCAAGTTTGAATTTCTTAATAAGTTTGAATTTCTAACAAGTAATTTTATTGATATAGTTCGTAATTCTGTAAAAAAAATTCCACATCTAATATAATTTAAAGAAATATTTTTATTCAGATTTTATAATTTTGTTATTGATTTTCTGAAACAGACTTTACCCTCACCTGTAATTAATACCTATTGTCTTTGCTAATCCTACAACGAACATCAATTCCCACTCAGCCAACATTTAAAATTTCACCTATAGGTACAAATTTTCAAAATGTTGGCTAAGTGGGAATGAACCTTTTAAATGCAGCTGTTTCAGTACTATATTGCACACATGCTCTAACCTACTGTATTTTAGTATGCGACATTGTACATTTAGCCAATATTTCAGTCATTAAATAGCCTCACCTAGGTTCATTACCAACTGAGGACAGATTCTGATTTTTAAAAAAAAAACAATTTTTGTCGTTTCTTTGCCAAAAGTTGGAGTTTATTTATAGGTATTCAGGTTTTTACCACAATCACAGAACTGAACAACTTAAGACAAAAGAATCAAAAATGAACCGTAAATCACCATTACTCCAATCGGACTACTCCAGTGTTTGAATATGTATAACAAAACAATGCTTTAATTTTATAATAAATTATTGTCAGTTTTATAGATGTTTCTATTTCAGAATTCCAATTTTATAAACATTTCCTCTATTTTAAAGTTCCCTGTTCTTATTTTATAATAACACAGACCCCTTTGGATAACATAATAATGTACAGTCAAACCTGTCTTAAAGGCCACCTCTATATAAGGACCACCTTCTTATAAAGGTCAGTAAAATTTTATCCCATCCACTCATTATTCATGTTACAGTCTAACTTGCCTTAAAGGCCACCTCTATATAAGGACCACCTGCTTTTAAAAACCACTATTATCACATTCACTCTTTACTCATGTCATTTGAATCTGTATACAAGGGCTACCTGTCCATAAAGGCCATTTTTACAGGATCCCTTGGGTGTCCTTTATAGACATAATGACAGTATAAATAACAAAGCACTATATATCCTCAACTTTATAGACATTTCTTCTATTTCAGAGTACCTATCTGGGCTGGAGTACTTATAACAGGTATAGATACCTTCACGTTTTTATTCCTAGAAAATGCTGGATTGCGTAAGTTAGAGGCACTGTTTGGAGCACTGATAACAACAATGGCTGCCACATTTCTGTATATTGTAAGTTGTATATAAGGTTATAAAAAAGATCGTAATTCTAAATTTTATCCCCCACTACTTTGTGTTTGTATTACTACCTTTGGTTGTATCACATAAGTTAGAGGCACTGTGAAGAACTCTGATTACAACCATGACTGCCACATTTTATATATTGCAAGTTTATATTGTAAGGCTGTATAAAAAATCATAATGTAATTCTAATTTTTATCCCTACTACTTTGTGGTTGTATCACTACCTTGTAGTCGTATCACTACCTTGTAGTCGTATCACTGCCTTGTGGTATTATCACTACTTCATAGTCGTATCACTACCCCGTAGTCGTATTACTACCTTGTGGTTGTATCACTACCTCGTAGTCGTATTACTACCTTGTGGTTGTATCACTACCTCGTAGTCGTATCACTGCCTTGTGGTTGTATCACTACCACATAGTCGTATTACTGCCTTGTGGTTGTATCACTACCTCATAGTCGTATCAATACCTCGTAGTTGTATCACTAGCTCGTGGTCATATCACTGCCTTGTGGTTGTATCACTACCACATAGTCATATCACTGCCTTGTGATTGTATCACTACCACAAAGTCGTATCACTGCCTTGTGGTTGTATCACTACCTCATAGTCATATCACTGCCTTGTGGTTGTATCACTACCACATAGTCATATCACTGCCTTGTGGTTGTATCACTACCACATAGTCATATCACTGCCTTGTGATTGTATCACTACCACATAGTCATATCACTGCCTTGTGGTTGTATCACTACATCATAGTCATATCACTGCCTTGTGGTTGTATCACTACCACATAGTCATATCACTGCCTTGTGATTGTATCACTACCACATAGTCGTATCACTGCCTTGTGGTTGTATCACTACATCATAGTCATATCACTGCCTTGTTATGTATCACTACACACACATAGTCTATCACTGCCTTGTGGTTGTATCACTACCTCAGTCATATCACTGCCTTGTTTTTATCACTACCACATAGTCTATCACTGCCTTGTGGTTGTATCACTACACATAGTCTATCACTGCTTTGTGGTTGCATCACTACCTCAGTCGTATCACTGCCTTGTGGTTGTATCACTACCACATAGTCGTATCACTACCTCATAGTCGTATCACTGCCTTGTGGTAGTATCACTACCTCATTGTCGTATCACTGCCTTGTGGTAGTATCACTACCTCATTGTCGTATCACTGCCTTGTGGTCATATCACTGCCTTGTAGTCGTATCACTACCTCGTAGTCGTATCACTGCCTTGTGGTTGTATCACTACCTCGTAGTCCAGGTTTCGTACAGGCCTTGAAAAGTCCTTAAATTTTGAGGTTAGCCCTAAAAAGACCCTAAAAACAAGTCTGACCCTAAAAAGCCCTTGAATTTATCCTGAAGGCCCTAAAAAGCCCTTGAATTTGGCCAGTAATGTGTCTAAATTTCGAGACTGATATCAAGAAATAATTAATTGATAAGTTATGTTGAAATGGGCAATTTAAACTTAAAGGTTCCTGCCCAACCCAACGCCCAACTTCAACCTCCACTTCAAGTGTCATTACTATGGACACATAAATAATTGTTTTATTGAATTAATTGGCTTTGTACCAATATTGTTTTGCTAAAATTGTTCCTTTGATTAGGCCTTAAATTTGCAAATAAGACCCTGAAAAGACCCTAAAAAGTCCTTAAATTTGGAGTCCAAATGTCTGTATGGACCCTGTAGTTGTATCACTGTCTTGTGGTTGTATCACATAAATTAGAGGCACTGTTTGGAGCTCTGATAACAACAATGGCTGCTACATTTCTGTATATTGTAAGTTGTATATAAGGTTATAAAAAAGATCGTAATTCTAAATCTTATCCCCTACTACCTTGTGTTTGTATTACTACCTTTGGTTGTATCACATAAGTTAGAGGCACTGTGAAGAACTCTGATTACAACCATGGCTGCCACATTTTTATATATTGTAAGTTCATATTGTAAGGCTATATAAAAAATCATAATGTAATTCTTATTTTTATCCCTACTACCTTGTGGTTGTATCACTACCTCGTAGTCGTATTACTACCTCGTGGTTGTATCACTGCCTTGTGGTTGTATCACTGTCTTGTGGTTGTATCACTACCTTGTAGTCATATCACTGCCCTGTAGTCGTATCACTGCCTTGTGGTTGTATCACTACCTCATAGTCATATCACTGTCTTGTGGTTGTATCACTACCACATAGTCATATCACTACATTGTGGTTGTATCACTACCTCGTAGTTGTATCACTGCCTCGTGATTGTATCACTACCTCATAGTCGTATCACTGCCTTATAGTCGTATCACTACCTCATAGTCATATCACTGCCTTGTGGTTGTATCACTTCCTCATAGTTGTATCACTACCTTGTGGTTGTATCACTGCCTTGTGGTAGTATCACTTCCTCATAGTCGTATTACCGCCTTGTTGTAGTATCACTTCCTCGTAGTCATATCACTGCCTTGTGGTTGTATCACTTCCTTGTAGTCGAATCACTGCCTTGTGGTAGTATCACTTCCTCGTAGTCATATCACTGCCTTGTGGTTGTATCACTACCTCGTAGTCGTATCACTACCTTGTGGTTGTATCACTACCTCGTAGTCATATCACTGCCTTGTGGTTGTATCACTTCCTTGTAGTCGAATCACTGCCTTGTGGTAGTATCACTTCCTCATAGTCGTATCACCGCCTTGTGGTTGTATCACTACCTCTTAGTCGTATCACTGCCTTGTGGTTGTATCACATAAATTAGAGGCATTGTTTGGAGCTCTGATAACAACCATGGCAGCCCCCTTCTTTTTATTAAAAGTTCCAATTCCTGGTACCAGTACTCAAAATTGCCCTTGGCTACTAATTTCTGAGACATTCTTTCAAATTGCAATCACTTTTAAAAAATTTGTGGAAAAATACTTGAAAAAGGACAATATGTTTTGCAAATATGGTATACATTTATTATACATGTATTCTTAAAAATATTTTTTTATCTTTTGAAGTATATCCTCATCAAACCAAATCAAGAAGACATCTTGATTGGTTTATGGTTTCCATGGTGTCAGGATTGTGATAAAGATGCCATAACACAACTAGTGGGAATTGTTGGTGCTGTTATAATGCCACATAATATATATCTACACAGTGCTTTAGTATTGGTAGGTCAAAGGACATTCTCTCTCTCTTTCTCTCTCTCTCTCTCTCTCTCTCTATCTCTCTCTCTCTCTCGTAACCTGCTTAAAGGTAGCTCAGTTGGTAGAGTGCTGGGTTCATATGTGGGAGGGTCGTGGGTTCGATCCCTGGCCAGGTCTGACCAAGACTAAAAAATAGGTAGGGACTGTTTATTTGCTAACTACTGGCATTTAGAAATGAAAGTCACCTGGTCCTTCTAAAGAGACCTTAAACACCAGTGCCCTGTGGCATGTTGAAGAACCCTCCCGGCACATTGCCCTAAGCACACTGTAAAGATAAAAAATTCTGTATATTTAACTATAGCTGGTGATGTCTCCATATGAGTGAAATGTTCTTGACTGGGACATAAAATACCATTCAATCTCTCTCTCTCTCTCTCTCTCTCTCTCTTTCTCTGTCTCTCTCATCTCTCTCTCTCTCTCTCTCTGTCTCTCTCTCTCTCTCACGTAATACCACATGGTATGTATCTATTTATGCTTTCGTAAAAAACTAAATCTCTCTTTCTCCCTGTCTCTTTCTCCCATGAAATCGTGCATGCACAAGGCACATACCAATTCTTATGTTATGAATATTCTCAAAATGAACAGATTCTTGATTCCACTTGGCTGTTTGGTAACTCATATCACACTTTAGTAGCAATAAGGCGTGTTTGATCCCAGGATTTCAGGTCCTGAAACTTCATATAACTGGTGACTGTTCTTTTTTGAAGTCACTTGAGGTTTTAAACAAAGGTCCTTGTTGTACATTTGAATTTTAAAAATGATGTGCATTGCATATTTCTGTGCAATTTTACCTATAGAACATACTTGGAGTGGGTGTTTGGAGACTAAGTCTTCTTAGATTACCTACAGACCACACAGCTTTTCATCACCTAGGTCCAAATCCCACTTTGACAGATCCTAGTGTTAGAATCAGTCGGTTCATTTTCTGAATGGCACTGGTTTTCTTTAGGTACTCTTGGGTGGTTTCTTCACCATCCAAGAACTAACCATCTTGATATAAGTTAAAGAATCTTGACTGTACCGTAAAAACACATTACACCACACAATAGCTGGTACTGATATAATAATAGTAAAAATATATAATAATTGTACCCAATGCAACAACGTTTTGCAGGGTTTAATGTTTTTGTCATCTCCATCCCTCGATCTATCATCCAGTGACACTTTTGTCCTTTCTGTATCTCCTTCATTCCTAGATGGATTTTACTTAAACTTGGTACAAACGTTAATCAGTATGTAAGGATGTGTCATTAATTATGTTTATTTATGTAGGTAAGATTTTATGTACATTGTGATGCAGAAGCAGGGTGATTTGAAATGTGAATTTGCTCACTTTTTGTCGTTTTTAAGTGGGGCATAAAACCACATTTTACTTACTTTCCTAAACATTGTTGAATTAACCTAGATGTTTTTTATATATTTAAGTCCCGAGTGATAGACAGACGAGACAAGGGAGCTGTTAAAGAAGCAAATATGTACTACGCTATAGAATCTGGTATGTATATATACAGTCAAACCTAACTTAAAAACCACCTCTATATAAGAACCACCTCCATTAAAAGGCCAGTAAAATTTTATCCCAACTGTTGTTTGTACTAATATAGGATAGGGGCCACCTGCTTTACTTTTTGAATGCCATATACAGTCAAACCTGACTTAAAAACCACCTCTATATAATGGACACAGTTAGAATCTAATATGTATGTATACAGTCAAACCTGACTTAAAAACAACCTCTATATAATGGACACAGTTAGAATCTAATATGTATGTATACAGTCGAACCTTAGTTTAAAACAACCTCTATATAATGGACACAGTTAGAATCTGGTATGTATGTATACAGTCGAACCTTAGTTTAAAACAACCTCTATATAATGGACACAGTTAGAATCTAATATGTATGTATACAGTCGAACCTTAGTTTAAAACAACCTCTATATAATGGACACATTTAGAATCTGGTATGTATGTATACAGTCAAACCTGAGTTAAAAACAACCTCTATATAAGGGCCACCTGCTTTTAAAGGCCAGTCAAATTGTATCCCAACTGTTGTTTCTACCAATATATAAGTGCCACCTGCTTTTAAAGGCTGGTAAAATTGTATCCCAATTATTTTTTATCCATATTGCTTGCACCTCAATGTAAGGCCCACCTTTATATAAGGACAATAAATTTTTTATCCCAATTACCATACTATTTATCCATGTTGTTTCTATCTCAATATAAGGACCACCTCTACAGTAGAACTTCGATAACTCGAACTTCGATATCTCGAATACCACGGATAACTCGAAGTAATTGTTTTGTCCAGACCGGTTTTCTATATAAACTATATAATTACAACTTCGATAACTCAAACTCCTATAACTCGAATACCCCCGATAACTCGAAGTAATGTTAGGGTGCAAAATTAAAAATTATAGGAAAAACAACCTTCTAAAACTCGAAATATTTTTAACAATGGGTGACCAATAGAACGTTTCAGTGAGAACACAGTAATTAATCGACAATTAGCTATAATACTTCCGTATAATCCGATTAATGATTGGAGAAGTGGTACAGATCAAAGGTTTTGCTACTGTATTAATTAGTATCAATTAAAGAATAAGTACTCTGTGCCGTAATGGGCGATGAAGTGTAACCAAGTACACCCTCAGTAGAAGCCGAGTTTTGTGCCGCTGGCGATAACAACAAATTTTCAGGTGATTTAAGTTGGATTTTAATGACTGATACGTGGTAGGCACACTAGTTTTATAATTTCTATAAAATATGCGTCTTGTTTTGTATATGTATTATTATGATTATAACATACAATGTACATGGATATGTTTATCTGATTCAGTTCTTTGAATGCATTACGGTCATGAATTAGTAATACACATTTTGTGTATTTCATGTATGCGTTTGTTGTCGCCATCAGTCCTTATAAAAACATAATTAATAATTTGATTTTTATTCATTTATTATTTTATGTAATACCGCTACATGTTACACCAGTGTATCGGTAAACAGTTTTACACCATCCAACATTTCTCCCAAAGAAATGAAAGTTACATTGTGACGTCATCCTTCAACTTCGAAAACTCGAACACCCCGATAACTCGAAGTCATCATCGAAGTCCCGTGCAGTTCGAGTTATTGAAGTTCTACTGTATATAAGGGCCAGTTAAATTTTTATCCCAATTACTCTTTATTCATGTTGTTTGCACCTTCATATAAAGGGCACCTGGTCCTAAAGATCACTGGTTTCTTTTGGGTGGTATATTTTCGGTCTTCAAAATTCTGTGACAAAGTTATCAAGGGACATTATCATCAGATTTTACAGTAATACATGAACATTATGGGCAGACATGGCCGAGTGGTACTGTCACTGACTTTCAAAGTCAAGAATTGTGTTTTCAAATTTCACTTGGGACTTGGAAATTTTCTTGGATGATTTTCATCTCCTATCCATACTAGAGCTGTATAAAGCTTGTTACCCAGAAGTCTGTGAATGAGACTCAGAACTGAGGTCCAGTGTCTCAGTGCATGCTAAAGACACCTCTCTAGAGTTTGAAAAAGTGTAGGCCACCTGCAGCTGCTACAGAAGACACTATCAATTAGAAGCGATTGAAACAGACTAAGCAACATAAACAATAAACAAAAGTTTATTTATAAAAGTTTATTTTTCCATCTTTTATTTCAGCTATTGCTTTATTTGTGTCTTTTTTGATCAACTTGTTTGTTGTTGCTGTTTTCGCTGCCGCTTTCTCTGGACCTAACTACGCTGATGCCAGCCTCAGAAACGCTGTAAGTACCAATACAGAAAGAGAGAGAGAGATTGATTCATTTAATGGGGTTTTACGTCCCATTCAAGAATATTTCATTTATATCCATATGTCACCAGCTATAGGTAGAGTGGCATAAATTTTACCTTTGCAGAGCATTCAGGGCAATGTGCAATGAGGGTTCTTTGCAAAGGTTTCTGAAGATCCAAGAAGTCAACCACAATGTCTGAAGAGAAAATGTTGGAATAGTATCAAAGCCTCTTTGTCACTCAAAACTTGGCATTCTAAACAATTCAATATTTTCTCCAACATTAATAATAAATTTAAAGTACTTTTGTTCATGCAAAAAGTTTTCTTGAAAATCATAATCATGGTACGGTTTTACAGTATCCTCCTCAAATGTCTCAACCTTTGGAGCTTTCTTTCTTTTCAAGAGAATTGCAGTGATCAATAATATCATGTTAAATTACTAGTATCATCTTCAAAACAGTCATCATCGTTGTCATTTAGACAAATCACATGTGGGAAAGTGAATTTTCCTTGCCGTTGGTCTTTACTGGCTCACCTGGTATCAGTATAATGGACTGGGGGAGTGGTACGCTTGTCTGTGGCGTACTGACTCTGTGAGCTTTAAATGTTACAACACGTTAAAGTCGCCCTGAGTGCGTGCTAGTACAAGGCAGACCATACAACACACTCGTATTTCACATGCATACACAAACTTGTTCACAGATTATTCCATAGAGATTAATAAAATAGTTTTCGTCGCAAATAACTGAGAAATTGTTGATGCAACATAAGCAACATTTAACCAACCAACCAACTGTCATTTAGAAACACATCAATGATTATGTTCATGCATAAAATGTCCACTATTTTGTACACAATTCTCACATCATTTGATTTACCCTACAAGAGTTAATTTTCCATGCAAGTAAATAGTATCATATAGACAGAATTCGATTTGAAAGCTTGACTACTAGGCCTAAGAAGAAACATTAGCAGTTAGAAACTTTCACGGTTTTGACCTTCTAAACTATTTCGTGGTAAGACATTTTCACTGTTCTGATTGTAGAGAAAGTGTACCAAGAGAAATAAGAATGTTTAACAGAGAAGATATATTTGCGATAAAAGAGTAACCGCGAGAATCACGATTATTTTTACCATGCAAATGTTTCTTCTCATACAATGCTCTAAGTTTTCAAATCAAATTCTACCTATATGGTACATTATCACAAATGGAAAATCTTAAATTACAGTTCAACCTGCCTTAAAGTCCACCTCTATATAAGGGCCACCTGCTTATAAAGGCTAATAGAATTGTATCCAAATTGTTCTTTATTCATATTATTTGCCACCTGCCCATAAAGGCCACATTTACTGGTTCCCTTGGGTGGCCTTTATAGACAGGTTTGACTGTATTTTGAAAGATATGAGTACAAATATTTGTATCTATAAACACAACTTCTACTTTTTATATTTTATATAGGGTTTGTGGTTGAATGAGAAGTATGGTTTAGCTACCAAAATTATATGGGGAATAGGTATACTAGCTGCAGGTCAAAGTTCAACCATGACAGTAAGTTCATTTCCTATCTGTATATTATAAAACTAGCAGACACTAAAAAAATACAGAAGTCCTTCTCTGTTGAACAGATCACAGTGTCTGTTGCAACCTTGGTATGAAACTTATATATGGCTGATTTTAGTGTGAGAAAGTTTATAAGTTTGCTTGCCATAGGTCATGGTGTCTCTGGGCACTCCAGTTTCCTCCACAATCCTAGAACGGATGACCTCTATGTATGACATATTTTGTCTTAAAAATACCACTACTCTGTTACATTGAAAATGTTTCAATTGAACACTTTCAAAAGTGTAATAGGACCAACAAAACAGTTTCATGAATAGATTTGTTCCTTATTGAATTATGGTAATCCACTAGCGATCTCTAGTATGTTTCATGTAGGGATGTCAACTCGGATGAAAATCATTAACTGGTTACTCGAACGTCTTTCCGATCGGGTACTGTACTTGTTAAACAAAATTGTCTCTGCAGTGATTAAATTAAGATTTATTATTTACAAAACAAAATAAATTGATTTAAACAAATTGATTACCAATGAAGATTTAGAAAATGTGACAATAAAGAAATTTACAATCAACAACAAAAACAAATATTACTATTTACAAACTGTTAATTCAGGAGCTTGGCACATTCTTGTCGTCAATCACTATGATTTTTATCTCAAACTGACCACATGGCTTCCGTTCATCATGTTAATGATTGTCCTTGCAAAAACAACCAATAAATCCGATAGGAAAGCTGTAGGTTTAATTACTGCCAAGCTAAACATGACTACCTACGATTGAAGCCATATTCTCAAAAACCGGATGTATGGAGTTATTATAATATCAAAAGCGTAACCAGAGTAGAGACAAAACAATATTTTTGTCAGCAAATAAATAAATAGATAGAAAGTTCTATAACTAACTAATTTCTATTAAATATTAAATGGTTAATGTACCGTAAATCAAAGGATATGATAAACATAGAAATGAAGTAATTTACTTTCGACCGGGAAAAGTACAATCCACCCTTTTGACTCCCGTCCAAAACTTCAATACAAACACAATACAGTGAGTATTCGATTAGCTAAATTGTAACCTGTTAGGGATTTTCCGATCAAGTACTCGTTGACAACCCTAGTTTCATGCTGTCTAGAGTTGTTACACTCTTGGTCAAAATTACATTTACAGCTGTGACATTACACTCTACTTCTCTTATTTAAGGAAAGATGACACTTTATTTTATTAGTTTTGAAACAAATATAAAATCCATGTATCATTTGTGGAATCTTATAGTGAAGAAAAACTAAGAGAACATAAATATTCCAATATGTTCTCAATATACAAGACAAGGTGCCGAATACCAATACCAATGAGGGAGTTTTTCTTTTTATACCTCAGTATATATACAAAATATGCCTACTAGGTTACATGTTTGATTTCCTAGTTAATTCTGTTTGTCCAGTTTGACCATAATTTATTGATACATGTATTTTGTAGGGTACATATGCTGGTCAGTTTGTAATGGAGGTAAGGACAAGTTTTTTATTTGTTTGTTCATTAGAAATGTATTATAGGATGTGTAAGTCTGGTTATGTGACTAGCTTCATTGAGCATTTTCCAAGTACGAAACAGGTGTGATTAGAAACCTCATCAAATGACATCACTAAACAATTGATCATTTGATGTAATTGACTCCATCTTCTGGTCTGTAATGTTAAATTGAATACTATAAAGGAGGAAATTTTCACTTATTTCGTGCAAAGAAATTACCCCAAAAATTTTACCCATGCAAAAATGTCTACCATACAAGTTAGTAAATGATAGTATGTAGAATATACTTTTATATTGTTTACACGGAAATTACACTCACAGAAAATGACAGATTTCAGAAATCACTAAATTTTCACCCCTTGTAAATACAATGTACATGTAATCCCCTTTTACAGTATCTGATTTTTCATTGGAGGCTTACAATTTCTATCAAGACATAGTTTAATCCCAGAATTATACATTTTACAATCCTGTTATTGAAGTTCAGTTATGTGTCAAGAATTTAACATTGTGTTGTTTATATTTGATACTGTATAATGCTTATATTTCGCTGTGGTTTTATTTTCGCTATATTCGCAGTCAAGTGTATTCCCGCGAAAACAAAACCGCCGCGAATATACACTGGAATTACTAGCCCATTAATCTTCCTAGTCATTTTTCTTTAATCAGATAAGACCGCGAAAATTTGACACCGCAAATACACTTGTCATCTTTAAACTGTGAAAATTTGACATCGTGAAAATAAAGCAATATACAGTATACATTAGGGGTGGGTATTGGGGGAAAAAAGCATATTGCAATATATTGCAATATTTGAGAAAATATTGCAATACATATTGCAAAGTTAATGCATGCTTAAAAGTTGTGTATTTTTGTATTTCCAAATGCAACTATTGTCGTCTGCCATTATCGGTTGTAACATGTATACATGTCTGTATCTCAGACACGCTTTATTTTGTATGTAGTTGACAAACACTTACGAGATAAAGATTATATTACAGCCTTTTGAGTGTTAATAACAAAAAAAAATGACCGTAAAACATAATCTACTGATTTTTTAAAATTTCCGCGGTATACTGGTTTTTTATTTTGCGTACCGGTATATTCTATCGACCCTGCCATACCGCAATATACCGGTAATATTGCACACCCCTAGTATACATACCAATAAAGATTTATATTCCAACAGCCTCATTATTAAAATGTGCTGTATTTATTCATACCATACTTTTGACACTAAGAAAATAGTGGTAATATTGTTGTTTTAATTTTACAATGAAATTTGAAGGTGATCTACTGCATATGATTATACCCAAAAGAAAAGGGGGGATACTGGTTTACCTCTGTCAGTCTATCCATCTGAAAGAAAAAAAATTGAAGCAGTTTTCTCAGCAACTTCTAAACATAGCCACTTGAAATTTTGTATGCGAGTTAAGTTTGAGGTCCCATGCCGCAAGTAGTCATTTCAAGTCTGCCAGACATCTACTTCCTGTTTACAGACAGTTTATTTTTCAACGTTTACGATCAATGGTTGAAGTTAAAACCGTGGTATACTAAGTGATCAGTTGCTTGCAGATTTCTTGTTTGAATTGATTTATTTCATTTTTATAATTCTTTACAACAGGGATTTTTGAATATAAAATGGGCCAAATGGAAGCGAGTACTATTTACGAGATCAATCGCCATGGTACCTACCATCACCGTGGCACTGGCGGCCACAAATCAACTAGATACAATGAACATCTGGTTAAACGTGCTACAGAGTGTACAACTGCCATTTGCCCTGTTACCAGTGTTACACTTCACTAATAGTGATAGAATTATGAAGGAATTTAAAAATGGAAGGTAATAATGGAATATTTAGCAACATTTTGTTTGTATCACTTTTAGAAGACTTCTTCTAAAGAGCTAAACCTACAGAAGCTCAGTTGGTAGAGTGCTTGCTCCATTTGTGGGAGGTCATGGGTTCAAACCCTGGCTAGATCTGACCTACACTTGAAAATAGGTAGTTACTTTTCTTTCAACAAGCACTGGCATTTAGAAATGAAAATCCCGGGTCCTTCTGAAGAGACTGATGCCCCATGTCATAGTAGGCATGGCACATAAGTACTATCCCTGCACATAATTGCCCTGAACACACTGCAAATGTAAAAATTTCTGCCACTCCACCTACAGCTGGTGATGTCTCAATATAAGTGTAATATTTTTGACTGAGAAGTCAAACCCGGTTCAATCAATCAATTAATCAATCTTCTGTAGAACTGTAGTTTTATATAGAGGTGGTCACTATAGTAGATTTTATTTTATATCTTCTTTATTATTATTTCAGATTTATGAAGATAGTGGTGTGGTGTTTAGCTGTTCTAGTCATGGGTATCAACTTTTACTTAGTCATATTATTTGTGGTAAGTATTCTACTGTAATAGAAAAAGGAATTTTAAAACTGAAAACATCAACTTTGCAACAACCAATGCAAAAAAGAACATGTCACTGTACAGTCAAATCTGTCAATAAAAGCCATGCAAGGGAACCAGTAACAAATGGCCTTTATGGACAGATGGCCTTTAAATACAGGTTCAAACAATATGAACTAAGAACGGTTGGGGTACAATTCTACTGGCCTTTATAAGCAGGTGGTCCTTATATAAAGGGTGGCCTTTAAGGCAGGTTGAACTGTACAAGTTTATAATAAAACATACAATTTGTAATGCCTACATATACATGTAAATAAAGACCATCCTAAGAACCTGAAATATAAGAACTTGAAATACAGGTGGTCATTACATAGAGTTACTTTTTGGTTGATATATGATGCTATTTCGGGGCCCTTAGAAATATTATCTTAATGGACAGGCAGTTTTTACGTAAAGGTACTTTTTGGTTGAAATATTGAAGCAGAGAGAATTTGTAAATTATCTCCCATCATGTAGCAAATGACACTATAACCAAGTTTGTTTTGAGACTTTCATTCCCCAAGAATGTGACTGGAGTAATTGGCCTTTTTACACACTTGAACTTGAGTTTAAACTAATTCTTAAGATTCATACGACAAATTGTCTTGAATAGCTGAAAAATCACTGATTCAACCAAATAACACATCTTTCTTTGTTTTTTTTTCTGTAGGGTGGTGATCAGGCATGGTATGTGTACATCATAGTTTCTGTAGTTGTTATGATATACCTAGCATATGTGTCATATTTGGTAAGTTTAATATATAGTTGATAATGTTAATTATTAAAAATACACCAAACCAACAACCTGTGAATATTGCAGTATGGTGTTGTTTAAAAGTGGTATTCAGTAGAGTTCTAATATTATAATCAGAATTAGTAAGAAAAAAATTAGATCTCAATGCTAGTTAACTATATATCTATTCTTTAATCGTCGACTAGTTTCGTCTTCAGGACCTTTTTATTAACAATATATCTATTTAGTTGATAATATTCTTAAAAAAACTTAGATAAACCTAACAAAGCATGCTTCTTCTTTGAAAGAAATCTGAAGTCAAAGACTGGAGTGGAATAATGAAGTTTTACTTTCCCTGTTCAAGTTTGTTTTTTTTTTTTTTTTTTTTTTTTTTGACTTACTGTATATCAAGCTCGGATTGCGAAGGAGACAAAAATGGCTGTACCCTCAATGGCATTAAAGCAGAGGCAGTCAATGGCACTGAGACTAGTTATTCAACACTTGAGACCACCTGACCACTGTGGCCCTGTATCAGTTTGAAGACAGGTTTCACTGTAGAGTGGAATATGTTTAATCTGAGCAAAGAAATTCAGTGTACTGGGTTAATTTAACAAACAGTATTTATGTAATTTATCAGCAATAATAACATTCTTATGAAATTCATCAAAAACTAAGGTATACTCCCTCATGCAAAGTATTTCCTTAGCTAAATTTGGTAAAATATATTTTGGTCCTTTGGGTTCTTTTCAACATCTTTAAAGCAATTTTGGTTTCATAATTTTGGTCCAAGTGCTACTAATGAGGAATTGTTTTCCGAAACAGCCATCTAGTGCTGTAAAATTAAAACTGGTATAATATGTAATGGAGAGGGATCCAGAAAATGCAAGACACTGAATGGCATTAAAGCAGAGGCAGTCAAAGGCACAGAGACTAGTTACTCTCACACCTGTGACATGGAAATCCAGCATTTTTACCCATGTGGGAATTCCTTGTCTCACCCTAGGGTTGAGACAGGCTACACGCTGAATTTCCCGCGTAGTTATAACTGCTCTAGATTTATCGTTGGAGGACTTAATAAAATGGGAAAAGTTTTGAAGTCAACCAACAATTTCTGAACGTCACAATCACTTACACACGCTTAATTAATAATGTCATAATCATTTTACATGAGAATGTCAACAAAAATTGATTACGTCATTTTCAGCAGGCACGGATGGTGACATGAAAACTGAACATTTGTTGCAATATTTTGTTTACAAATCATGTTTTATGTTGCATATGTGTGAGAAAAAGAATCCTACACCAGTAACAGGGTAAGACAGATATCTCAAACTCGGATGAATATTTTCAATGTCCAGGACTCGCTAAAGCTCGTTCTGGACAGGAAAATATTCATCCGAGTTTGAGATATCTCTGTCTTAGCGAGTTCTGGACATTGAAAATATTCATCCGAGTTTGAGATATCTCTGTCTTACCCTGTTATTGGTGTAAGATTCTATTATTCAACACTTGAGACCACCTGACCACTGTGACCCCATATTAGTTTTAGACAGGTTTCACAGTCTAATTTGAATACAGATATTCACTTGATATAGGTTAATTAACAGGTTTTCAGCTTACTCATACTCAATGAATTTCAGAAGTTCCATATTTTATCATAATCTGTTTTATTTTCCAGGCCCTTGGTCCACACACTGTTATAAGAATGAAGGTATGTATTACTTAATTTATCACCTGTCTAAAGGCACCAGTATAATGATGTACATTACCTCACCTATCCTCTTCGTGCCCATTGGCACATAAGGTCCCGATACACCTCCTCCAATTTGGCCGGTCTTTTGCTGCCACTCTTGCCTGTGCCCATGTGGTCCCACCATCCCAGGTGGTCTCTTTCCTGCTCTGTTGTTCTCCTCCATGTTGTTTTTGGCCGACCTACTTTCCTTCTGCCCTCCGGATGCCATGTAAGGGCTGTTGTGCATATCCTCTTACTGCTGTTGAATCGGAGGATATGCCCAATCCATTTCCACTTTCTCAGCATTATGGTTGCACTGATGTTTTTGGTTTTTGTTCTTTCATGTAGCTCTTTATTTGTTATTTTATCTGGCCATCTGACTCGAAGTATGTTTCTCAAGCACCTGTTTTGAAATGTGTCCAGCTTTTTCTTGTCTCTTTCTGTGGTTTTCCAAGTTTCGCTTCCGTAGGTGAGTACTGATACAAGCAAGCTGTTAAACAATCGTATCTTTGTTTGAATTGAAAATTTTGAGGTGTTCCAAATCTTCTTTAATCATCGAAATTGTTGTTTTGCTTTTCCTAATCTACTGTTTATATCCTGATCGCAACCTCCTTCTGTTGTTACAATGCCCCCTAGATAAGTGAAAGTCTCTACATCTTCTATTTGTTGATCGCCTATTTTTACTGGGTCTTGTATGGTGGTGTTGAGTCTCATTACTTTAGTTTTACTGGAGTTTATTTTAAGGCCAACCTGTTTTGCATTTTCATGTAGTTTTTGAGTTTTGCTTTAAATGTCTTGGTATTTTGATGACAGGAGTGCCAGATCGTCGGCAAAATCTAAGTCTTCAAGTTTAGTTGTAAACTTCCACCTTAATCCAGTTGGTTCCCTTTCGGTTGTCTTCTTCATGATGTAGTCGATGACGAGTAGGAATAGGAATCCGGACATAGTGCAGCCTTGTTTCACACCAGTTGTTACTCTGAACCACTCCGATTCCTCACCATCAACTATTACAGAACACTGGAAGGTGTCATAAAGCAGCTTTATCATCCTGATTAATTTTTCTGGTATGCCATAGTGCTTCATGATGGACCATAGGCTGTCTCTGTGAATTGAGTCAAACGCCTTTTCAAAGTCGACGAAGTTGATGAATAGGGGTGCATTCCATTCATTACACTGTTCAAGAATGTTTCTAAGTGTAAACAGTTGTTCAGTGGTATTTCTCCCCTTTCTGAATCCAGCTTGTTCTTCTCGCAGTTTGTCATCTATTCCATTTTGGATTCTTTGAATAATCACTCTAGAGAAGATCTTGCTTGGCACTGATAGTAGGGTTATGCCTCTGTAATTGTCGCATATTGACTTGTCGCCCTTTTTCGGGATTTTTACAATCAATCCTTTGTTCCAGTCATCTGGTATTGTTTCTTTGTTCCATATATCTGTAAACAGTTTTTCAAGATACTTTACAGTTGTTGTCATATCTGCCTTTAGAATTTCAGTTGTTATACCATCAATTCCTCCTGATTTTCTATTCTTAAGCTTTTTCATTGCCTTTATAATTTCGTCTTTCTCTATGACACCTGTGTTTATCTCATCTATCAAGTTGTCGTCATTCTCTGCTATTAATGGATCGTCTGGTTGAGGTCGATTCAGAACATTGCTGAAATGCTCTTTCCATCTGTTCTTTATTTCACTCTGGCTGCTCAGAATGTTCCCATCTCTGTCTTTTATTTTTGACGTTTCTGTTCTCTTCTCATTACTTAGCACCCGTGTAACCTCGTAAACTGTTTTCATATGACCACTATTGGCTGCTGTTTCTGCCTCTTCTATTAGGTCTTCTGTCCAATTTCTTCTATCTTTTCGAATGTTGGACTTTACCTCTTTGTCAATTTTTCGGATCTGCTGTTATTCAGTTGCTGTTTTACTTGTTTTCATTCATCAACAAGTTTCCAGGACTCTTTACTTATCCATGGTTTATGTCCTCTTTTCTTTACTCCGAGAATGTTCTTTGTAGTTTCAATATAGCCCTTTTCCATTGTTTCCCAGATATCCTCAACTGATTCCATGTGCTCTAGTACATGGAATCTATTTTTAAGTGCGATGGAGAATGCTCTCTTTCTCTCAGGCTGTTGTAGCTTGGTGGTGTCAAATTTGATTCTTCGATTTTCTGTTTGTTTCTTAAATGCCTTGAGTTTGATTCTGATCTTACAACGTATGAGCTCATGGTCACTGCTTGCATCTGCTCCTCTCATTGATCTTGTGTCCAAACATGATGTTCTGTGCTGTTTGGAAATAAGCATGTGGTCAATTTGGTTTTCTGTCTTTCCATTCGGTGATATCCATGTAACTTTGTGTCGAGGTTTATGTGGATAGATGGTGCCGGTTATAACTAAGTTGTTTATTTCACAAAATTCCACTAGATTTTCTCCATTTTCGTTTCTGACTCCTATTCCATGTTTTCCCATTACACTTTCATGGCCTTTGTTGTCACTTCCAACCTTTGCATTTAAGTCACCGATCACTAGCAAGATGTCATGTTTGGGAATGCTGTTAATCACCTCTTGCATATGTTCAATAAATTGTTCTTTTTTCTCTTCTTTGCTATCGTTTGTTGGTGCATATGCTACTATTATGCTTATTTTCAGTGTGGAAGTGTACAATCGAACATACAACAGTCTTTCATTGATTGGTTTCCATTCTAACACTGATTTATTCGCTCGTTTTGAAAGCATTATTCCAACTCCTTCCTGATGTAAGTCATCCTCTCGTCCTGAGTAGAGGACAGTTTTTCCACTCTGTAGTGTTATTTTTCCATTTTTGGTCCATCTTACTTCATTAAGTCCAAGAATGTCAAGTTTGTATCGATCCATTTCTTTTTCTACTTGTGCTGTTTTTCCTGCTGAGTACATAGTTCTTACATTCCAGCTTCCAATGAAAATGTTGTCATTTGGTGTGCAAAATGACATCGGCCTGTGAGCTTCCTCTCGGCTTTCCCCCACAAGCGTCATGTTGTCCGCTGCACCGGTATCTCTAACAAGGAGAGGAATGGCCTCTCACTGTGTTTTTTGTGTATCGTGGATTTCCGTAATCGATTCTTTTTACCATACCCGGTGATTAGCCGTGCATGAAGCCCCTGGACTCGGAGGGCCAGTGGTTTTCTGTTAGGATTTTCCTTCCTTAGATGCTCCCATTACCCTGGTGACAGGGTCATCTCCCCGGATTTTCTGTCTGGATTTACTTCCATAGCCTTTGACTCAAAAGTCTAATCACAAGGCAGTGATACTATTTAACCCATAGCTGGGGCAAGGTTGGTGAGAGCCAGGGCGTGTCCACACACCGATGGGCCTGCACTCTGCACCTCTATGGTCCTTGCTACTCCGAGATCCCCTTCAACTTAGCCTTGAGTACTAGACCCAAGTTACCGTGCATTGCCACGAGGAGGCATTAAAGGAGTCTTGGTAGTGTAATATTTATTACACAAAACAATCTTTTTTGAAAGAATTATACCATCAAATACAATCTTGAGTCGTATGAGACTATGAAAATGGCAGGCATTTTAAATTACGGGACAGAGTAAAAACTCTAGAATTTTTTGTGTTCTGTCAGTTTCAAAGGGTCGAAATTCAGAATGTTCCAGAGAGTATTGGAGTTAAGTTGAGTAATAGTGTTTAACGTCCCAGTCAAGAATATTTCACTTATATCGAGACTCTGCCAGCCATAGGCGAAGGTGCAGAAATTTTGTCTGTCTTTATACAGCAGAGTTCTGTAGCGTACCAAGCCCACCGTGAAATGGGACCTCGTTTATTTAAGTTCCCATCCGAAAAAAACGTGACTTTAATTTCATAATGCCGAGTGCTTGGCGAAAGAGCAGTCACTACCCACTTTCAAATCTTGGGTCAGACCAGGCCAGAGTTCGAACCCACGACCTCCCACTTATGGAACGAGCACTCTACCAACTGAGCTACCACAGTGGTTCAGAGAGTAAAAGGTACGAACCAATAAATAATAATAAAAAAATAACAAGTAGTAAGTTCTTCAGAGGCACCTTACCATACATACCATGCAGAAATAAGATAACATATGACCCATTGAAACCTTAAGTAGTAGACACTGACATAACGGAAATTCACTGCATTACAGTTTATCTTGAATTTATGAATTATGTCCCTTTAATCTTTTCATAGTAATATTAATGTTTTTATTTTAGCAATACCTAAAAGGAACACTTGAGAATGACATAACAGAATATGAAGTAAGACGTTCAATGACCGAGTACCCGTATGATGATTCAAGGGACGTAACTCTACATGTACATGAAAATACTGGCAACTCATGTTTTCCTTCAGGACAATGATTGCAGATTTGAATAGGTTATAATATTGTATACTTTTCATGTTAAATGTATCCACTATCTACATTATATCTAGTACCAGTATCTTACAGATCTGCCTGCTAACAATTACAGAAGTACCGCGGCAATAACTGCAAGGTGTTTGATCCACTGTCTACACTACATCAGTACCTTACTTACCCACCTGCTGCTTCTGATACAGAAGTACTTCTATAACTAAAAGGTGTTTGAACTTTATATATTCTGCTAGTTTTTACTAGTGAACAAATTTCAAGTACCAGTAATTCTTTTCCAAGCTCTCATGAAGATCATACCAAATATTCCCTCAATATTTTAAATGACAATCACAAGTATTGCTGTATGTATTACACATTACAGTAGTGATTTGAGGTTTAGTCATGTAGTGCAGTGTATGTTTATACTTACACATACTTGTACAAATTTATAAATTTTTAGCTCATTTCAATGAAATGCAAAACAGTTATTGTTGTTATGTGAGGAAAGGGGGGGGGGGGGAGTTATGCTTCCATACATGCAACCTATCATGAGGCAAACATTTGCCTCTATTATTATATATTTTTTATTATTATTAATTTAATATTATTGATGTTGTTGTTATGACATAAAGGGATGATTTTACGCACAATTATTTCTGATGTCAAAATACTCATACACATGAATCCAAAGACATAAGCCACACTTGTATTATTATTTTTTTAATTATTAATAATAGGATTATTTTATTATTATTAATAATAGTATTTTTTACATGACTGATGAGAACATGATTTGATATAGAATTCTCATCCACGTAAATCCAAAGACATAAGCACACTTGTATTATTATTGTTATTATTATTATTATTATTATTATAACTTAAGACTGATGAGAACATAATTTGACATACAAGTTTGATGTCAAAATTCTCATCCACTCAAATCCTCAGTGGATTACCGTATAATGTATGTAGTTGTATATATAATATGCTTGTTTTGTATAACCATAGTACTGCACCAGAACATTGTGAAATTTTAATACATATGTAAATGTTATTTTTTTCAAAAAGAAATGCATATTCTAAATTTATTTTCATGATAGAAATCTTCAAATTATAATGTTTCATCAAATTCAAAGTCATCAAATTTGGTCCAGGAATAAATTTAGAATATGAATTTAATTGATGTATCGCTGGCCACGCCCACAATGTTCCGACAAAGGCCTGACCTGGTTTAATTACAAGCAAAAAGAATGAAAACTCTGCCTGAATTGTGCTGTTTAATGACGTCCCTGACACTAGTACGTCATTAGTTGCCATGGTGCTGTTTTGGTGCCGTGATGGTGGCCTTTGTCGGAACATTGTGCCGCGGCGATCCATCAATTGCCAATTTCAGAAACATGCCATGACAAATTTGTTGTAAACTGGTGAAAATTATTTCCTGACAAAAACACATGGTGTTGTAGTTTTATTTAATAAACGTTTGTATTTACCTTTATGTTACATACAGTTTTTGAAGATATATTTTAAAAATTTTTATTTTTACATGATATGTGCCAGTACATATAAATTCCACGTACCTTTGATGGATTTTTATCAAACTTGAAATTTATTTATATATATATATATATATAACAGACATACTCAAGTTAATTTATGCAAAATTTTGACTTGTTTTGAGTTAAGGCCCTTTAAAATTTTCACCTTTGTAACAGTTTTCCAATCTGTTTTTCTTTATTTGAAGTGGTTAAGGTCACAAGACCAAATCTTAGATTTTGGTCGCCATATTGGATGTTAGGAACAGGATGCACTGGGTGTTAGTCTCTCTAGTTTACTTTGATTGTCTTATTGTTGGTCATAGTTTTAAATTTATATTGGATGTTAGGGACAGGGTGTACCAGGTATTTGTCTATAAAGAGACTGCTCTGGTTTATTTTTATTGTCTTTGTTATTATGGTCATAGCTTTAAATTGTTCCTACATGTACAGTTATAATTGCTGATTACTCCATAACAGGGCATTAAGTAGGGCTGGCTATCGCTGCTGAAATTCTCATTTCTCACTCACGTTGCTCAGTCTGTTTCAATCGCTTTTAGTGGTTTGCGTCCTCTGTAGCTGCCACAAGTGGCCTACTATTTTTCGAACTCTATAGAGGTGTCTTTAGCATGCACTGAGACACGGTACCTTAGTTTAAAGTCTCGTTCGAAAAACTACAATATTGGTTATCGTTCTTTTCATACTGTTAACTATCAATACATAAAAGAAGTCTTAAAATACATAAATACCGGTACATGTATATTGTATCTAAATCATGTCTTTTAAGAATCAACCAAACATTGACTGACATTGTAACTCTTTTATGACCTTGACAAACATAGCTACAATGTAGCCACTGTTGTGAGTTTCATTTTTATGGCGGTTTTTTTCTTCAGAGCAAATTATGGAAGTATTTGGGACACACTTGAAAAAAAAATTATTCTGCCAGTTCAATATTATTAATCTGTTACACTAGAGCAGATTTTGTTTCTTTTGTGTCCTAAATGCATGTCTGTAAAATATTGTTTTATAAATGAATATTTATTTGTAATAGATATGCATCTGTGATATTCATAGAAAAAGGAGATTAAATGTACAATCATTATACAAGTTATGTCAATTTTTTTTCATTAGATTATAGTATAAATCATGGCATTATATTATTATATAGCAACATATGTTTGACATAAAAATGAAATGATAAATTCTGAGGTATTAGCATGCAAATTTATACTGATATTTGCATGCACACTTTGTTATGGTCCGGTTTCCCGAATCTGTTTTCATATTGCTCGCTTTGTCATGTGACACTGTAGTTTATGACGCCATATGATTGTTGTTACATGGCTGAAGACATCATTTGTGAGACAAAATGGTATTTTAGATGAAATTCTGGTGGGGAGTAAATGGAATGTATTTTTGCTATATATCGGTAATAAAAGGGTTATTGAACTGATATTGTGAAATATTGACCCTAGTTGACACAAAATGACAATATTAGTTCAATACCACAATTGATTGTATAGCAATATATGTTTCACATAGAGATTAAATGATAAATCCTGAGGTGTTAGCCTGTAATATGTATACCAATATTTGCATGCAAACTTTGTTGCGGTCCGAGGTTTCCAGAATCAGTTTTCATATTGCACGCTTTGTCACATGACGCTGTTGTTTATGACGCCATACCATTGTTTTTACATGGTTGAAGACATCATCATTGTGTAATGTATTTTGGAAGAAAATGGTATTTTAGACCAAATACTAGTGGGAAGTAAATGGAATATATTTTTGCTATATAATAAAAAGTTATTGAACTGATATTGTCAAATATTGACCCTTGTTGACACGAAATGACAATATCAGTTTATTAACCCTATAGTATAAATCATGGCATTATCTTTTGTTATTAATTATTTAATGTTCTATAAAGAACAAAAACTATTTATTTAGAAATAGTGACTTTCAGAATGCTTAGCATATTCCTTTTTTGGAATTATCTTTTAATCAATTATTAGATTTGTGATTTTTTGCAATAGTACAAATCATGATACAGTAAAACCTCGTTATAATGCCCCTCGATAACTTTGCCACCTCGCTTATCGCCACACTATTTTGAAGTCCCAAAATCCATTTTGTTTATGTTTTTCTTAATGGGCCTCCCTCGATTTATTGCCAAACCCCTTTATAACGCCAAAATTTGATTAAACAAATGGTGGCGATGAATCGAGGTTTTACTGTATTATATTTTTATTGCTTGTTTCATATTCTATAATAAGAATGCTTTGCATATTTATTTTATTTTGTTATTTTTTTGGCACTGTTTTCTTGTTATTAATTATTAGTTATGTAACTTTTTTGCAATAGTTTTTTGAAATTATTTAATATTCTATAAAGAAGAAAATATTTATGCCAGTAATAGAAATTTTGAGAATGATAAGCTTGTCAATTATTTTGCATTGTTTTTTTGTTATTAATTATTAGTAATTATGAGATTTTTTTGCAATAGTTGAAATCATGGCATTATATTTTTTTAAATTATTTAATGTTCTTTAAAGAACAAAATATTTGTTTAAAAATACAAAAATGTAGTATGAGATTGCTTTGCATGTCCCTTTTTATGCGTTATTTTTTCTTTTCATTAGTTATTAGTTATGTTTGTTATGAATTTTTTTTTTGCAATAGTATTTAAATCATGACATTATATTTTAATTTTACTATTTATTGTTGTATAAAGAGTAAAATATTTAGGTAAATACCTGACTTTTTTCCATCTCTCCGCGAGGAGATTCGGGCCTTTAGTTAAATGCAGGATAATAGAAATACTGTAAGCGTATTTAACTTCACGTGTATTAATTTCGCGGTATAGAAACTTTAGAAATATCTGCACAGTTAAATTTTCGTGTTTAAGAAATATGCACTAAACACAATAACCATAATATTATTTTCGCTTGGTATTAATTTTCGCACAAAACAAACTGACCGCGAAATAAGCGAAAATTAGTACATCGCGAAAATAAATATGTTTACAGTAAGCATATTGCTTTGTTGTGCTGGCATTATTCCCTTTGTATTAATTAACAGTATTAGTTATGAGAATTGTTTGCAATAGTACAAATCATGACATTATATTTTTATTAATTATTTGTATTTTTGTGGATGTAAATAAAAGTAATTTTTAGAGTGCTTAAAAGCATATCACTTCCGTGACATTACTTTATAATTATTACCAGTATTCAATATGTTTTATGAAGAAAAATAATATTTGTGTTACAAATAGCAATTTTGAGAATGCTTAGCATATTATAGCTAAACAACTTTGACCTGTCTGTTTGACCTTCCATTAGGAATATTCATACAGGAGAGTCCATCAAATACCTAGGTAGCATTGGGATTTGCTGCCGATACATATATGCATCGCCTATGATTAGTGTTCACACCATATAGACAAAATATACACTTGTGATCCCTATAACTGAAATTTACTCATACATAATGAATATTTATATGGCAAGGTCAAGCAGACAGGTCAATGTTGTTTGCCTATACTTGTACATTGTTGTGATATAATGTTTATATTTTGCATATTTTTATTTTTCTATGTTATAAGATGTACATTTAACATAATATTATATTATTTATGAGTATTATAAACCAACTTTTATTTGTGTCTATTACCGTAACTTTCGCAATTCTCTTACCAAAGACTTCCCGCGACTATTAACTTGTAATAACACGCTAGCGCGCGTTATTCGATTTGCTTTGCATGGCAATGGAAGTTATAGCACTATAAACGCCATTTCTAGACAGTTTAATGGTTAAATATTTACATTTATGGTGTTTGATTGTATTAAACTCTGTTTTAGACCAAATGAAGTTATAGGACTATAATTACATTTGCTAATGTGACGTCACTCATTTCTTGCAGACACCTATGCTCGTGACGTCATTGATAGGCTGTTCCAGGAATTGGAATTGCATGTCGTACACGACAGTGTTTTAAATTTATTTCAGGATTCAAAAACAAAAATAAGATTTTCAAAAAATGCGAAATGTAAATATAACCATTGAACTGTCTAGAAATGGCGTTTATAGTGCTATAACTCTCATTGCCGTGCAAAGCAAACTAGCATTATTGACCATAGCTGAATATTTGGTATTGTATAAATAATACCATTTTCTAAAACAAGTTCACATTGATTAACATTGGCAATTATTTAGTTCTTGCGAAACACATAAAAGTTAATCACATGCAAATAAAAGTTGGTTTACAGTATTGAGTAAATTATTTTTACTGTGATGCCATGAGGGTCTGCAAGTCTCATCTGAAATCACATGACAAGAGTTGAAGACTTAACTGAGAGTTTTATATATATCATCATAGAGTAGTCTCCCTTTTCATGCTGGTCACATGACCCAATATTGTTGAGATTTTTAGCTCACCTGAGCCAAAGGCTCAGATGAGCTATTGCAATCTATCACCGTCCGTCGTGCGTCGTCCGTCGTGCGTCGTCCGTCGTGTGTAAACTTTACATTTTAATCTTCTCCTCCAAAACTACTGGGCCATATTTGATGAAACTTAGTGATTATCATGCCTGGGTAACAGCCTTTCAAAATTGTGTTCGGGGTTTGGCCACGCCCAACAAGATGGCCGCTGTTACTAAAAATAGCAAAAAGACAAAAAAATCTTCTTCTCTGAAACCAAAAGGTGCAGGCAAATTTTGATTGGATATTTGGATTCAGCATACCTGGGAACATTAAAATTGTGTTTTTCATGAAAATTAGACGAAAAATGGGTTACGCGTTTTTTGCGTAAAATTACGTAATTTTTAAAATGAGACATTTATTGTTATAACTTCATAACGGCTGAAGATAATTGTATGGAGTTTTCACTGTTGATCTTGTCTTGCAATTTTCTTCCAATTTATGTCAAGGTCGAAGGTCAAGGTCATGTCCCAGGTTTTGACATTTGATAAAAAAATGCTATTTTTTTAACATTTCTCGTGAAAATGCCTAAGGATTTTCAGTTATTTGTAGGTATTAACATGACGATCATTTTGATACATAGATCAGGGTCATGGGTTCAAAGGTCAAGGTCACAGATGTCCAAGAATACCAAAATAGTTAATTATCTCAAAAACTATAAACTTTTTGTATAGGCATGTATATTGGAATATTGTAGGTATTGGCCTAACGATAATTTTGATATATAGATAAATGTCATAGGTTCAAAGGTCAAGGTCATAGACATGAACGAATACTTAAATGGTTAATTATCTCAAAAACTATAAACTTTTTGTATAGGCATGTATATTAGAATATTGTAGGTATTGGCCTAATGATCATTTTGATATATGAATGAAGGTCATAGGTTCAAAGGTCAAGGTCATAGAATTGAACGAATACTTAAATGGTTAATTATCTCAAAAACTATAAACTTTTTGTATAGGCATGTATATTAGAATATTGTAGGCATTTGCACAACAATCATTTTGATATATGAATGAAGTTCATAGGTTCAAAGGTCAAGGTCATAGATGCAAACTAATACTTAAATGGTTAATTATCTCAAAAACTATAAACTTTTTGTATAGGCATGTATATTAGAATATTGTAGGTATTGGCCTAATGATCATTTTGATATATGAATGAAGGTCATAGGTTCAAAGGTCAAGGTCATAGAATTGAACGAATACTTAAATGGTTAATTATCTCAAAAACTATAAACTTTTTGTATAGGCATGTATATTGGAATATTGTAGGTATTGGCCTAACGATCATTTTGATATATGAATGAAGGTCATAGGTTCAAAGGTCAAGGTCATAGCTGCGAACGAATACTTAAATGGTTAATTATCTCAAAAACTATAAACTTTTTGTATAGGCATGTATATTAGAATATTGTAGGCATTTGCACAACAATCATTTTGATATATGAATGAAGTTCATAGGTTCAAAGGTCAAGGTCATAGATGCAAACTAATACTTAAATGGTTAATTATCTCAGAAACTATAAACTTTTTGTATAGGCATGTATATTAGAATATTGTAGGTATTGGCCTATCGATCATTTTGATATATAAATGAAGGTCATAGGTTCAAAGGTCAAGGTCATAGATGCAAATGAATACTTAAAATGTTAATTATCTCAAAAACTATAAACTCTTTGTATAGGCATGTATATTGGAATAAGGTATGTATTGGCCTAACGATCATTTTGATATATGAATGAAGGTCATAGGTTCAAAGGTCAAGGTTATAGATGCAAATGAATACTTAAATGGTTAATTATCTCAAAAACTATAAACTTTTTGTATAGGCATGTATATTGGAATAAGGTACGTATTGGCCTAACGATCATTTTGATGTATGAATGAAGGTCATAGGTTCAAAGGTCAAGGTCATAGATGCAAACGAATACTTAAATGGTTAATTATCTCAAAAACTATAAACTCTTTGTATAGGCATGTATATTGGAATATTGTAGGTATTGGCCTAATGCACATTTTAATATACAGATGTTTTAGCTGTTTATAAATAATATATTGTAGCTAGACTTTAAATATGTTATATATAGCATACTTATATAATAATTATTATAATTAATTTGCAAAAATACTTGCATATTATTGGCCCTTACTGCTGAAAATTTTGATATTATCTTTTATTAATGTCATTGACCATTGAACCTCTGCATAAGATATGTACTCTTCTTCAGGTGAGCGTTAAGGCCCATGGGCCTCTTGTTATATATCATCATAGAGTAGCGTCCCTTTTCATGATGGTCACATGGTGAAACTTACAGACCCAATATTAACATTCCAATGCTCAATAATGAACTAGGCAACCCTGATGTGAAAATGACTGGCAGTGAGCATTGTACTAGCACAAACCCAATATGATTTTTAGGTGCAAGCTCACCAAGACAACAGATGATAAGGTAGCAGCTCATTGTTCTGACTCTGGACAAGTTCTGACTCTGGAAAAAATCAGTAGCAGTATAAAAATGAAGTGATCTAAAGTCACAACATTTTTTTCTTTCACAAAGATTTCTACCACCTTGAATCTGGAATATTTTGGGATCCGAGTTTCTACCAATCAAGTTACCACACGTTATTAACCGAGTAAAATGTTGTTGCATTGTGCCATGTCATATCATGTCATGTCGTGTCATATCATCAGGGGTTTATAGTACAGGTATCAAATAAAGAATTAAGGTACAAGGTACATATATATAACTTGTGTATGCTTGTTTTTTTGTTTGTAAGGGCTTCCATTTGTACCTTCCATTAATATTTTATTTTAAATTTTTGTTGTAAAAAATAATGGAATCAAATCATTTTGAACATTTCTGTCAAAATTTTATGTAGATTTAATGTACAAAAGGGAAGTTCTATCATTTCATTGGATTTCAGTATTGAACATTTACAATGTTAATTTGAAAAAAATAATTTGCTTACACAAATTTTAGAATGGGATGTGCCATGTGATACCCTCTAACCTTCAACACAGAACAATTATTTCCATTAAAGAGGGAATCATATCAGTTCATTTTTTCCCCATAAAATACATTGTTATTCCAGGAATTCGTGGCATACGTGTTTTCCAAAATGTTCTCCACAAATGTTAATGGGGGTGTTAATAATTTGGAACAGCAATGAACCCTATTGAAGCAATCATCCTGTTTCATGTTGATCAAGTTACTAATTATTATTGCGTAAGTCAGCGCAACAGCTTGATGGAATGTTGTCAAATTTTGCTCATCTAGCTCGCTTATAAGCTTTTTATTATCTGTGATATCACTGCAATAAATCAAATCCAAAATACTTAACATGTGTTATTATTATTATTGTTACAGTCAAAACTGTCTATAAAGGTCACCCAAAGGAACCTGTAATGGTCTTTATGGGAAGGTGGCCTTTATATACAGTTTCAAATTACATTAATAAAGATCCATTGGGATATAATTTTACTGGCCTTTAGAACCAGGTGGTCCTTATATAGTGGTGGCCTTTAAGGGCGGCTGGACTGTATTATTATTACTATTATTATTATTATTATTATTATTGTTTAAGGCATAATTGTTTCAACTCAGTTGTTTCACTTTTGGATAGGACTAATCTTTTGCATATGATAAAGAATTGTAAGGAAGTTATGTTTTTTACAACCCATTTCAGATTATTTCACTTATACCAAGATAGTCTGGGATAGCGGAGGAAACTGGAATACCTAAAGAAAAACAGTAGTCTTCAGCTAGTGACCGGTCAAAGTTTCTCCAATATTGAATCACCTTTTCTTTGATTTACAACCAAAGAGGGTGAAACTTGGACAATTCACAAAGTGGAGTGGAGTAATGGTCTTTTATGCCCATTCAAGTTTCTTTCACTTTTAACAAGACAGTCAATTCTTGGATGTTGGAAAAACTGGAGCACCCAAATAAAAACAACAGTCTTCAGCTAGTGAAGTGACAAAATTTTCAGAAGTTTCCGAAATTTTGCAACACCTTTTCTTTGATTTCCAACCAAAAAATATATTTTGGCACAAAACAGTGAAACAAAGTGGAGTGGAGTGGAGTAAAGGTGTTTATGCCAAGTCAAGATTCTTTCACTTATATTTAGATGTCAGTTCTTGGATGTTCGAGGAAACTGGAGCATAAAAAAAACCCAACAGTCTTCAGCTAGTAAAGCCTGACAAAGTTTCTGAAATTTTTTGATTTTACAACCAAAAAAGCTATATTTTAGCACAAAATAGTAAAACTTAGACAACTCATAATGTTGTGAGGAGACTGGTGTTTATACCCAGTCAAGATTTTTTCAGTTATATCAAGACAGTCAGTTCTTGGATGATGGAGGAAATTGGAGTACCACTTATTTTACAACCAGTGATTCATAAATATACACATTTATTTTTCTTGTGCTTGTAATTCACAAACTTCTAAAAATATAGGCATCAAGGTTCAACATACTGCTACAGTCTATAATCTGCTGTGGTTATGAAGGTGTGTCTGCATGCACTATGCTAAGCATTATCTGCCATATATACATAAAATCAAATTTATAGTTATCTCCCCTGCTCTTTAAATGAGAAAAACCTCGAAAGTATCAGGCCCTGGTTTCACCATCATTTCCTAGCTAAGATTTTCTTAACATAAATCTGGGAAATTTGAAACCTTAATAATTTTGATATTCAGAAATTTAAGGTGTCATTTTGTAGATTACTTCAAACTTATAACATTTGTATTTAGTTTTGTCAAAAATGTTTAATATTAGTTCTAAAAAAGATTGCCAAATTTGCTTACTTTAAGTTAAGGAAAATCTTCGTTAAGACATGATTGTGAAACTGGCCAAAACACATTTATAGAATCATTGCAATTATTACTGATGTAATGCAGCTTATCTTTCATGTTCCACTACAGATTAGGAGTATTTCACTTATATCAAGCCATTGCCAGGTAATAGAGAAGCTGCTGTTGTGCAATATGCTTGAGATGACTATTTCGTGTTGTCAAAATCTTTTGAAGTGTGATCCAAAAATTTAACATTTCATTTTTTATTTACTCAAGAGTTATCTCCCCTGCTCTTCAAAACTGTGCAATTATGTGCATCATAAATGAATTGTTTTTTTTGTTCCGGTCAATATTATTTCACTTATACTGAGACATCAAGAAGATGAAGATGTTACAATTTTATCAAAACTCTGTTTAAACAGTAGCCTCGGACATCTACTGTCACACCAGTGTATATGATATTGTTTAAACAGTCATAAATGGAGTAATGGTGTTTTACGCCCCAGTCTTTATCGTCTTGTAAGTTGAGTGCTTCCTGGTGTGGAGGTGTGAGGAGAATTTACATGCTTGACACAAATTGTCTCCCCTGCTCTTCAGGATACAAGTAGATAAATAATAATAGAAATAATAATGATGCATCCATTTAAGTTTTCCACCTGTATCATTTTTATTTCAATGTGGTTTTCTTATTTCGACCTTTTTTTTTTTTTTTTTGATGTGGTTTTCTTATTTCGTTCTTTTTGTTCAGAAATATTGACAATTATTGCCAGATACAATATAACCCCACCCCATTTTGCAATGAAACTGGCCAGACTACTGTTTTTAGCAAACTGTTAATATAATTATTATATTTTCACAGAATAATAATTAAGATTACTCAATAACTTAATTTCAAAATAAATGTCAAGAAAGTTGGTGTTACATATGGATTAAAAAGCTCAGTTTGAAATATATTAATAGGTAAATAATGATAATAAAATTGAATTCTATATAATAATAATAAACGTTTATGGATTTTTGCAACATTTTAGAGAAGCACTTTTTATCCAACTGAGATACAACTTTCACATGATACACTATAAATCTTTGAATATTTTTATACAAAATTTCTAACTGTCTCCCTCCACATTTCAGAAATGATTGTGTGCTTAGTGACCCACGAGGTATTTGTTTACAACTTGTGTACAGATAGATCCGCGGAGATCAATCAAAAAGCTATGTCACGTGATTGGTCAGCAGAACTGTCAGTGCGTAACAATCCGTAGGTAGTATCGTCTGATAAATCTTTTGTTTTGAACAACACAACGGGCGTTTTTAAACGTTAAACATGTATATTTCTGGATTTTCAAACATTTGAAATAAATATTGAAATAAAATTAATGTCAAATTGGTCAAAAAATGATAATTTTGGAGACTGACCACTTGTTCTTACAACCCATTCCTCCTTCTCAAAAATGGAATCGTCCTATTGCGCAGATTGAACAAGACCATGTCAGCTTGATGATGACGTAATTGACCAACTATTACACGAGTTCATGTATACTAAAATTTTAAGAAAAAAATAAGAAATTTTTAAAATATGGCGGATGGAGGATACTGCGATTTTCCATCGTCCATGGATCCCCATCAGATGTCACAGTTACTAAACTACGGAAATCGGTCAGGAGCTGGGAATTTCGGTAAGATTATAACTGACCGTAAGGCGCGGTCAAACGTGACCTTGATGGTCAGTGTGTTTGGTGGCCATCTTGCATTGGCAAATATTAACAAAAATGTACACAAAATTGCATAATTGCTCATAATTTTTAATCCGATTGCTCGTGTCTGTTGCCAACAAACTTGGGATAAATTAAGGGCTTTGAAGTCCGTTACATTTGTGTATTTGATTCACGGGTGTTTTAGGTCGAAACGCGAAAAAACACTTGACTTAAAAATTGAATGAAATATTCTTGATTTCCAGTTTTTCAAGCCATAGGATTCAACATTTAGTGTGAAGAAAGCTATGCACGGAACTGGGGCGTTCTGAAAGATCTTTTTAAATATGAATAAATATAAATTTACAATTTTAGCGTTAATATTTTTATAATTTCTTGTTTTTGTTTTATTTTTTATTTTTGCATAACCTTTATTATCAGTTGTCTTTCCGTTTTTTCAAGAATTCAACATGCAAAAAGCTAATGCTCGGAATAGTGTGCACATTACCTTTCTTGTAAAAATTCTGCCAAAATGTTATGACTTTAAATTATGTTAAAAATGTCAAATTGTAAATTGAATATATGATGTTTTGTTTTTGTTTTTATTTTTACTAATTATGCGCCATTTTAATATGGTAAACAAAAGTTCATAAAAAATTAAAATAAGTTGTAATTTTTACAAGGGAATTAAAGGTTCGACTTTGTAAAAATAGACAGTCTGACAATGAAATCGCATAATAATGCTGTCTGAAAAAGATTCGCAGTAATAATAATGATTTTAAAAAAATATTGGTGAAAATAATATTAATCACATAACAATTTTGGCCATTATTTGTGTGAATGAAAAGACGCCATTTGTACCCTCCACTAGAGCATTTTTAATTTCAACCAAAAAAGTCTAAACATGATTGATGAAGGAATTGAGCCTCTTTTTTGGCCATTTCTGTAAAAATAAAATTTTATTTCCATATTTTTACATAAAATTTAGTTATGGGTGGAAGAAGTCTTGCAGTGTGAAATTACAAAGATTGAAAAATTGTGTATAATATCAAATAAGCTGAGAAAAATTAAGAAATGTTTTGCAACTTATTTTTGGTTAGGTCACAGGTTGTCGAAAAAGAAAGAGCCAGAGCATAAGCCAACTTTCAAATTTAGTGGTCAGTAATTATTGCATATGTGTGTAATTTAAAACAACAAGTACTATAAATTTGCAATTTCACAAAAAACAAAGTTTTGGACAATATTTACTAAGTTTATACTCGCTGCTCAAAGATCTATATTATGTAGAATCATTCTCTGTTTAAAGTTTATAAAACAAAATATCAATGCAGACATTTGGTGAGTCAGAGTAACTTTACAATTAGTTATTTTAAATCATAAATTTTAACATGAAGAAATTTCTGTAAAGTAACAATATAATTTGAAACTGCTGCACAGACAGAACAATTTGGGACTGCAACTTACCACCACCCTTGCTCTTAGTCTGAAATTTTGCAATTGAGAAATTTGGGAGTTATCTCCCTTGCTCTTCAGAAATGAAAATGTGACTGGAAAATATATCGGAAAATGCAACATGCCTGTGTGTGGAAAGGTATAAAAGAGTAGAAGGGTAAAAAATTCTTACTTTATCATGCTAGTAAAGAAGTGCTCTTATTCTTGAAAGTACCATTGACATAAATTCAAAACCAAATACATGTACAATGTAAATCAAAAACCTGTATACACATTACACAATCCTAAAACCACAAATGCTCATGAAAGGTCAAATTTAGTAATTTTCAAGGATTAGTAAAATTCCATGGAATTTATGAATCACTATCAACCAAAAGTTTTACCACTTTAGGCCTTCTAATGGAACATGTATTTACAAAATGCAATTCTAAAAAAAAAATTCGAAAATATTTTTTTTCTGAATTACAAAACCCTGTCACTTTCACATCTATAATACTGGTATTAAGGGTTCTACAGTTATTTGTTTGTATAGAGCAATATTAATTATTGCTTGGTACATTTACCTGTGTGAACAGAAAACACCACTGTGAGTTCAAGTCCCACTCAAACCACATATGGGAAAGTGAATTTACCTTGTCATTGGCCTTTACTGATTCACCTGGTATCGGTATAATGGACTGGGGAAGTGGTACTCTTATCTGTGATGTACTGGCTCTGTGAGCTAGCATGTTAAACTTTAAAGTCGCCCTTAGTGCGCGCTAGTACAAGGCAGACCATACAACACACTCGCACTTCACATGCATAGACAAAATTGTTCATAAATTAATCCATAGAGATAAATAAAATAGTTCTCGTCGCGAATAGCTGAAAAATTGCTGATGCGACGTTGAGCAACATTCAACCAACCCAAACAAAATGTGGAGACATAAAGTGTTTATGGTACTCCTTTTATATCACCAACATTTTGTATACAACTTGTTCTCAAAAACTATTTTAACAAATTTGTATGAAACCTCACAGGAACAATCTCTGGGTGGAGTAGATGTGCTATTGGCTATTTATATATTGATCATGTCCAGTTGGGGTTCATTGGCGAAGCATTTTAAAATTGCATCCCAGTTCTGTTAAAACTTGTTGTCATAAAAATTTTATATGAACATTTCAGAAAGTCATCACGACAAAACATCAGGTATGGGATTCTACACAGAACAGTTTCATAACATATCCAGTGAAGAGATGGAGGCAGCCATGTCTATGGCAATTCAGAGTGGTGCTATACAGCCAAGCCATGCACATAGCGGTTTAAATTCCATGGAACCCACAGCCTCTTCATCTGCTGATGGCATGTATGAACCAGCCATCAATTATGCAATGAAACCAGAGAAGGGCCTTCCACCCACGCCACCAGGTTAGTGATATTTTTATCCCCTGCTTTTCAAAGAAAGAGGGGGGTATTATATTTGAGGGTCTGTCTATTCGATCACCCTTCCTTCTGTCCATCCGAAATTCTTGTCTGCGCAAATCTCCAAAACTATGAAGCATTATTTCAGGAAACTTGTTTTAAAGTATCAACATTAGGAGATGTGCATATTCTTAACCTGTGTTGGTTTGCTACATTTCCTGGGAGGTATTGCCCTTTGAACATAAGTGCAAACCAAAAAAAAAAAGAACTTGCTGGCGGGGAATACTTATTTATTGAATTTACTTGCTAAGAGTTTCAAATAAGACTGAGATAGCATGTGCTATTGTTCCATTCCTGGTAGCCAAAATCACCATTGGCTACTAATTTCTAAGGAATTCTTTTGCTATTTTAGCAAATTTGTGGAAAAATACTTTAAAAGGTACTATATTTTCACAAATTTTGGAAATTTGGCTACCAATTATTTATATGTGGAAACCTAGCATGCGTATATTATACAAACAAAAACCACCAGGTATTATAAAGAAACATTTGCATTTACACATACAAGAAAACATGCACAATCAATCATCAGAAATCCTGATGAATATTTTCAAGATGTAAACAGCACAATGCATAAAGGTCCAGGTCAGCAGTCAAGATACACACAACATGCATTGTGATTTGTTAACGTTTCTGTGTCCACTTCATAACTGTTAAATAGTTTAAAGTATTTTAATGAAATTTCCTATGAATGTTGTCATTCAGGTGATGTCAGGAACTTTTTGGTCACTCACAGGGTCTGGTAAAAGGACCCATTCCCAATGCCAAAAAAAAACATACATTTTACTCAATTTTGTAAATAAAAATCCCCAAAATTGGCTTTGCATACAAATTTATGGGGAAAACTCAATAAACCTGACAGAAAAAGCTCTATTTTGGCATGGCTTGTTGTATATCCTTATAATAACCTGTTTTTACACATACAGTGATGTGTATTCAATGTACATCCCTATGCAATCAAGGGATATTTGTAAAGAAAATTAAAAATGAACTTTGGACTTAAAACTAATGTGATGATAAGGGAGATGCAGTTTTATTGTAGGGGATTATTGTTTTATTGAAAAAAGGTGGAAAAATTGCTTGAAACGAAATTCAACAAACCGATTTTTGTGTATCATTTTATAAACCTGAAAAAAGAAAAGTACAGTAGTCTAATACTCAAAATCTAAAATATATTGGTTTTGTCTAATTTTAGGTAGTCCAGATGACCCTAAGGATGGACAGGGTTCATCAAGATCAACATTAAACCAGCAATTGGCAAAACCGGTACCAATGAGACGTCTTTCAGAAAAACGCATCCAACAAGCGCGAGCGAGTTTAACTACGGCACCATCATCATCATCATCTAACATGGAACCATACACAGTGGAACAAAATTTCATCAGGGGTAAGTGTTATTACACTCCTTGAATTGGTGTTATAGTAGGTATAATATTTTAGTCTCATCAGTCTGTGTGTGAGAGGTCATGGGTTCAAACCCCAGCCAGGTCTGACAAAGATTTTAAAATAGGTAGTGACTGTTCTTTTGCCAATTGCTTGGCATTTAGAAAAGAAAATCTCAGGGTTCTTATGAAGAGAGCTTAAAAACTGATGCCCCATGTCAAAGCAGGCATGGCACATTAAAGAATCTTCTCTACATACAGGGTTCCTACAGGCCTTGAAAAGTCCTTAAATTTTGAGGTTTGCCCTAAAAAAAACCTAAAAACAAGTCTGACCCTAAAAAGCCCTTGAATTTATCCTGAAGGCCCTAAAAAGCCCTTGAATTTGGCCAGTTGGGTGTCTGTATTTCGATATTAAGTGGTTGCAAATAGACTGGTATAAATAAACAAATAAATTAATAAGTAACGTTGAAATGGGTAATTTAAAGGTACCTGGCCCAACCGAACGAACAACGTCAAACTCAACTTCAAGTGTCATTACTATGGACATGTAAGTAATTGTTTTATTGATTGAATATTGCCTTTGCACCAATATGTTTTTGCTAAAATTGTCCTTCTGATTAGGCCTTAAATTTGCAAATAAGACCCTGAAAAGACCCTAAAAAGTCCTTAAATTTGGAGTCCAAATGTCTGTACGAACCCTGTACATTGTATTATGTTCACAGTGATGATGACTTTCTATGCTGGCAGCATGACTGCTTCAACATAATAATAGAACAATGAATTTTTCCAATCGAGTGGCCATGAACATAGCTGCTGGCTGTGTTTGGCTCTACAGAGGTTGTTTATGTAGTAAAAATGTTAGGTACTAATTCAGACTAGTGACCACTCTATGGAGGTGACCACTAGTTTTACTGTATGTGTTTTTGCCTGCTTTATAACAGACTCTATTCAGACCATGCCTTGCATTTCAGGTTTTATAAGATTAAAAGAAAACCTTGTCAAGTTCTTCATATTTTTGGAATAAATATGTATTGCACAATATTATTGCTTGAATTTTAAGGCCATAAATTGTAAAATTGGACAGTTACATACAAATGCTAGAATGAACTCCCTCATAGCGGTGGTCAGGTCTGCAAAAACGTCTTTCTCTCTTCTTTCTATAAAACTTTATTAAATTTTAGTTACTGATCATCTTTTTCATATATTTATGGAATTATGATTTTCTGCCGTTATTACATAGCAAAACATGGTTTGGTACATTGTTCATCATCCATCTGACTATGCATCGATAGACCCCTTGTATGCTGCTGATCAATTATGACTGCACTGAACCAATCATCAATTTTGAAATTGCAACCAACTCCCAATAATATTAATAGTTGCACGGACCATGATTGTGCACATCCCCATCACCTACTATTAATTACTTCTGTAGAAAAGAAAGTGTGTCATTATGGGGATTATATATGTTGAAAATAGTGATGTTTATTCTGAAAGTAAACCACTGCGGTAGCTCTGTTGGTAGAGTGCTCACTCCATAAGTTTGAGGTTGTGAGATTGAAGCCAGACCGGGCTGACCCAAGACTTGAAACTGGGTAGTGATTGTTCTTTCGCCAAGCACTATGCATTAGGAAATGAAGTCACTGTTCTTTCGGATGGAACTTAAAATAAGGGAGGTCCCATGTCACAGTGGGCTTGGCCCAACAGAACCCTGTTGTATAATGCCATCAGCACAACACACAGGCAACATTTCTGCACTTTCATCTATAGTTGGCGACATCTCAATATAAGTCATTAAGTGAAATATTCTTGACTGTGATGTTAAACGTCATTACTCAACTCAACTCTTATTACTGAAAGTAATGTTCTCAGTGACATACAAAGTGGTAACACACAGAGAGAGCCAACATTCTCTCGAAAGCTTCAACTTTTTCCTTAAGCACATACGGTGATACACTACTTACAACTATATGTGTTATTTAAACCTGTCCTTGTTTGTGAACACTCCTCTGCCATCAGATTCCGGATGGTCTATAGTAAGTTTACAGTGAACAGCCTGTCCAGGATCTGATAGTAGATTGTTTATGAACACAGGCGAGTCTAATCTACATAAAAAGGTATTATATTTTTTTATCATATGTGCATATTTACACCTTTTTGTGTTCATTTGTCAAAACAACCCTTATATATTATCCCTATTTATCTTACATAGACTCTTCCATGTTTATAAACACTGCAAAAATGTTGTTGACAGATTATAGCCAGTGCTTTTATATATACCGGTACTTCATGTATTATTACTTATACCTGTGATTTATACACCTGTGTGTAGTGACATCAAATTTATATATGATAGATCTGACAGTTGTTATTTATGAATAATTAAAATTTTATTGATTTGAAATACTCACTTGTGGAACTTGTGTGCAAAGTATCAAGGGAATTAACTCTGGAATGCAAGTGTATGCAGTACCATAATAAACATCTTCACAATGAGCATTTTCAATCTTATTTGGTATGTGGTAGGCCATGGGTTCGAAACCCTGTCTGGGTCTGACCAACACTTGTTCATGTATTGTAGGTAGTGACTGGCACAACTAAGTACATGTATTTAATAATGAAAGTCACAGGTTTCTTCAGAAGAAACCTAAAACACTGATGTCCCATGTCTCTTAAAAGGGTTTGACAAGAGATATTTTTCAATTTCTGTAAACGTAGTAAAATTCTCACAACAGTAAACAAAAAACTGTGCTTATTACCCCATCCCCCACCCCTAATTATAATGGAAAAAATGTATATGTGTAGAAAATGTAGAGTAGTCATAATTTGTAATATGAGATCATGTAACCAATTTCAGAATTTTTTGTGAGAAATCATTGTGATAATTGTGATTGTATTTATTCAGTTGTTCTTTTCTTTTCTCCCTTCCCACCCAACCCTAACCCTAACCTCCACCCCCAAAAAATAATAATAATAAAATGAACAACCCAAAATTCTTAAATCTAGTGCATATATTTTAAAAATTAGGAATAATTGAAAATAATTTAAATGCTAGACTTCCACAAAGTAAAAAATAACCGGTGTTACTATTAGTAGCCAAATTTCCAAAATTTGTGAAAATATAAATTTCTTGCCTTGTGAAACCAGTACTTTTGGAAAGAAGTTTTCAGAAATTAGTTAATATTTCATTTTCATATGTAAGAGATAATGGCAAAAGTAACCCTCAACACACCTTCCCCCCCCCCCACACACACACACACATCTCCAAGTGGTTGATCTGTAGTAGGAGATTAAGTTTAGGGTTGGTCTGTACCAGTATATCCATTTTCCAGACTTGTTAAATCTATCAGCCCTACTTAGTTTATTAGGTAACAATGACTAGGTTATGTAAGAATGTTAAATATATTTTATTTAAACTTTTTCACCTTTTGACTTGCTACTTCAAGCAAACACTATTGACCTGTCCACCTGACCTTTTACTTTAAATATTTATTTTGGACCAATGCATTTTTGGATAGGTAACATATGTGTTTATTTTGTCTGTCTCATGGGGGGAAATATGTATTGTTTATGTACTAATTGCGAATCCTAACATTACCCTTGTATTGGATGGACCCTCCTGTGTGATATTTGTAATGAAAGGTCAAGCGGACAGGTCAATGTTGTTTTCTCTCCTAGGATATCAGTAGGATAGATTTTTAAATCCCCATATTTGGGCCCCTGGCTATGTAAGCTTGACCAGTAGTGACCATACATTACTGACAGTGACTGGTCAAGTTATCTAGTAATTTGTTTGTATGCCTTATGGTCACTCATTTGTTAAGAGAATATATGTTGTATGTAGTACAAGCTATGTGGAGGTGTATTTGATGACCAGTGGTCAAAATAGCTGACATAGAAAAACTAACATCATGTCCAGTTAATTTAGACCTAATTTTGTTGTTGTTTTGTGGACATTGCCCTTGAATGCGCAATTCATCCTGACTTCCATCTACACAGTTGTTTCGCCAGTTCAACATTTATAAGGAATACATGTGATGTAACAGAAAGGAATGAAAAAATTAAGAATCATGTTCAGTTAGTTTGGGCTTAATTTTGTGATGGACATTGCCCTGGATGCACTTAACAATCTTGATTGACCACTGATAGTTTTCCGGGGTGTTAAATATTTATACCAGTGATTGTGTATTAAGTTATGTTAGATGGTGTAACTGGTTCATAACATATTTGATAATCTGGACAATACATCTGGACCAGTGTTGACCAGTGGTAGTTCCCTAGTTGCTAAATTACCAGCGATTGTGTATTGGGTTATGATTGACAGCATAACTAATTATAACATGTGGATTTATTTGTATGATTAATATAACCTTTTTGATGACCACAGGTCAGTTAGGAATTAAGCCAGTTGTTATTATTATATGCGTTAGATACTTGTTATTAGGAATTAGTTTGGTGTGGAATTAAGAGAAAGGAAATAAGAGAAGGAGAAATAGGATGATTTTGGCTTAAGTTGTCATAAATTGGATTTTATTATAAAGTTATGTGAAACTGAGAAAAACAAATCTTTAGCATAAAACAGACTTTGTATGATTTTGAGAATTGAACCATCTTCGATCAGTGGCCAAGATTGAAAAAAAGAATTTTATTCAGCGGCTGGGATCAGAAAATTCGAAAATTTGATTGATTGATTCATCTCTAATCAGTGGCCAGATTCTATAAAAAGATTCAAAAAGATTTTCCGATTAGTGGCATAAATTTGGAAATTAGAAATTTGGAGTTTTGATTGATTAATCCCTGATCAGTGGGCAGATTTTGTAAAACTTTAGATTTTTCGATCAGCAGCTTAGATTAGAGATTTTGAGTTTTGATTGATTAACATTACACGAGGAAGTGTCGTAACTAGTGTCTTAAAGTGATAATGTTTTAACACTGTCAACATGAATGGGTATAATGATGGATTCCTGACAGGTTTGCCCCTCGGGCATAATTCAAACTCAAGTCTTTCTTCTGGTACAAGTGCCCTAGGGCATCATGGTATCTTAGGATCACCTTTGGATGCTTCCTCTTCGTCTTCTGGATGGAGTTCCGCTGCTGCGCTGCAGGCGTCGTGTAATTACCAGAATTCTAATTATATCAGTCCCTATATGCAGTTTCATGGATTAGGTAGAGTATTCTTTGTATAAATGTCACATAAATCTACATTTCCGTTCCTGGTAGCCAAACTATTTTCCAAGACATTCTTTTAAAACATTTTCTATTTTAGCAAAAAATACATGTACTTTATAAAGGACAACATTTTGCATATTTTTAAAACATTTTAAATTTAGCCACTTTTAAACCATTTTAACTTTGTTGAAATTTAGTTAAATGTACTTAAACTTTGTCTTTCTATATCTTTACACACATTTGCAGTTTCTCAAAAGAGTTTATGAATACTATTACTGCGAGGTTATTTTGAAGATTTTTGCTATTATAAAAGCAGTAGTGGGGAAAAAAAAAGTCCCTTGGTGTGCCACTACATAAAATTACAATTGCATTAATCATTCTAGAAGGGGTCATGGGGCCACAGAACCCTTATTTTACCAAATGACTCCATTGTTGAGATCTTAGTGTGCCATATTAGACATTACACGAATGCAAAAAATCTTTATCTTATGATGTTTTATATGAAAGATTTTGAAAATGGTCCCTTCTGAAAAATCTGAGATTGAACACTGACGTAGCATTGCTCTTTAGTTTATTTAATTTTATATTTGCTGGTTTAACTACAATGTTTTGGTAGATATTGTGAATTTTGATTTCTTCAATTTGTGAGTTTTCAAGTTGCTTATGACTTTATTAATTAAATTAGGGAGTAATGATGAAGATCCTTGTACTAAGAAACTACCAGCATTCTACTAATGCCTCGACTACTTGGCTTTAAATTATAGCGAGTTCACTTGCTGAAACTGTGTGGTTTTCTCCAGGTACTGTTTGTACCACTACCCTAGAACCAAAACCTTCAATATAGGCAAATGAAAAGGGAGTGGAAATCGCTGTACAGCCTCCACATTTCAAAATGACAATCTTGATGTACAAGTATATCGAAAAAATGTTGAAAACTTCATCCATTGAATATACTCTCCCATTAAAATATACAGAATCTTTTAAAAAGATGGATATTGATCATTGATGTAAGTGAAATTATTTTAGCAAGAATGTAAAACTAATTAATTCAATCAATCAGTCAGTCAGTCCATCTAAGGATTATTAAATGTATATGCATTTAGTTTGTATTCAATTTAAAATTTCAGTACCAGTATATGGTCTTAATTCCTCCATTCAATTCCACATATAGCTGGTGACATCTCGATATAAATGAAATATTGTTGACTGGAATATGAAACCATTCAATCAATCAGTCATTGTTTCCATTCCTGGTAGCTGAAATTCCATTGACTACTAATTTCTGAGAAATGCTTTTAAAAAGTAACCCAAAATAATTGAAAACGGATTATATTTTCAAAAAAAATTTTTGTGGGGCATTCAGCTGCTTATAATTTTAAATTTGTGGAAATCTAGAAATTCATATGACAGAATTATATAAAATGTACTTTTTCTGATAATATACCCCAATCCCCTCCCTAATTGACTAATAGCAACTGAAACTGTAATCTTTTCTGTAGGTCAAAAGGTCATTGCTTATTATACCATTAAAAAGGAAAGGGGGGCCAATTTACAGGGAGTTTTATAGCCAAATCTCAATATTGGTTTTTAAACAAAATTTTAGCTTTACACACACAAACAAGAGATTACAAAATAAGAAATTGAATTTAAAAAAAAAATGTAAAAAATAAAATTGAAAATAAAGGAATGAAAAATATGAGAAAAATGGGTTTTATGATGTGAAGGAATTTTTAACATGATCAAATCTCAATATTGTTTTATACAAATTTATCTTTGCAACAAGAGATTACAAAATAAGAAATAAAATAAAAACAAAAATGAAAAATGAATTAAGAAAAAAGTAAGAAGAAAGCAATATGTTTGCGGTGTATAGGAATTTTCAGCCTGAAATACACACTGATCTGTATTATAGTTAATGATTAACATAGACACAGGTTATATAACAACTACAACATTACACATGGGGGAGATCAATTGTTCTGGGAGAGAGGGAGAGAATGTGTACTTTTGAACTCAGGTATTACTGGTCTAGCTTACACAAATAGAGTTGTACAACATTGTATAACAGGGATTATGTAAAACACTGATTGAACAACAAAGTCTGATATAAGGTGTTATGTCCTATATTGATCTGATAGCCAGCCAACTGGAAATATTGGATTTCAGATGAACTTTTCAGAAAATTTAAGCCCTTTTTATAACTCCTACTTTTTACTTGTGTTTGATTAATTGTTATATAATAAATTTTTCCAAAGATTGTTGAAAAAATACTATTGTGAATGATTTTGAAATATTTGTTAAAATTTTTAACTTTTTTTCAAGAAAATAAAGAAAAAATATTATGAATCATTTTTAAGTATTTTTTAAAATTTTGAATGATTTTTTAATTTAAAAAAAGCTATATTATCTTGAACAAAGTATTCATATTCCTTGATAGAGTACCAAAATACCAGAAACAAAATTATTTGAGCTTTGGAAAAACAAAAATCAATTCCATTGTACATGTAATTGTCTTAGATTTTAAATCATCTAATGAAAGATTATGATTACCATACTTGGTAAAATTGGAAGTTTATTTTTTACAACAGCAACATTAAATTCAATAAAGTATTTATTCTGAGTTTATACTAAAAATTATTTAAACATTGGAAAGTCATGACAATATTGTCTTGGAGTGTATAATAATTAATATAATACAAAGAGTATATACTGGTACTAGAAAAAAATTGAAGTTTGGAAAAACAAAAATCAGTTCCTATAGAAATTGTCTTGAGAGTATATGATAAAATGCATAGAGTATATATTAGGAAAAAATTATGTGAACTTTGAGAAAACAAAAATCAGATCTTTTGTAATTGTCTTAGAGTATATGATATAATGGAAGATTATGATTACCTTGTAAATTTGTGAAGAGATTAAGAATTTGATGAATCATTATTTGTGAACTTTGAAAAGTCATGAGGGTTGGGATAGGATTACTGGTGATTAATTTAGAAAAAATGTTGAATACTTTGTTAAAAGAAACTGGAGGTTTTGTATACTTTACATAGAAAGTTTATCCATTTGTCCACCTCTGTGGCTAAATACAGTCAAACCTGTCTATAAAGGTCACCCAAAGGAACCATTAAAAGTGGCCTTTATGAGCAGGTGGCCTTTATATACATTTATACAGGTTTAAATTATATGAATAAAGAACAATTGGGATTAAATTCTACTGTCCTTTATAGGCAGGTGGCCCTTATATAGAGGTGGCCTTTAAGGCAGGTTGGACTGTAGTAAAAAAACAAAAAAAAAAAAAACAACATACATACAAATCACAGTAAATTATGGTAGCTTAGTTGGTAGAGTGCTTGATTCTTATGTTGGAGGTCTTGGGTTCAAACCCTGGCCTTGGGTTTGACCAACACTTGAAAAATATGAAATGACTAGTCTTTTGCTAAGCACTCAGTACTTAGAAATGAATGTCACAGGATCCTTTGAAAGAGTCCTTAAAAACTGATGCCACAGCAGACCTGGCACATTAAAAAGCCCTTCCTGCGCATTGACCTGCACATTGAGTACACTGCAAAAGTCAAAACTTCTACCACTTCACCTATAGCTGGTGATGCTTCGATATAAGTGGAATACTTTTGACTTGGACGTTATATTCCATTTAACCAACCAAACTCTTACTCTTACGCATACAGATTTCCTGTTACGACTAGGTACAAGTAAGTTTAAAAAATCAATCTTTATTCAAATTTATTTGATTTTCTATGGATATGAAGAGTATTTCACTGTCATAGACAGAGTGGTTTCTACAGTAGGTGTTATATACCTTTACACCACTCTACATGTGCTATCATGTTTCTTACTAAATATGACTACATAAGTAAAGAGTTAGTAACTTAGGAATCATTTATTTTGCATTTTGTGTAGTGTAAGTAAAGTTATGTTTTCTTATTTTGTAGCTGCCACTGCATCATCTCCAACACTTGCCAGGGCACTGGCCGCTGTTTCACAAACACAGAAACGACCAAGGAGTGAAAAAAAGACAATCCCAACCGACCAGAAAGATGAGAAATATTTCGAGCGAAGAAAACGAAACAATCATGCAGCCAAAAAGTCTAGAGATGCCAGAAAAGCAAGAGAAGATGAAATTGCTATCAGGGCCAGTTTCTTAGAAAAAGAAAATGCAATACTCAGAGCTCAAGTGGCGACACTTCGAGAGGAAGCCAATTCATTAAAGCAGCTTTTATTACAGAAGAGGTCAAGGCCGTAGCTATTGGTTACAGGTGAATGACACCATTCAGGAGGATTAAATACTGGGAAGTCATTTTATTTTGTGATAATTTTGGTGATAAATATTTTGTTATGTTTTATTCAAGATCTCAAAATTTATTGTTTTGAATCTGTTATGCTATGAAATATTATGTTGTAGTTGATTAATGATTCTGTATCGAATCGGTCAGTTTTTATGCATTTGTTGATATTAATATTTTTTACCATGTTACTTACACTCAAAGGGTGTAAAAGGAAAGAAAATACAATATTGTTGTACATTTTGATCAAAGTCAAAAAACCCTCCAAAAATAAAGACTTGAATTTAAAAGCAATATATAAAATTTTAGATCCCACCATCCCTCACATTGAGTGGTTTCTTGCAAAAGCATTGAATCCTAAAAATGGAAATTTAAGGCATTAACTGCCTAGATATTGAAGTGTGATAAAAGTTACAGAGGTTGGGAGCTTGAAGTGAGTAGCCACAATATGGTGATGTGGCATGAAAGGGTCTGTTTACTCACTTAGGGGAAAAGGCTAATAGAAAAATTATGATGTTTTGTGAAAATCCATTTGACTTCTTTAAAAAAAAGAGAAATTTTTGCTTTGTCTAAAAGGAAGTACATGTATATGGTTAAAGATAGATCATATCACAAAAAATATGAGAAATTTATCACAACTCCAAATATGTGATTTTACAGCGCAGTAAAACCTCCATTAATTGCAATAGATTTATCGAGGTGCATTATAATGGGGTTTTACTGAACATGGAAATCTGAAAATCTTAAGAAAAATGTTATAGAATTGTGAAAAAAAAGTACAGAGCTGAATTTAATCAGTCTATTTAGGGTATTTTTCCATTTAGAAAATATAGATGTAATTCATATATTTTTGCAAAATTCATTTTTTTAAACGAGAAGTTTAAACATACGACAAGATATCAATGTAATGAAGTTTGATAATAAAATATTTTACCCTCTTTCACCCCTATATGTATATTTGCATGGCCTGTTTCTAATTTTTGGACCATGCCATTTGCCAGTAGGGGTAAAAGTATTAAGTAAGTGCAATTTCATATGTCCGGTGAATATAAACTCATTCTCACATTATTATTATCACACCTGTCAGTATTTGTTTTTAAAAAATATGTTTACACATTGGTTGCCTTAGAAACCTGAAGAAAAAGAAAAATACAGAAAAACTTATTTTCCACCATCATATTATTATTATTATTACTAATGATATTATTGTTATTGTTGATTTCTGGTATTCATTGTACATTAAATTTAGCCTTCGTTGAAAACTTGGTAAAAACTTATTCTTGCTAAATATTTGAAAATTATGATGATAGAAAACCGATTGTATGTATTGGAATTCAGAAATGTGCACATCTAGTGCTTGTTATTTAAGTTATATAAAGGTTAATTGAGAAATATAAGGAAAGAATGCTATTTTTGAGCATTTTTTTTTATTAAATAAATTCTAGAATTTTTTGTGAATTCAAGGAAACACTTTCTATTTACTAGATAAGGTATCTCATTGAGACAATTTTAGTCTTGGAAAAGAGGTTTTAGTCTTGCAAGACAGTTTCAGTCTTGTGAGACAGTTTTATTCTTAGATTTTAATTTTCGGTCCAATCTTTTTGTCTTGATTATTTGGACCTTTTAATCATTAATTGTTACAGTAATTTTATTATATCAGCTAAAACTTTGAAAGATTATACAGTAGTCATGGCAACCTGTTTTATACAATAACTACCTCTAAGCCAAAAAATTTAGCAATGTCATAATGTATGTATTTGATCAGTCAATCATTTAAATAACACTTGTTAATAAGGGTAACCTACTTATGGGTCTTGTATAACCAGGTGCCCTTCCATTATCTGGTCAGTTTGGATAAGTTTCACAAAAATTACAGTCAAACCTGTCTAAAGAAAACCCAAGGATCCTGTAAAGTGGCCCTCATATACATGTTAAAATAACCTGAATAAAGAGCTATAGGGATAATTTTAAACTCTTGATTAAAAGCAGGTGGCCCTTATATAGAGGTAGCCTTTAGGGCAGGTTTGACTGTATTTACATTTTCATACAAAACATAAAATTTACAGGGCTAGAAAATTCATTAAATTCATATCTGACTTCATGGTTAGGACCAAGAACCAAGTAAAGACCTGGACCTAGTTTGGACCAAAAACATGAAATCTAATGGTCTGATTGGAAGATTCATTGTTGGGCTTTTATTTTATTGGGCCTAATCATTGGACCACTTCTATGAAAATTTAACAGATCAAAGTGTAAAAACTAAAGGACCTGTTGGAATAAATGGACTTCCCTTTCTAGCCTTCATGGACTAATCCATTCTATCATTTTAGGATCATAAATTTGGGTGTTAATCAATTATTATTTTTGTGTCATATTTTCATTTTACTGACCACTGCTCAATTAGAAATAACAAGAGTCAAGTTTAATTTTTTTGCGAGTAAAGCCAAATTAACCCGGTGATATTAACAGTTTTACTAGTAAATATTTTTTGTTGTTTTTAAATGCATTTTTTTAAAACGCCAGTCGCAAGAAGAATTTCATTTTTACAAGACACAAAGGTTGCACCTGTGTTAAATTATAAAAGATTTGAAGTTACCGTAATATGCATATTTGATCATCTCCCATTTTGGTAGGTTTTAACTTGTAAAAAAATGAGTTATTAGACAGAGGTTCTTTGGTATCCCATAGTTGTCAAAATACCAGATATTTTGTTGATAAAATAACACTCTTGGAATATGTATACGGGTACAATTTAATCAAAATGTGGTATATTTGGACTGAAGGAAGCATGAGAAACTGCAGCTCAAATGAAGTACTACGGCAAATATTCTGATTTGGTATTTTTTGCAATAGGGTAGTAGTGATTAGACTGCAAAATTTAATGTAACATTAGTGTTTAAAGTAAATGAGCGATATATATGAAGCACAACTACAGAAATGTTACTATTCCAAAGAGGTCATTTGGCAAGTCAATGGGGGAAAGGGAGATAACTGTGTTGAAATGTCAAAATTGTGTTTGTTATCAAAGGAGCAAGGGAGATAACTCTGTCGGGTAAATTTAGAAATTTTGTTCAAATTTTCCAGTGTATTTTGATGGAAGTTGTTAAGATTATAAAAGTAGTGATGTATTGTTCTGTTAATGATTTTATAGTCAGAATTTAGTGGTATGATTGTATATATGTCTGTCATTGATTTAATATTGTCTTTCTTCCTACTCAGAGTGGGTTTTGGTAGCCAATTGGTCTAAAGTACACACTTATGAATCACAGCATCTCTGATTTCTCATCCCACTCGGGCAGATCTTAGTGTGGAACAGTTTATTTTTTTCTTTTGGTCTGAATTCATCATCCTAAATGTAACTTAAAAAATCTTGACTGGGGTGTAAAACACCATCATCCCAATGTCTTCGTATAAGATAAATATTCTCGACTGGGACATAAAATCCCATTCAACCAATCAATAAATTAACCATATTCCCACTCAACTCTCTTCCTAGTTCGAAACTTTAACTCTGTTTATTGTAGTTGACATTTGTTTTCTTCTTTCATTGTATTGTAATTGGAGTCCACCCAAATGATGCACCATAACTCTTTTTCAGAACTGATATTCCAACTCTGTTACAGAATTGCATACTTTTGCATTTTTTCCTAAAAATGACATAACTCTGGGAATATGTGACTTTAAAAGTTTTCTAGATGTTGGTTTCTCACCAATGTTTGTACCTATAGAATGGGACACAGGTGTAACCCATTGGTTTCCACCAGTGTTTGTGCATATAACATGGTGTATGGGTGGACCCCATAAGTGTATCAATGTTGAGACTGTGACTTTGTATTACTTGTGCGTGATTGGTTAATATTTCACCGGTTGACGTTTAGGTAGGTAGTGTAAAGTATGTTTTAGTGCACATTAGTAGTATTAGTTAGTTGTTGGACATTAGTGTGAAAATTGAGATGTTCTGTGTTGAAAATTTGTGATGCCGTTTATTGCCTTATCAAGGAGTCACTTAAAATATGAACTAAAATTTATTAGCATTTTTTTAGGTGAAATTTATCAGCTATTTGGTTTCAAATTCTGTAATTTGTAAAGTGTATACCTATTTAAAATGAAGTAAAATTCTGTTTCATAAGTATTTTTGAGGTGAAATTGGCAGCCATTTGGATAAAAATCTGGATTTGAGGGCGTGGCATATCTTTAGTCAAATTGTGATTGGTTGAATCCCATCGACTTTGATAAAAGTTTTAAGGGAAAAAAATAGGTTAGTTTAAAACTTCAAAACTTTGATAAAAAAATCTTGATCCAAGTTTATGATAGTCTAAACATCCTTCAAACAGACTTAGATCAATCCAAGTTTTGACTGTGTAACCCTACCTTTATCCTAGTTGAAAGATTCATGGATTGACTATTTGTAAATAATTTATTTTTTGCACTCAGTGCTTTAGACAGTTTGCCTTAAATTGGGTTCACTAATGTAACATGTGATATCACTGGTATTTTAATGTTTATTTGGAGTTTTACGTTGGGGGAGGGAACCTTTATTTTCATCAGAATGATATTTGTTCAGAATTATTTGATCAATGGTTTCCCTGACGGATGCTTCACACAAATGTTTGTTGGTATCACGGTGAACATGAGTTAACCCTGTTTAGTCAAACTCTTGTATGATCAATCTTCTTATAGTCTGTTTCAGATATTTTATCATAGATCCTGATAGAATATCAAGAACTGACTATAGTTTGAGTGCTAAACATAAAATTAATTTATACTACAAAAAACACAATAGTGCATTTGTAAAATAAACAATTGATCTTATAAACATTCAGACTGACCATTATGACCATCTGCATATCTTTATTCTAACTTCCGTTAAATACCAAGTACTGTCAGCATAACTTGGGACTTAGGCTGCATATCTTGATTGACATATTGGTTTTCTTCTAACTGAAATTTTTGAAAGAAAAAGTAAAATATTTTTGTCGGAGATTTTGAACTTTGATTTTGATAAGCAATAGATTTATGTATCACTTGTATCGTTTCCATGACAACACATGTTTTTTTTGTGACATGTATGCAGTATGTATATTAATATTATATAATAATGGGTAAACTTTTTCATTAAATTTTATAAATTGAATACTGAAATGCTGTAAGCGAGTAGTAATTTTAGCACTGTACTTCAGTAATTTTAGCAATTAAGCACTTGGAGAGCATGAAATCATGTGCACTGCTAAAATTTTGAGAATATACCTTTTGAAGGCTGTTGGAAGAAGTCTTGTTCACTAATTTAGGTCCAAGCTAATAAGCGTTTGATCTGTTTTTAACACTAAAATATGTACAGGCTTAATTACATACACTTGCAGTAAGTACTAAATACATTGTATAGACCGAGAATTGTGAATACCGGTAGACATCATAAAACTTCATAATGAGATAACATTATTGAGATTTAATATTGAATGTTTATGTCTGTTGAACCTTAAATTGATGCTAGAAAATTCTTTTGTTTTAAAATTCCATTGCATATTTTTATGTTTCTATAGAATGGGTTTGACATTGTACCATGTGATACCCTATAATGTTTGTGGGGAACACTTTTTTCCATTGGATATGGAATTGCATAAGATGGCATTTTCCTATGAAAACAACGTCATTCTGGGAATTTGTGACGTTGGCATTTTTCAAAACGTTCTGCACAAACGTTAAAAGGTATTGATCACCTGGTACAGTGGCGAACCCCATTGTCAGAGACATTTTCTTGTTTTGTAGATTACTTTGTTAACAGAAATACTAATATTTCATGTAGTTTTCGAAATAAGTCAAAATATTGAACCAGTCCTATTCTTCATAATTATACCATTTTCTGTTTTGGTATATAGGAGAATATTTGAAAGTAATCAGTCTTTCCTGAAAGTTACCAGTCTCAAACTGTGGGACTGGCTTTTATTTTGAAAACTGTTTCATGACTTTCATTGTCAGTAGTTAGTCACAAACACTAATTCACATAAAACTGGTTCTTTATATTCTAGATAAAACTATCATTTTGAAAATTATCTGGATATGTGATATTGCTTATATATATAGATTCAAAATGGTAAAAAACTTATTCTTATAAATATTAATTTTAGGGTAACAGGACTTCATCGACCATCATGGTAGGACCAGAAGTCAAAAGGTTCTGGATACAAAATTGCTATTACATGTGAAACTCCAAAAAATTTTCTCCTCAAATACCGGTAGATATCTTGCTTGTTAATTTTAATTAGATGTTATACTTTAATAAGATTGAATTGATGTTTAAAAGTCCTTTTTCATGAAAAAATGTAGTCATTGATTAAAAGTTCTTCAGACATAAACAATTCAGTATAAAAAACTTTTTTCATGAATTCAATTTTTAGGTGCTATCCTCACATGAAATGTTTTATGGAAATTGTTTTGTTTTATTTGTGATAGAAACCAACACACAATCAGATTTTATTGTTGTTAAAATTTATATATATTGAAGATGAAATGCCTTAATTTACCTCAGGGAAGCAGTAGATAGTTTATACATAGATATTAATGATGATATACACAGATTTTGATGATGTAATACACACATTGATAATGTCATACACATATATTGATGATGAAACTACACATATTGCCAGTGTCTTTTATTGCTCATGAACTTTTAAAAAATCATACCCTTGCAACCCTACAGGCCTGTAAAAATACTCCATTTCAGGGTTTTGGGATACAAAAATCCTCTATTTTGGCCATGAGGTATTGCTCAGAGTTCATATACTGAATGTCAGTTGTCCAGTGGGATTGTCAGCCATATTTTGTTACACTAATGTTCAATAATTAAGGGAGCACATTTGATACCTTAAACCCCTGAATATGGTATAAACAAAATTATTCTAATTTAAAATATGTTTGAAAAATGTAAGATAAGGAAGAATTGTGAAACCTGGCACCACATTTTGTGGTTACCAAATGCTCCTAAATGTAGTGTCAACCCTTTTATAGAGGGTATTGGTCAATGGGGTTCACCATTGTACCACATGGTACCCCATAATGTTTCCAGGGAACAATTATTTCCATAGGAGATGGAAAACACTTCAGTTTACATTTCCCCATAAAAATTACGTTACTCTAGGAAATTTCAACATAGATCTAAACACTTTCCAAAACGTTCCACACAAACGTTCGGGGGAATCAACCATGTGATAAGCTGGCAAACTCTATTCTTTGAGATGGAGACTTGTCTGTAGTGTTGGAAGGGTAAAATTTTTATCATTGCTCATTGGAAAATTAATACAGAGAGAATTGCAATAATCTTATTCCAGATGAACTGATATTGTGTATTATGTTGTTATCTAATCTTGAGACATTATTCATTGGAATGTGTGTTTTGTTGTGAATATTAGCAACAGTCTAAAATTTATTTTCATTGTATTTTGCTTGTTACAACATAAAATATTTAGGTTTTAAGTTTCTGAATTCCAAAAATTGTTGAAAGAAATTTATGACACACACACACACACACACACACACACACACACACACACACACACACCATATTGAAATCCAAAATTATTTTGATTGGTATTTTAATTGTAAATATTTGGCTGATTTATGATTGAATTCACAAGTGCTCTTTAAAAGAGGAGGGATTTACAGGACAAGACAAGAGGATTTTAAAATGCATCATGGGAAATATTGATTAGATAATGTGTAATATTTTGGACTGTTGTTAATATAGGGCACAAGGTTTTAGATGCCTTACAAGTTAATCTCAGGGATATTTGTATATAATTGTGTCTTAAAACACTAACCATGTAATCCACCAATTCATAATGATACAGGTAATAATTTCTGATATTTCCAGTTGCATTTCTAGGTCCCAAGTGTGAGATTTTCACTTCTCAGGGGATGAGGGTGGGAAATTGAGTAAAAAGGGAGGGAGGGGTTAAGATGAGAAATTAAGTGTAGGGGATAGGGTAGGAAATGGGGTAATAGGGAGGGAGGTGGTGGATGAAAAATTTAGCGGAGGGGATATGGTGGGAAATTGGGTAATGAGGAGTCGAGGGTTGGTTAAGATGGAAAATGTAAGTGGCAGGGATAGTGTGGGAAATTGAGGAAGGGGGGGGGGTCAGAATAAAAAATTATTGACGGAGGATAAGGGTGTGAAATTGAGTAAATAGGGAGGGAAAGGGGGGTTGTAAGGATGAAAAATTTAGTTGAGGGTGGATCATTTGTCTTTTGGACATGGTTGGAAATTGATAACAGTTGAGTTATAATTGATGCGTTACATGGTTAATGTTTAATTATTACATAGTGTCATTATTTTGTAAGTTGTGTGTACAGTGTTGACATTTTGTGCTTTGTTTTACATTGATATATTATATATATAACTGAACTTATACATACATATATATACATTGTAATAAGATTGTAACACTTTTACAACTTATTAATGAGTAAAACCTTACATTGTCTTAAAATAAGTTGTTTTTCTTTTTTAATTAGCTCACCTGAACACTTACCTGAGACAAAGTCCTCAACAGAGTTATTATGATATCTCTATACATTGTGATTTTGTGTGTCGTCCTTCACACCATTTTGCATCAACATTTTATGGTTAACACTAGAGGCAACAATTTTAAGCAAAAATCTACATCAAACTTCCATCAGCAACATTATAAATGGGCCATGTTGGGTCAGTAAGTAGGTAACAAGGTCAGATCTTCATCAAACTTTTCTTGACAAAATCTAGGTCAAGTTTGTATATGGTTCAATATTCGGTTAACGCTTGCTTAGAATTATCCTCTTGTTATTGATAAAACTGAATTTCCTTTACCGTCCCAGTCCAGATTTATTTCACTTATATCAAGACATCACCAGTATATTGTTTCCTCCGCAAAGAAAAGATAGGTTTAATAGAGAAACCTACTTTGGATTATGTGCCAATAAAAATTACTTCACTTATATTGAGATGTCACCAGCTGCATTAAGATTGTTATAGATAATAAACATCCTAACATTTTCATTTATCAAAACATCAAAGATTGATGAAATAGAGAAATACTAAAAACAAATTTTAAAAAACCTACTTTGGCATGAAAATGAGTGGTAAATGGGTTCTGCAGACTCCAGCATACATGATAACTGCTTGATACTGTTTGAACAAACTACGTATACTATTATTACTGCATGATTGTTGGAAATAAGTCATTTTTATGAGACAATAACAAACTATACAATTCCTTAGTCATTAAAGTAGTTTTCCATAGTTATGACATATTACATGATACTGTGGTGTATCTCATTGTATTTCACATACCAAACCTGCTTTAGGTGGTGTTGCAAAAATTTTTATGCAAATGCATTTAAAAATCGAAAACAAATATACTAATCCATGTCTAAATCACAAACCCATTGGGAAGTAAAGTTTCGAAACTGACAAATTAGGTTAAACAGGTGAAGTTCCACCATGGAAGTGAGTCTGGTTGCTCAAGAAACTACCTATGTATTCAGAATTGAGAGTGAAAGGAAATAGAACTATGTGAAACCAAATATATCCAGGGAATTCTGGACAGGGAGGCATCATACTTTCACAGTTTGGTTTCTTTTTCATGCCATATTGAACCTGGATTACAAAAAATGAATTGATATAGAAAATCATAATTTGGGATCAGCAATAGAGCTTTAGAAGATTCAAATTATAGGAATAAATTAGTATCTGGAGTGAAGTAATGGAGCTTTAGGTACCAGTCTATGATTCTGTCATTTGAATGGATACGTTCAGGTCAGAGATGGTGGAGAAAACCAAAGTGCCTGGAAAAAAACCTTTGACTTTCAGCAAGCAATCTAACAAACTTTCTAATACTAGGCCAGTGGAATTGTATCCCAATTGTTCTTTATTCATATTATTTGAACCTGTATATAAAGGCCACCTGTCCATAAAGGCCACCTCTATACTAGAGCCACCTGCTTGTAAAGGCCAGTAGAATTATATCCCAATTGTTCTTTATTCATATTATTTGAACCTGTATATAAAGGTCACCTGTCCATAAAGGCCACTTTTACTGGTTACCTTTGGTGGCCTTTATAGACAGGATTGACTGTATCAGGATTTGTCCCAGTAAGATTGGAATCTAGGTGATGAGAGGCTTTGTGGCCCTAAGTACATGCTTTAGACCGCCCCAACTTCGGCCAAGAAAATTGTTGAATTGCACTTCTGTCTGACAGGACCAATATCGAAATATTGTGGATGGCTGCATTTTAAACATTAAAAATAAAAAATAGAGACTTGGTTAGGACAAATTGTTTATTACCATTCATTACTCATGTTATACATATCTATGATATTAGCAACACCACAATAAATTCGAGGCCGACTCTCACACTACAGATTCTTAAAACTGACCGCTAGAGTCACTTATCTATAACTTAAAACTATATAATATAAAAAGCAACAATATCAAATACAAAATAAACACAAGTCAACAATAAAAGCTGAAATAACAAACATGTAAACAAACAAATAAACAATATAATATTCTCCATTGTAAATCTGAAAAATGAGCAACTGTATATATCTTCCACAAGCTGATGACAACGAGTTTATTTTGCGTTCAGGGCTGGTTTTAATAAATATTACAAAAAGCGTGGGAGGGCGTGATCGTTTAGGAAAGCAATACGCTATTGTTACAATTTTAGGGCTCTGCATACATTGCCATCAGAGTGTGAACTATTTATACAGGATAATGTGCATGTATACACAGATGAACAAACCAAGCGTGTGTTTTGCAGAATTGATTATGACCGTTAGACAAAAATACTCAAATTCAAACTTGATCTGTGTTTTATCAGAGGCGCCCCATGGTAGAAAGGTTATTCTAAAAAAAAAAATAAATAGTAATTACGGATGAACACCTTAGCAAGTTGATTGATTTAGACTGTTTAGGGATTTACGTCCCAGTCAAGAGTATTTGACTGATATGGAGACGTAACCAGCAATAGGTGAAGTGGCGGAAATGTTTACCCCTTTAGTGCGCTCAGGGCAATGTTCAAGGGGTTCTTTACTATGCCATTCCTACCATGACATGGAGTATCGGGTTTTAAGGTCTCTTCCGAATACTAGTAATATATATATCAATCGTAAAAACACAACACCGTTATCTCCAAAACATGTGTTATTAGGCAATGATGAACCGTACCATAGATATACATATAATTGTGTCAGAATTACATGCTATGTCATAAATGACAACATTTGTAACAATCAATGACATGTGTTAGCACAATTGTTACACATATAATAGGAAATGTCATAGCAACCCACAACAAGACTTTCTTACATATGATTACAGTTATGAGTAGTACCAGAAGATTATTATACGGTATTTTTGGACCTCTGGTATGAAACTTGCATTTTTGGCATAATTCTTTTTAATCTAGCTGAACAAAGCGTGACTGTCATATGCTGCTCGAATATGTCATAACGCCCTTGGCCGAACTACCTGCCTTTACGACAAAAGGTTACTTTTTGGTACATTTTACATCGTAAAAGCAGACAGTTGGGATTTATAATGAGCCCACATACTAGTACATCCGTTTGTTACACCAAATGAGAAATATCCCCTAAAACCCTCACAGCCGTTAGACCTATCGCTGGACTTGATGAAATTGTCCTTTAAAATATTATTCGGTGATTGTGTTTATAAAGTCTTCACAAGGTGTACTCTATTCTCAGAACATAACAGGCTGAAGTCCAATGCTCCATATGAACTTGCTGGATGCGATGTAAACATTACTAAACAATATGCAACCATGGCAACAACCATCCATAATAATGCCAAATTAAATTAAATGGAGTCTTATAATATGCATAATAATATAATATGATCAAACCCGTTATCATTTACGTATTTAAGGAAAACAATATTGTAGATAGCATATGTTGTAGGTATTGGTACAAAAATGTTCTTTTTGGCAAACATTCAAATGTTTCCTAGGCATAGTGCATCCCGTCGATTTTGAAGGATTGTGTGGATTCTCTGAAAGTTTAGTAGGTAACAAGTAGTTTTAAAAGTGGGCTTACACGATAAAAAACTCTGATTAATTTTTGATAAAAGAAATCTGATAATTATTACCCCCATCAACTTAATGTTTAGGTTTTTTAGGAAGATAGAATGCAGTTTTTATCAATCAAAGTTCTTAAACAATTTGAATAATATGTATGGTTCAAGGTTTGGTACCAGTTGTCTAAATTCTCCTCAAAATAACATTGATCAAAGTTTTTGATAGTGTAAATACATCTTAAAGAAGAACAATTGGTAACCTGTTGATATCTAAAATGACAATCTAGATCTGACAGACATTAAATCACAATTCGGTGATTTGCATATATCTAGTGACTAATCTGTGGGTCAACAATTTCGCATGTACCAAGTATTGCTTCTATGTAATTTTGTTTCGTCTAGAAAAAATATGCAAGCTCCAAAATGATCACCCACAAAGGTTTATGGTGGTGTTTTCTTTAACAACAAAGAATGTTATCTTATTCATTCCAATCAATTTTGCAAACAATTATATTTCTGTTCAGTATATTCATTGTAATTCATACTTCTTGTACCAAACTAGAATTCTTTGCCATACATCCAGTCAATTTAATACACCATGCCGTAAAAGAAGACATCTCGAGATGTTTTTTGCTGCTTCCTATTTCACCGATCCTAAAGATGAAGTATGCGTCTATTTTCCTTCTATTAACAAGCAAAACAAAATATGAATGAACTCTTATTTCATCCCCAGAAACTTGCTTGGTCAAAATATGCGTCCACACATAACACGGTATAGGCAAACAACATTGACCTGTCCGTTTGACCTTTCATTACGGATATTCATATAGAATGATCCACAGTCGCATTAAATAGTAAAACCTCGTTCAAATGCCCCTAAATAAGTTATCAGTACATTGTAATTTGAAATACAAGTTAATTTTTCCTATGTTTTTCTTTATGTGCTTCCCTCAAAGCCAAATCCCCTTTATAACACAAAAAATTGACTGCTTAAATAGTGACATGGAATCGAGGCCTCATCATAATCAATTTTGTTATGATTATGTGATTATATCACAAGTGTTTCTAATTTAAGCCTGTCACACTATATATATTCTCTGTTCTGTTTGCTTGCACATTTTCTGTCGCAAATACCTTTCTGTAAGCATTTTTATCTGTAGGGTTTCCTTTGGGATAAATAGGTGAAGTCCAAAGAAGTTCAAATACGGCATTTTCGTCTGAGACTAGTCTCCTCTAAAACGATTCACAAACGATGTGAAAATTATTTTGCTGTCAAAACAGCTACATTTAATATGTGCAATCGCAAGATTTGGGGTCTTCAACCGGATTGGTGTTCATGTTATTATCTATATTGTAACTTATACACACCAGCCAAGTTACCAAACCATAAATGACTGATTGCAACAAATAAGATGAAATTAAATTTTAAATCCAAAATGTATTCTTGACCCCAAGTGAAACATTACATAATTCGAAACACGTGTTTTGGAGACAAACTACATCCACGTAAATGTGGAAACTATCTCTTGCATCTCATCCCCTATGTTGGCCTCAATTTACTTGATATTACACAATAAGAAACACATGTTACGAAGGTTAATTTTAGTTCTGTAACTCTGAAGGTGATTGCTTTAACAGGAGGATGTATATTGTAGATAATAAAACGTGATTATAGCTCCTGAAAGCTTGTAAATTGATGCAAATTCACCGACCCTCGTCTTCACTGATAAACGTAGCGCACATTACAGATATAACACATTTCACAACAAACTAGCTATAATTCCTGATTAAAAGCAAATTTATAACAAGTTTGAAATGATTCTCGCACTTAGTTCAATAAAACAATAAACTCTAAATGCACATCACAAAGACTGAAGCGCACACACATATCCGTAAATGATGATTGGTTATTTTATTGAAATCTATACACGCATATCCAGCATTTTGATTGGATGATTTAATCCGTGAAAAACGATCTAGGGTTTTCATTGGTTTACAATGAAGGCTGAAGAACAATCATTGGCTGACGATTGATTTATTGTCCAGCTTGTTGATTGGACGTCTAACGTATCCATATTATTATTGGTCCAAACGTACACGAATGTCCCTGAATTATGGATCAAATAATGATTACATATCCAATATGTTGATTGAGCAATAAACTTATCCCGGATGTTCATTATTTGACTACAAATGCTGAACCACAGTATGTTAAATGATAAATGATTGGTTTATTGAAAATATGCCCAACATATATCATGGGATTTGATTCGTTGTTTAAAATACACGTTGATTGGGCGGTAAGGATATTCATGTGTTTTTGAATTATTCGAGTTATGAATGGTTGTATTGGCACAACTATTGCACAAAGTTATGCTGATCATCCAGAGGTTTAATTTGTTGTTTTAAATATCCATATCACGTGATTGTTCAGATAAAATAACTTCCCGAGTCGTTGAGAATTATTGTAATATTCAGGGAGTTGACGTCTTTTGGAATTCCAAGGAGATAAAGTTTGGTTTATTGGAAATGGTTTGATTTCTTAAAAAATCTTGGAAGTATAAAAAATAAGCTTTATTAACACTTGTATTGCTACCTAAAAGATTAATTAGTTCACGCATGTGCACAGATCGAATGCATGGACTTATGAATGAGATTGATATACAACGCAGACAGTTGCAAAAGACACATCATCAATTATACAAGTTCACACTCATCCAAAATAATACATTTAACGCACTTTCGTAGTCATGCAATCGCATGTTTTAAAAATGTCTGGTTCTCGCTGTTTGATATGCCCCGCTGGACTTCACATGGAAGCCGTCTACAGCGGTAAAAACTAAGATAAGGAACCAGATTAAAACAAATTGCAAACAGGAAGCAACATATTTTATAAGTCTACATCCTACGTCGCGCGCATTATTAATATCCGGTGGATTTCAGATAAGTCTGAAGATTTCCAACTATTGTACTACACATATTGGCCTTTCCTTGTGACCCCGTGGTTACCCCTATAACGACAGCTTGATTCGTGGTGCATACAATGGCGGTATATTTCTCCTCATCCGGAAGTTGTTCATTCTGAACCTTTCGGCGTATTACCATTCCTGTATCTGAATCTACTCGGATCACAGTATATTTTTGACCCATTAGATAAACCCCATCGGTAAAATGTTGGTCGTTGAATTTTAAAATGTCCCAAAATGTCTTTACTTCCTGTGGATTGGCATTAAAGCCTGCAGATATAGCCCAGGGATTCCCGTCTTGTCCGAATATACCAGCAAACTTCATAACCTGTCGGTTAGCACCGATCAAGTTATCGTCGACGAATTTCTGCCAAGACATATTTCAAACAGTATCTGAAATATATAAGAAAAACGTAAATAAATAATTTATATTAGATGTATATCTAAATGACATATACTTGGCAATAGCAAAAGGACAAAGATACCAAAAACAAGGTGCAACTAAAAGAGCAATATTTATACCACCAAAAAAACTAGTTTGAGGAGGTATATAGGAATCACCATGTCTGTAAAATCGTGTCCGGATCATATCTCATAATTGCTTTGGACGACTGTCGTAAAACTTAACATGAATAATCTTCATGGCGCTAAGTTGTGTCATGACCTTGAACCAAAATCATATTTGAAAAGCCAAGGTCGCGGGAAAACATTAAATGTTGAGGACGGGGGAATTTGGCTCTCAAGAGACAGTTTTATTTACAGTGCTCATTCTAGATAGGGGCCATCGGGCCATTGACACATTATTTTACCAAATGACCCCATTGTCAAGGCCTAAGTTGGCCATATTTAATATATATAAAAATACACAAAAATATCGATTTCATTGTGTTTTTGACAAAAGTGTGTTAAAAATGGCCTGAAAAATCCTAAATTAAACACTGCAATAATTATTCAATGGAGAGTGGGGTCGTGGAGATTTATGCCTACCATGTAAGTGAAAGAATCTTGATTGGGCGTGAAACATCATCTCTACTCTAATGTTTTCCGACTTTTGAAAGAAAATATACATAATGAAATAATAAAATAGTTGCGTACAAAAGTATGGCCCAAGTACATTTGTAGTGTCATAACCATTCATGCCATACTACTTTGGAAGAGTAACACACATAATGAATTAATTGCGGGCAACGGTATTGCCCAAGTTAACCATTCCAGTTGCAAAATAGGATACGCTTGTCACAACCAAACTCTCCCTGACTTCAGAATAAGGGTTACAAGTTCTAATTTCTGATTGAAGCGGAATGATTTATATTATTTAATCGTCTGTTTTATTTCAGTGACACAAAAATAATTTGAATTTTGGAGGCACTAGTATATCGTTTTCATGAAGAGATAAGTAATTATGTACGTATGTTTGTATATTAGGAGTGCCTTGTATATATACTGGAAGTGTTAAGGACCGGTTGTCTGAGAAAACAAAAGTAGATAGTAATTATAGATAAACAAATTAACACAGACATTCCAGTGATTAAGATGTATTACAGAAACAACAAATATAGTCCATCGGTGTTTCCTGATCCAACGAAATATAAAGCCAAGATGCCGAACGCGTATACACTCCAGAACTTTGGAAGGGCATAGGACTCGATTACAGTAACAGAAACAACAAATCTAGTTCATCTTAGTCCAACAGTTCAATCTTGGCTCAACAAAATATGAAATCAGCAACATAACAGAAGATGAACGAGTATTTAGACTACTCTCGATTTTGTATGGACACTGCACTGGGCATAACAACAAAGTTGTATCCGTTGGTCTGACCAAAGTGCTATTGGAGTTCTTTAAGGCATGTAAGACATTGATGGGATAGTTCAATTTACAACATTTTGCCATTGTCCATTCTCAACATTTATTATTTTCTTTGGCACAAGTAGTAGCCTATTTACACGTTTAGTATAATTGCCCTGTATACTGAACTGATACATAACTACATGTAGCTATATTACTTTAGGATTCACAAATTAACGTAGACATACCAGACATAACGTCATTTAGATCATTTACAGAAACAACACTATAGTTTATCAGTATGGTACATTAAATGTGTTATCCCTCCACGAAGTTATAGATCTACAAGCGGAGTACGATTATCCCGGCCAGACTTTGGACGGACATTGTGTTCTGACTAAAAGTCAGATTTTTTGTTTTTTGAATTTTTGTTATTTTTTTTTTGATTTTTTGTTACTTTTCTTTATATATTTATATATCGATATATAGTTAAACTTGTCTATAGTGGCCATTCTATAGATTTAGTCAAAGTGACATCTATAGACAGGTTGATGTTATTGCCAGGTGTTGTTATACACAGATTAGACTTTATATATTATAATGAATTACCGTTCTTGATTTCATATTTCACACCTGTTAATTACCGGTGATTACCGTTCCTACCTATATACGGGCGTTGTTCTCACTCGTGCTCCACGAGGTCTATATCATGGTCGATGTTTGTGGTCCACAAATATACTACATTTATTTTCGCTTCATACAGCACACAGTGTAAGTTTTTACTCTTATTTAATTTATTTAAATATGTTTTTTATATTTTCTTATTTTCAATAATTTATTTCGACTACTTCAATCAATTTACTTATACCTGTGATTGCTAATTACGTAATTATATTTTTTATTTCAACACGTTATGGTGTGTTCCACACATTAAATTTTGGTAGGTTACATTTTATTTATACTTATATTTTTGGGTCAGTAATATTAATGGAATTATTCACGGTTACATGTTTAATACATACGTAGAACGCAAAGGTCAATTTTTATGTCGTTTGTACGATTATTATTAATATTTATATGTAATTCTTTATGAGGTTTGCTATATGCATGTTTCCTTATTCTATTATAGCTTTTTACCACATACGCATATAACTTCAAATAAACAACTAAAATCGGACACATTTGAAGCGTTGGGTTATTACTTCTGTAACAGACAGAAGACATTGACATAAAGGAATGATCAAGAAACAAGAAAACGTTTATATCAATAACTCTTGGTCTTCGATTTCATATATCCAATAAAGTGATTGTAGTCCTCTACCATCATAGTACCATGCCAAATAATGCAGCACCAAACAATAGACCAACGTTCTATAATGTCACTAATCGGCATTTGGGTTTTTTGAAAAATGCTTTTTGACATTTTCGGAATAATCAAGTTCAATGTAACATAGGCATATTTGTTGTAAAATCAACCATATTGATATCTTCACGTCTTTTTGAATTTACAAATTCCATTTATCTGAACACAGAAAACACAAGCTTTTTGGATCTTTATGATAAAGTTTATGCATGGGTTAGTAGTAAAATTCACAGTCCTGGAACCATCTTCACATACATGCTTGTGTTTCATACGCTGGCAAAAAAACAACACAACCAAACTAGAACACAAACAACAACGATACAAAATAAGTTACTAAAGAAGCACATAAAGAGAGCACTGATTATAAAATTCACTATTTTTGGACGAAATCTGAATACATGTATAACAAAATAGTATTTGATGGTGTGGTTCAAGTACTTTTGCAGAACATGATTAAACCTTTTATTTTTGAAACGTATTAAATTTGGCAATGGTATGTTTATCATTTCGCCGACGAAGCCGACCTCATCATAAAATAAAAGCAAAACAAAGACTGCCAATGAGAGGGGTGCCGACACGCTACATCGGAGCATTAACGTTCGAACGGCAAGGCTTGACAGTTCAGCGATGAATACTGCAGTTATCGGGCTAGTGTTTATCAAGTAGTTTAGATTCTGTTTAGAGTTTTTTGCGTAAGACAGATCGTATGCAAGACTGGTCGCTTCAGACTCAGCCAAATGTCGAGTTAGAAAATGGTATTTCATACTTGACAATGGGGATAGAGGAACAAATTTAGCATTAGAGACAAGTGATAAACAGATGCTGATAATGATACAGTAATAAGGAAAATATAGATAGTTATTCCGTGTCTTTTTATATCATCTAAAAACTATGCACAGGAAACCGCAGATACTACAAGATATTACAAGGACTTTGGAACTGAGCCAGATGCATTTTCTTCTTTAAGTAACTCAATCATTCTGAGTGCATTACGGTGTCTTAACTTATATCTTCCTGGGGAATGTCGATTGAAGCCACGTGGCAGACTGTTAAATTTTATTTATCTCTTTAAATTTTCACTTAAATAAATTTGATACCGTTGCCAATTTTTGTGCATGGATCTAATGTATGTGTTCATGTTGCTCAACAAATCTTGTTTTGAAGACAACATACTAATAATTCATGCATGTGTGTTGAACTATTGTCAAATGACAAAAGCGATAACCAGACAATAACCTTCATTGCAACGAAATTCTCATGTGTTAGTTTTGAACGTTTCATTTTATTCGACATAAGCATATGAAAACCTACATATTCTGAAATATGCTAAACATGACATAACATTTTACAATTGCTTAATGTTTACAACCTATGAGATGAAATCGTGCGCCATTGAATACCAGGGCACGTTTCTGATGCGACGTGAATCAACATGCAGTCAACCAATTACGCGAATTCGAACACGCAACGAATCCAAAAGAGTTCAGTTGTACCATTTTTAAAATTTATTAAAAATGATACATGAAAAAATCACACTTTTTAATGTATTTAAATAGAAAAAAAAATCTAAAAAGGTATATGCCTGCACAATTTTACAAATTATCACGATTTCCGTTTCTATATAATTCTGTTGCATTTGTCAGACCTGCCATGTCATGTTTTTTTTTTAATTTTTATAAAAAAAACAATGCATTAAAATGTTAAAATTTAATGAAAATTTGAAAAGAGAACATTAAAAGATCTTATCAGTTTGAAACTCGATGAAATACGTAAAACATAAAATACATGTGGTAAAGTATTAAAATAATATCACCTATTTGAACATGTGACACTCTTACCAAATTAATATTCCATATACTAAAAATTCAAAACCAAAGAAGTAGATTACAATATAGATAACTAAGTCGTTGCAAAATAAAAACGATTTTTATATTAAAAACATTTTTGTTGTTTCATTTGACCAAGGACTCTCTCTCTCTCTCTCTCTCTCTCTCTCTCTCTCTTCTCTCAGCAACACTTATCAATATAAGTTGTTTTTTGTCATTGATTTCAAGGTTATCCGTATCTTAAATCAGTAACTCATCATAAATCACAGTATATCAGTACACGATAGTAATAAATGATGAGTATTTGTGTTCTATACCATTACACAGAATTGATATGGTAGATGTTTGTATCCGTTTGTCCTTCAATGACCTACCCGTCTGTAGACGTATAAACCTTAGAGACTGAAATGTCATAACAATGACACAAAATAAACAACTTTGAAATAGACCCACGTCTGTAGAAGTAACCCTTCAGACTTGTAGCTGTAAAATAAACCTTGAAATGTAACTTTGAAGGAGAAGCAATTTTAATGCTAACCGCTTTTATAGTAACACAATCTACAAACACAAAACTCGTTCCAGTAGTAAACTGTCTAGTAAATCTAACAGACTGATAGCTTACGGTAAAATAACCTCTTAATGCCATAACACTGCAAGCTAAAAGTCTAGCGTTCCAAATTCTAAAGAAATATAAACTTTTAGAGGCCAAGTTTATTTACATGTGTTTTACTTCATGTACTTGCAGTTGTCAATTTACTTCAATTATATTTTCTGTTTCCATACATGTCAGGATTTGAAGATACTTCGAGAAGTGGCCAATTCTGTCTCTTCGTGAACCTACTCCTCTACAACTCGAGGAAGAATCACTTTTTATATTTACCACTCTTTATCGTAATTAGTGCGACCAACAAACGACGTTTTGTAACTGATGCCAATGAAATGGACACTTTGGAACGCAAGAAGGGCTGATGCAGATATTCGACAAAATTTGTGGGTGAGCTTGCAACTTGCAAAGGAGGTGCAAAATTGGTCAAAATGGCGAAATGTAAAAAATAAAATACAATAAGGAATTACAATTTCTGGGAATCGCCAATTTGACTTCCAAATAAAATTCAGGGTTAACAACAAGTGTATAATAGTAGTCAGTGAAGACAGCTTCAAGTTTCAGCAAAACACAAGTAAAAAGAAGAAATTGCAAGATAAACATGTAATTATTTTAAACATATTTAATGATAACCCTGTTTTTTTTAAAACTGTTTAAAATAGAAGAAAAATGCAACAACAAAACATGACAACCAGACAACATCCAACGGACCAAGAACAGAGCACAATACAAGGTAATGATAAAACGACCCATACACGTCAAAGACAAGACAAAAAACTTATGCTATCTGTTTTATGGTAACCAGTGTCTTCAAACCTAAAACTGTATCAAATAGAAGAAAGAATGCAACAACATGTACGTTGCAACAGCCAATGGAAACAAGAACACATCTTAACACAGGTTAATGAAAAAAAAATAAAACAAAACAGTACAAAAATACAAAGCATAAAAGAACATAAATATGTTTAACAATAACTCATGGCCATTAAACCGCTTTTAGAACATGTGCATGAAACCGCATTTGATGTATTACACTCAGTTTGTATCTGAGCCAGAAGACATTTCTGGCTTATGTAATATATTTTTTGACATACAACGGTGTCCGAACATGTGTCTTTAGGTCAAAGCTTTGACGTAAGAAAGCGTTTTTATTAATCTCATGTTTTGTATTTCACCTTTGATATTGTATTTATACTGTGGATCAGGTAGAACGAAATTGTTTTCAGAGATAATCATTCAATTTTTCAATTTTCTACAGTTTGCTGAAGAGTGCAATACCCGATCGTTACTATTATATTTGTAATGTCTAATACTAGCATATAAAGTAGAAAGAAATGCAACTGAAACCCTGCATTTGACAAAAGTTAATACAACCAAGAACACTACACAGCGCAAGAAAATAGCAAAACAGTCAAACAAAACAAGACAAGAAGACCTAATTCGATCCGTCAGGTCGTACATATCACTTCATCCTATATAATAACTTCTTGAAAGGTTCATGTCTTGTCTAAAGTTTATTATACGGAAGTGTTTAGAAAATCTTCATACTTTTGTATTTTGCTTGCAACGCAAGGGGAGTTTAGTCACCTTGCTATGGAAAGCCTGTGTTGAAATATCAACATCTGTCAAAGCTATGTCGCAATTTGACAGTTGCCACAGTAGGCAAGAACATGATATTTGCAACAAAAACGTGAAGAGTAATCAAGAACACATGAAAACATTGTAACGTAGAACGCTTCAGTTGGTTAAGATGAGGACCAACAGCATGTCACAAATTGGCAATAGGCGGAGTCATGAACATGTCAACAACGTTGTAATATTTATTCTATTATACCGATTGTTGGTGTTTAATACACTGTGCAACTAAAGTATATTGAATTGAAAATCATAACAGTCAGCTGTGGTCTGTAAGCAACTTGAGACGCTTGTAACATTAATCATACGTTTAGCGTTTTCCTGATGTAGGCGTTCGAACCGCATACGCAGTTTTTCTGTGCATGCGACATTTCTCGTAATGTCAACCGCTCACGTAATGTCACCCTGTGACGTCAGATTTTATGAAATCCGAGGATGACATTAAATTTACCCTTGGAAACGCTTATTAACCATATAAATTTCGAGATATGTACAAAAGTTATAATAAAACAAGTTGTTAATGACTGAACTTTAATTGGCAACAGAATAGCCACACCAGTATATAATATGTCACAAAAACATGAAAAAAGACAGAAAGCATGCATAAAACTATAGCAACAAATCGTCGTCAGAAAAAAGAAACTTATGCCAACGACTTAGGTGGCTGATATAGTAGAACCATGACCTTGAGACGAAGACAGCTAAAATAGAAATGCCTTGCAAACGGGAACCAAACCGAAAAAAAAACCCAACAAAAGGGCTGCTTATCAAGAGAGTCTATTATAAGTATGAGCCTTATCGAATCCATAAGATACAGGTCATAAATCATTATATTCAGAGAGGATTTTTTTCAGAGTATAACTAAGCTGGTAATTAAAATTATCAGCACTGGCGTTATATCATTTTTGTCTGTTGCTCACTTTTCAAGTTCACTCACTGTTTTGCAAAATCACTTAACCTGTTACCCCTACAAAGTTTTGGTACAGTCAAAAGTTACACGTACTTGTATATACAAACTGACATACCATTGCAATATTAAGGTGTAAATTAGTAAATATATATTTTATCTGTTGGTTCGCCATCTGTTATTATCAAGCGGATCGAGTTTCAAATAAAGATATACCATTATCATCTATAAGCCATTAACCAGGAAAATAAACATCAATAATGTGACTATATGGTTCATCTTCTTATAGAGGTTAAGTGTTTAAGCAATAATGGAACCATTAGAAGTAATTTGACAAATGCATTGATAGATGAAATATGAATGGAATGGAGAAATTGTGCTTTACGGTCCAGTCAAGATTTTTCATTTGAGGAGGAGGATGGGTGGTGGTGGGGTGGAGAAAAGCAGAGTGGTGTAACGAAGAGCATTTAACTTCGGCAAGCCAACTAATGCTCTAAACCACTGGTTTACGGATCAAATTGCCTCTCGCCGTCAAGGTCTTAGAGTGGAAAAGTTTGTTAGTTGCTGCTCGAATGTTTGCCGAAGATCGTTGTTCTCCAGGTAATCCGGTTTTCTCCACCATCCATGACATGAACGGCTCGATATGTATTTTTTGGGCTTGAAACACCATGAATCAACTGTCATCAATTTGATATCTTTATATTCCAAACGTTACATATACTGGTTATATATAAAAGCAATGTCATTATAATGGGTAATGTCGCCGATCTTGTATGAAGAGGGGTATTGGTGTTTTGCGCCCAAGTCAAGATTCTGTCACATATAACGGAACGGTCAGTTCAATATTGGTGGAGGAAACCTGGAATTCCGGAGAAAATAATCGGCAAGCGAAGTTTCTCCCACGAACTAGGATCTGTCTGAGTAGAATTCGAACCAAGGCGGTCATAGGTACTTTTATCTGCATGTGTGTGCTTTAGTCCATTTAACAACCATCAGTTAAATCATATAGTTTGTAATAGCAAAAGTGCAGTCAAGTACAAGAGAAAACCATCGAATTAAAAAAGAGATTAGACAGGGAAAACATATACCGGCTTCATTGATGATAAAATTTCATTTTAGGGTAAACACAAAAAAATGGTTGTGTGCATCTTGAGATCCCAACCTGCCCAATAATTTTGTATTTAACAACAATTGATATCTAAAATATCTCCTGTCCTATAAAAACACGGGGAGATATATTTTCCAAGATAAAAACAGTATTTTTGCTGAAAAACACTTAACTTTAGCAGAATGGTGTTTTATGTGAAGATTTCCATTTAGTGCCAGACTTAAACATGTATAATAATTTCAAGGCCGGATAGAAGTGTATAAACACGTAGAAATCTACAGTATTCCTCAAGGTGACGTGGGTAACTCTTACCGCCCCACCCTTTCTTACAGACCTTATCTATGTTATATAGTTATATTATAAGCACGTAGAAATCTGCAGTATTCCTCAAAGTGGCGTCGGTAACCTCCCCCACCCTGTCCCATCCTTTCCTACAGACCCGATTCATGTTATATAGTTATGTATAAGCACTTTGGAATCTGCAGTATTCCCCAAAGTGGCGTCGGTAACCTCCCCCACCCTGTCCCATCCTTTCCTACAGACCCGATTCATGTTATATAGTTATGTATAAGCACTTTGGAATCTGCAGTATTCCTCAAGGTGGTGTAGGTAACCTCTACACTTTATTTCTATTACTACAATTACATCTACGTGTACGTCTTGTTGTAGTGCTCTACGCCGTGCCAAAATTTAATTAAGATGAAACCTTTGAACAGGTGCGTTCATATAACATCAATCAAATGTACCATTCTGTATTCACTTTGTTCTTTACTTTCATTTACAATGGTACCATATCATCTTCAATGTCTTCATCGCAGACAGTATATCAAAAACAAACATGCCAATCCATGTCTAAACCACAATCCCAAAGTGAAGGTGAAAAACTTTTAAGCTGGTATATCAGATTAAACTTCCAACAGGGAAGTGAAGCATAGGCATTATTGTCTGGTCCTGTGGTTAAATGGTATAAAACACCGGTCTAAAGACCACAGTGACTCAACGCATAGAGGTTCATCGCAGACAACTTGTTTAAATACATTAGAACTAGACTGCACTATTGTCTGGTTTGGGATTAGAGCACTGTGGTCGAGTGGTAAAAACACTGGTCTAAAGATCACAGTGACTCAACGCATAGAGGTTCATCGCAGATAACGTGGTTAAGTACATTAGACATAGACTGCACTATTGTCTGGTTTGGGATTAGAGCACTGTGGTTGAGTGGTATAAAACGCCGGTCTACATATCATAGCACTCTCACCGCATACAGTACAGATTTGAGGCATAGACTGCACTATTGTCTGGTCCGGGATTTGAAAACTGGTCCAGTGGTATAAAGTTCCGACTTACCGATCCAGTGCCTTCGAATCCCACTGATCACGACATATACTACTAGCATTTCAAAAACATTAATTTTGTCAGTTCGCTTACCGAAGGAAGGGATTTTAACATTTTTGTAAGAAAATACATTCTTTTTAGTTAAACAGCAAATATTAGTATTCCGAAACATTTAAACACAAACTACATACATGTAATGCCACTCAGTGCAAATGAACCAGACAGTAAAAATTACATACGTATTTTCTAAAGAATACATTGTAGTGTGATGAAGGACGAGTTTTAAACATTTTTACCAAAATACAAATATATTTAAACCTATAAATTATGTCTTGATTTGCTTAAATATGCAATTAATCCTAATTTTCATACAAAAATAGAAAAAAAATGTGACTCAGTGAAAAAGGGTCAACAGAACTCTAAAGAATACATTTAAGTAGGATGGGGTACGAGTTTTTTTTTTTTTTTTTTTTTTTTTTTTTTTTTTTTTTACAAAAATAACATCTAAAACGATAAAATCTTCTAAATTTACGTAACTATGTATTAATCATCATTTCTTTTTGGTTCTGGAATTCAAAAATAGCTATTTAGTTAAACGCAAATTGTGTATTTACGCTACCTGGTGAAAAAACTGACAGAAGAGGTTGAATACGATTTTTCAAACAAAATGTATTTTAGTAAGATGGGGTATGGGTTTTTGTCGATAAGTTATGTCTTGGTTTGCCTAAACGTGCAGTCGTACTCATTACTTTGTGTCGCTGGCTAAACAAGACACAAAGTAAAGCACATAGGGCCCAGACAGAAAAGATTGAATACGAATTGTCTAAAGAATACAATTTAGTAAGATGGGTATGCGTTTTTACCACTTAGGTCTGGGTTGGACTAAACGTGTAATGATACTCGTTTAACACACACTTTGTACACACCGTAGGCAGTCAGAATAAGACCCAGACAGAAAAGGTTGAATACGATTTTTAGAGAACAATACATTTTAGTATGACGATCGAGGTACGCGTTTTAACGATAAATTGTTTCTGGATTTTGATATCCATTTCGTTTTGGTACTTGTTAAAGAAAATGGTTAGTAAAACACAAACTTTGCACATATGGTACCTAGCTATAGTGAAAAGAACCCACACAGAACAGGTTGAATACAAATTGTCTAAAGAAACAATTTTAACATGACTAGGTACCAGTTTTAACGATACATTCTGATTCTCATTTCGTTTTGGTTCTTGTGTTACAGAAAGTGATAAGTTAAACACAAACTTTGTATAAACGCTATACCCAGCGAAAAGAACCCAGACAAAGATTTTGTACAGGATGGGGAAGTTCTATAGAATTTATTCTTATATAAAACTTACCGTTTTAACAATTTCCAAACAACTACATATAATTCCGATCCATTAAACAAATAATATACAACTATATAGAATGAACAAGATTCTTCTTCCTCTGCCAAAATGATGGCGGCAACTTTTTACATCCGAAAAAAGAACAATTCGTCTAAACGCAGTCAAAACACTAGATGAATGATTTAGACTGACTCTGTCATGCATGCATGTGCGGGAACGTTCTTACTATCGAGTAGACGATATCCTTAACATCCAGAAGTAAGTTCGGATGCTATTTTTAGAACAGATATAACTTTTACTTCTCCTTCAAAAGATTTTGGGGAGGAAAAGTTTTTTTGGTAAAGGAAATGCAGTTTTATTGACATATCATTTTGTGTGTTTGGTGATATTGAATTCTTGTGTTTGTATTCAAAGAAATAAAAAGTTTTTTGAACTTTTGAAATAAGTGGAAGTATGTAGCACACCTAGATATTATGTGTATTACATGTTCGTGCGTGCTGTTGATTGAAATCAAATCACATGTTATCTTTACAAAACTGCACGGCATGGGGTTATAATTGGGGATGTTGTAGTCGGGTTGTGCAGTATTCCTGCTTTCAGCTGCGTTTTTTGTTCTTTGAGCTTGTTTTGACTCTTTGACTGTTTACAGAAATATTAAGTGAACCCATATCCCAAAAATATTTTAGTCATACTTGAAAATGAATATCTAATAAACATTAGTATCTTCAAGTAATAAATTAAAGCAATTTTGTGACCAAACATTCAAACGACAAGTTATAAAAAGTTTTTATTTTATTGCCCTAGATATAGCACAAATGCATATGTTTACAGATACCAATTATATGGATACATCAGAGTAAAAACAATATTGTGACTAAATATTCAAACATTAATGTATAGTATTTATATTCTTCCGATGAACCCTCCCCTCCCTTGTGTTTTACTTAATTTTTAAGTTTTCATCAGTTTTCACAAATTTTTGCTTTACTTTTGGGATCGTGATTTGAACATCGGTAATAAATGATTGTGGTTGACTTTAGGGATTGTGATTCGAACATGGTTGGCATGTTTGTATTTGTCTTTTGATATTATAATAAATTTCAACATGGATTTGACTTTAGGAATTGGTATATGAACATGGAACAGCATGTTTGTGGTTGACTTTTGTAATTGTGTTTTGGACATGCCATCACTATGTTTGTGGTTGCCTTTTGGGATTGTGATTTGGACATGTTTGTAGGTTTTTTTTTGTTTATTTTTGTTTTGTTTTGTATTTTTTTTGGGGGGGGTCGTCATTTTAAACATGGACCGGCACGCTTGTGTTTGATTATAAAGAAAATAAGTCAATTGTATATTAAATACCAAGATACGTATACATTCTTCAAGCATTCGGTCCCCACGTTTTATCCATTGTCAATGTTGTGTTAATTCTACTTACATGTCACGGAGCAATGGAGGAAAGTAAGAAAAAAAGACAGGAGTCACAATAATCTAGGAACGTTCCAAGGTCAAGGTATCTAACTTAATTCTCTGATCATCCCATGACCACAGAAACTAAGTTACAGTGAAATATGGCCATTTTTGCAGCTAGCACGTTCTTTACATCCAAAACAAACCGCAGCAAAACAGAACAAAGGAAATAAAAAACAAAATATAAAATCATGCATGCATCATTGAATCATGTACCAGACGCCGGTCAAGTTACTTAATTCAAAGTGTTTTATCTGAATGATTTAGGCATCATGGCGCTCATACAATGTTTTTTTAAATCTAATAATCTCGAGTGTCTTTCATAAGTTTTAACTTTCTTTCTGTGACTTTGAACAGATTTTATCAATAATGATTTACAGGAATTATGCTTTGTTTTATAATATTTGGCATGCAAAATATCTATACGCAGGGCTGACGTCATCATTGACGTCACAACTAGATTTTTATCAACTACAACTACGACGCTCACAAAAATCTTCAATTAGGATCATACTGATTTTTTGAAGAAGATTTTTTACAAAGTTAATTTACACTCGAGCGATGATGATCAAGAATATCGGTCTAAATTTATACACGTGTGTTATCTTAATGCACATGCCGATCTATAAATAGTAACATAAAAAACGTTAATCCCCTACAGCATTCCAGTGGTATATTTATGTCATAAATGTTGTTCAGAAGGCTAATCATAATGGCTTATCTCTATACCATCCTAGCTGATGTAGTCATCGGTTTGAATTCTAGTACTTAGAATTCTCTAGAGTTAGTCGATAGTATAAAATAGTATATATATAAATGTAATATTGAGGTTGAAAAACATCTTTATGGAGTTATTTGTAGAGTTTTCATGATAACATAAGATCTTATTTATTTTATTTTAATTTAATTCAATTAATTCATTAATGAAAAAGTAAGAGAAACATACCAATCGATGTCAAAATAACAAATTAGGTTAAACACATGAACTTCCATAAGGAAAGTGAGACCGGGTGTTCCGGAAGGGTAAGCACCTCCTGTTTAGCTAGCTACACCCGCCACGTGTGTAATCAAAATTGTGAAAGGAACATGGAGCTATGAGACGTCAATGTATCTAGGGCAATTCTTGACAAGCAGAAACATCAAACTTATCAACAATACTCTGATGACGGCCATAAAACTTTTTGAGGGCCTTGATAAGCTTAGGCTAGTAAAATTCTTGGGTCAACAATTAATTTGTAAGCAGTTTGCTTCATTGTATAAAGTTCCCGTGTATCAATTAAAATTGCGAAATTTCCAAGTTTATTTATGTTGTAAATGTTATTGATTAATATTGTTATATTTTAGAATATGATTGCATTTTGATATATATTCACAACGTCAAAATGTTTTATTTTGAAGCTGATAAAGGTAAAACAAATTGCTTTATTTCCTTTTGATACAGACAACTTTAGAACAAGGAACTTTGCTTAATTAAAAAACATTGTTAGATTTACTCCAATGTGCCACAAATATCTATTTCTATCGTAGAATATCTGAAATTTTTACAAGAAGTTGATTTCGAAATTACAGATATTTTCTTATAAGAATCAGTCTTTAAATCTTTTGTCCTGTGTCATTTAAATCTGTCAAATTTTAAATCTCAATAACTGTGTGTGTGTGTGTGTGTGTGTGTGTGTGTGTGGTTACGCTTAGTTCTGAAGACCGCTAAAAGATTATACCACTTGTATTTAGTTTTATCAAAAATGTGTATTAGAAGTGCCAAAAATTGTCAGAATTTGCTATGTTTAATTTAAGAAAACTTTTAATTAAGAGTTATCGTGAAATCGGGACCTGCACTTGTACACCCCCTTTTTGAGCCCCTTGCGTGTATTCGAGGAATGCAGGAAGAGTTAGGTATATAAGTATTACACATTAAGATCAAAGATCACTATCTGCTTGGTCTGACTACTAATTCACTTACTGTCTGCATCACACATAGATCTCAAAGTCTTTATCAATATTTACTACCCACACTTTTGGGGGTCATGTACATAGGGATAGGTTTTTTTAAGAAAGCGAATTAGTTTGGTATCATTTAAGCATGGAATCTGATTTTCATAAAGGTCATTGAATAAAGATGGGTAAAGTTAGCTACTAGTAACTGGCTACTTGTAGAAGAAAAGTTAGCTACTAGTAGCCAGTTACTTGTGGAATAAAAGTTAGCTACTAGTAGCAAGTTACTTGTTAGAAAAGCAGTAAATTACTTTGAAAAAATATCATCTATTTACTACACATAACTACCTACTAACGAATTAGATTTTATGGATCAAAACTTCCGCAAAATTACGAACGATTTCTTGTACCACAAATGTAGTACCGATAATTTTGCATGTAGATAACATTCCAAACGAGTGGCTGGGTATTTATTTTTAAGATATTCAAAATTCAAGCATATCATGATGAAGTATATTCAATTCTGCATCCATTGATACCAAATATTCTAACATTTGAGCTTCAATACGCACAGATACGCTTCCACAAACGGGACGGGGGGATGCAAAAACGGGTAGGTTCAAGTGTAATTTCTATGATTTTTCACATTCAGGACGAGTAGCTGGGTATTTATTTTTAAGATATTCAAAATTCAACCATATCATGACAATGTATATTCAATTCTGCATCTATTGATACCAAATATTCAAACATTCAAGCTTCAATACGCTTAAATACGCTTCCACAAAGGAGGGGGTGAGTTTACGGGTAGCTTCTAATGCAATTTCTATCAATTTTCTCATTCGGGACGAGTAGCTGGGTATTTTTGAATATTTGGTATCGATGGATGCAGAATTGAATATACTTCATCATGATATGCTTGAATTTTAAATATCTTAAAAATACATACTTTTCTTCTACAAGTAGCCAGTTACTAGTAGCTAACTTTACCTATCTATTGAATAACAACCTCAATGGAGACTTAATTTGTGAAGCGATTTACTCCTGAAACCCATTCTCACTTCTCTGATGACGTTCACATGTCTTACCTGACTTGTCAGTTCCTGAAGTTTTTACTTTGCTTCTGGATTGTGACTCGGACATGGATTAGTATGTTTGTTTTTGTTATAATTAAAATAGAAAACGCGTGCTTAGAAACAACCAACAAACGAAACCAAGACAAGGAAGCAGTAAAAAAAAGAACGAAAATAAAACATATCAAACATATATTGGGGACATTGATTATAAAGCTTCCGACAACTTCCTACTTTTGACAGGCGTTGGCGGAAATGTCCAATGAGATGGTTATAGAACTACAGTGAAACATGTCTATAAAAGCCACCCAATGGAACCAGTAAAAGTGACCTTTGTAGGCAGTTGGTCTTTATATACAAGTTCAGATACAATTGTGATACAATTCTACAGGTGGTCCTCATATAGAGGTGGCCTTTAAGGCAGGTTGGGCTGTATTAAACTACCATCGAGCATCCTCTTATTTTACAAACAACGCATATTTAGAAATAAAACAAAACCTTATTTTACCAAACAAGCATGATCTATAGTAACACATCCCTTTTATCAATATATTACAAGGCTTAACATATGCAAAATATATGTCATGTACTACCTTATAATTTTTGTAAATAATACAGTTCAAAAGTAGCACATGGAAGATATAATGATATCTCAAACTCGAGAAGCTTTGCGCGAAATTACAAACCTGCATCGAGCTTTAGCTCCGTTACTAATAGAATCTTACCCTGTTACCGGTGTATGATTCTATTATTAAGGGTAATGTAAGTAGGAAAATTCAAGTGAAAACCATTTGGTTGAAATGTGTGAAAGAGGAATATAATAATATAACATACACAAGGGTGAAGATTTATAAATAAAAATAAAGTAGGAGTTGATAATTTAAGAGTTTATAAAATATTTGTTGCATTTTTTAAAGAAAATTGTGCAAAAATACACGTGTTGGGGGAAAAAGCTTACACCTTGTATAACGAATTAATTTTAAAAAATGAAAAGATATTAAGATAGTCAACATCATAGAGCAGTGCAAAGGGCCAGAGTTTGTTAAAGAAATACGAGGTTTTTGAAAACCCGACAATTTACGGTGGAGGTTTTCTATGATTTGTTTTCCTGTTAAAAATGCGTGTACAAATGGTCCAAGTAAATTGTCAATTTTCTGAAATTCATCTGGATGTAACATCTACTCCATATCCATATTTAAATGTCGAGATAGATAATCTGCCTCTGTGTTGTGTACACCAGGCAAATGGTATGCACTAACCCACAGATTTCTATCTTTACACCACAGCCACAACTGTTTTGTTAAATTGTTCAATTCTGCAATGCGGCCCCCCCCCCCCCATTTTACAAACATACTTTACAGCCACTGAATTATCCATATATAATCGAATATGTTTGTCCGCCAAGTGTGAACAAAACCGTTGTAAAGCTAAAAAAGCAGCTTTCAATTCTAAAAGACCAACATAATCTTTAAAATCCTTTACTGTAATTTGTATGTTAATAAATATAGCCAGCCAATTTTATCATCATTTTTCTTTGACAATAGAGTACCAATTTTAATCATGAGTTGTTCATGAGACATTGAGTTATCAAATGATGTAACCGCTAACCAGGTGATTTAACTTAACGTCATTAAGACTGCACAGAAACAATTGGAAAACCCAAAATAGTTATGAAGGGACTTTCTAATTAATGTTGGCGAGGTTACATAGACATGTACCTTACAAAAGACGTTAGATGCTCTGCGCGAAATTACAAACCTGCATCGAGTTTTAAGCTCCGTTAAGGGTAATATAAGTAGGAAAATTCAAGTGAAAACCATTTGGTTGAAAAGCGTTAAAGAGGAATATAATAAAGAAATTACATACACAAGTGTGAAGATTTATAAATATCGACTTGTTTGCATCAAAAGTGAACACTCATTTACCTATTTATGTGTCTTATGTGCCAGATAGAGAAGCTTTTGCTATTGATGCATTTTCTTTAATTTGGAACACTAATACATTTTATTGTTGTTTTCCTTCTTTTAGTGTACTCGGACGTGTATTGCGAAAAGTTCAGGAGGATCAAGTGGAAATGGTATTAATTGCACCAATATGGACAACCCAGCCATGGTTCCCAATCTTACTGGATCTGATATCGTCACAGTCTTACATTCTGCCGAAACATCCACAATTATTGGTATCACCAACAAACAAATCAAAGCAACATCCGTTAAAAAATTAAGAATAGGAGTGTTCCACCTCCTGTCCAGGAACTACTGCAAAACTTTCACATACCGAAAGAATTTTCAGACATCATCATGGATTCATGGAGACTAATATTGGAGCTATCTCCAAAGATGAACAAAGGAAAATTAATCCAAGTGTAAGCAAAATTATTCAGTTTCTCCAACATTTGTTTGATAGTGGACTTTCATATAGTGCGATTAATACACTGTCTAATGTGTTAGCTTTATCTGTTTCTGGTAAAAATATTAGTGTAAATATTGGTGAATATGTATTAGTTAAGAGATTTATGAAGGGTATATTTACTAGGCGTCCTGCTTTGCCCAGATATTGCTCCACTTGGGATGTTACAGTAGTATTAGAATATTTGAAACAATTTACACCTGTAGAAAGTTTATCTTTAAAATATTTAACTTTTAAACTAGTTATGTTGTTAGCATTGTTATCAGGACAAAGAGTACAAAGTCTTCATTTAAATAATGTGAATAACATTGAGATTCAGGGTAATAGACTTCGTATTCACTTTGGAGACTTGTTAAAACAATCTCGTCCAGGTTTTCATGTTTCACATTTAGATTTTGAACAATATGATGAAGATGCTAGTTTATGTGTAGTAAAGACAATGACAGCATATATTCACAGAACTTCTCAACTTAGAGGCTCTGTAACTAAATTATTCATCAGTACGAAACCACCACATCACGATGTAACATGTGCCACTATCAGTAACTGGTTGAAAACTGTGTTAAACAATGCTGGAATAAACACACAGTGTCCGTGCTGCCGCGAGTAGTAAAGCTAAAGAAATGGGTTTACCTATTGAAACCATTATGAAATCAGTGGGCTGGTCCTCGGACTGTAAATTTAAAAAGTTTTATAACAAACATATACAAACAACTACCACTGTTAACAGTTTTAGTAATTGTTTATTAAGGTCAGTTACATCTGTATGATATTGAAGAAATACCTCTGCATTTATTTGATAACAAATATCCTACTTTTGTGGAATATGCTATATTGATGACAGAGTATCATATACATGTATACATAAAAGATTATGATGTTGAATTTTTTATATGAATTTATCTATTGTCATTTATGTGTTTGTTATAATATAAGCATTTTATGACTATACACTATAATTTTCCAATCGAAATGATTGACTCTATAATCTCATTATCATCCCATTTGCATATGTTGTTTTAATAGAATGGATTAATTAAGCGAGACTTACCATGTAAATCGATGTTTGATTAAGATTCTATTAAAACAACTATATGCAAAGGGATGAAAATGCCCACCCTTCAAACCCAACCCTAGCTAACTACAGCTCAATCACTTCGATTCCTTTTTTGGGGTTTTATAATTATGCTCTGAAGACTGACCACTCACGTGAGCTCTACGTCATCTCATTTTCATCCCTTTGCATATAGTTGTTTTAATAGAATCTTCATCAAACATCGACTTACATGGTAAGTCTCACTTAATTAATCCATTTTACGCAACATAGTTTCGATTGGAACTTGGATATAACACGTAGTACTGTGTGTGAAATGTTTTATTTATTGAATGCATATTCGTTTACGCAGTGTCATTATTCAACTATTTAGTCTTTAACGTTGTGTTCATTGTGTTGTGATGTACTTAGAACCTCCAGCAATTTAAAAAAGGTACAATGTCATGTATTTAATGATTCAGATTCCAGCATTATCATGCATTAATGTTTGGCTATTGACATTTATGGATAATTAGAACTAAAGTATAGTTGTTATACGAAAGAATATTGTGATTCTTATTTTACATAAAAATTGTACTTTCCAATGTTTAATAAACTTCATATAATACAATAAATTCCACGACACAGCCTTCCTTTTGTCCACTTTTGTAGCAGCATGGATCGAGATATCTGCCTTTAACGAAAAGTTCCTTTTGGACGATGATAACACTATCAAAAAGTGACCAGTCATAGGTTTATATATTGAATTGATTTACACTTTAGGTTTGGATCTATATGAATGCCTGATGACAATGTACTGGTCCTTAGCTATGTGTAAAATGCAATAGTTATCCCCCTTTCTGTCGTAATGCATTAAGGAAAAGTTTTGTTTAAAAAAATAATAACCGTGTTTCCCTGAAACAAAGTAAGTATACTTATATAGTTAAACCCTTATTTCCTGAGAACAGTGACAATAAATGTTTTTATTGAAATCATTTGAGGTTGACTATGGCCTTATTTTTTGCTAGTTAAATAATGGAATGCCCATGATTATTTTTTATGAATTTATATAATAAATTTATGTATGCACAGAGTCCTTAATTATGATTGGTGTCTGCTATGTCATCTATCTTTGCATTACATATTCACTGTGGCAAAAATCGTCGTCTTAAGTGTATTGCAACACTGGCCAATACAATTTATTAGAAAATACTAGTAAGTTGCCACTTTTATCAAATCCATGAATTTATGCCTCGGTTTAAAAAAATAAAAATAAAAATAAAAAATAAAAAAAATGTTGCTTACCACTTTTAATGTGCTTTGACCAACTATGGGTAAAATTACCTTGGGTACAATACACATAGGATACGACTTCAAGTAGTCATTAAAGCCCCCTTACACCCATCCAAATAAGAAGGCGGAACAGACTACTTTCAGTTTCGTTGAATGTTTAAATGGCAACAGCAGATTGGAATCCTTTAGGCGATGTGTACTACAGGTGACAATTTAGTTTATGAACTGGTATAATTTATCGATAGTAAGATTATTGAATTTACCGGTGAAATTGGAAAAACCAATCACCTGACCAGAGGCTGTCATGACTATGTCAATCTACATAATTTGCAGTTCTGTACACCATTCTGAATATGCCATAACCTGATGACAAAGGTTATTAAATATGATCATAACAGCTGGTGTGCATATTTTTCTGCTTTGTACTAGTGCACTTTCGGTCACACAGAGCTGCCAGTCCTATTTTACCAAAATCCTTATACACTAGTCATTTGCCGGTCAGTCCCCTTCTTGGTGGGTTGGCAGGAATGCCATGTATATACAGGTCTGACACTCGTGTTGCATGTTAATTGCCAGCTCTGGACACAGGAACATGTAAATGTTATGGCAGCCCAGACTTGATGGATGACTGGGTAGCTGAATCGGTAGAGCATCCAACCAGTATTGGGAAGGTCTATGGTTTGAGTCCTAGTGGGGCACTCTACTGACTGAGCTACCAAGCCACCCATCATACCATACCCCCCCCCCCCTCTGTTTTCAATTTAACTGCCTTGAATAAAAAACCATCAGGTTCCATCCTTGCACTAACCTGTTGGTTTGCCACTTCCCAGGGTCGGACAAGACCTCAAATGTAACAGGAAAGGGAAAAAATGCAGCAGCTAAATTTTGACTTGAACTCGGGACCTTCCCAATACTAACAGGATACTATACAGATTGAGGTACTCAGCCATCCATTGAGGCCTGTCCGCTGCACAGGATCAAACTAAGGACATACTACAGACTTCTAACACTATAGATGAGTGCTCTACAAATTGAACTGACCAGATATCAAGAGTGATGCCCCACTGCTTAATTATCCAGATGAGGTCCTAATCACATCATTGCCTAATTGCCTCTACATCATGAAAAAGCAGCCTCGTTTCTCATTGACATAGATAATTGGATAGGTACAAATTTTTAACTTCCCATATAGCTGGTGGTGCCTCATTAAAAGTTAAATGATATTGACTGGGACATGGTTACCAAGCCCATATATTGTAAACTGTATTTTATATTTATATATATATATATATATATATATATATATATATATATGTGTGTGTGTGTGAGTGGAAATTTAATCTCACCCATTCTTGTGTCAATTACAAGGTCTTGTCATTATTTCTGAGGGGTGAATTTTCGCGATTTTTTCCAATTTGCAAAAATTTCCACCACACAAAAACAAACCATGATTACTGTATCGCATCCACTCACTGGATTTCAAGTATTAAATTCCCCATCAAGATTTCATAAATAACCGTGATGCTATTTTTTATTTACATTCATTCCAATATTTATTATTGCAGGAAAACAGAGCTGTATTGTATGTTGTGGAGTAACATAATTGACCTTGACAAATTTTCAATTGCTGCAGCTCCACATGGTGGCCCCATAGGTAAAAAATATAAATGATGTAATTGTATGATTATGCAGAGTTATTAATTTCTTATCTTGATAATATAAATTAAATAAGAGGAGAGAACTCTATAATTTCTTCTGCTGCTGTATTGAATAAGGTATAACATTTAGCATGTAAACAGGAGGTGAAACAATTCACCTAGTTACGGCAAATGGTAGCAATGAATAAAGATTTTACTATATGACAAATGGTGTCAGTAAATCAAGGTTTTGCCTTACAGCAGATGGTGTCAGGGGATCAAGGTTTTATTGTATGGACACTTAAATAGTTTTGAACTTCTCCTAAGAAATTAGCTCTGTTATATTCTATTTTGGTAACAATGACTAGGAAGAGGTAAAAATAATTTGTTTGGTGTTACCGTAAATGCCAAATGACTTTTACAGTGTATTGAGTGTTTAAAGTACAGTTAAACCTGTCTATAAAGGACAACAAAGGGAACCATTCAAAGAGGCCTTTATGGGCAGGTGGTCCTTCTATACAAGTTCAGTTAACATGAAAAAAAGAGCAATTGGGATAAAATTTGACTGGACTTTACAGGCTGATATATTCGACAGAATTGTACCATATAAATGGATAAACAGACAGTTAAAATGAAAAGGTCAAATTAGACAGATTTTTCCCATTTTGACTTATTTTGTTAATCAAAAGTATTAAAAATTCAGACTTTTTGTATGGAAATTGTACCAAAATCAAACACTTAACAATAAAAAAGTACCTAAATGGCAACCTTGCACACTTAAAATGTACCGATATGGACAAATGAATAAATTTGATTGGTCAGTCTGACTTCAAAAGCAGGTGGTCTTTATATAGAGATGTTCTTTAAGACTGTACATGTATTTGGTCTTAGTTAGCCAATTTACTAACATTCAGCATTGTTATATACAGCTCTGTTCAAAGATGATTCCAAAACAGCTAGGGTACAAGTATCCACCAAACCTGTCATTACAATATACACTGCCGCTGGACAGCAAGTCAGTCAAATGAGGGTGAGTATTCTTGATTATGAACCATTTGGTCCAAAGGACGACGCTTAGAATTTAAAACAAAATGCTAATCTTCAGTCAAAACTGAGGGGCCATATCCATGACTGAAATTAAACATTTTTGGACATGGATTGGTCTGTTTGTTTTTAGAAATGTCATTTCTGAAAAATAAAAAAAACAAAATATTTCTGAAAATTTGAAATATTTCAATTTCACACCTTTTAGAAATGATAAGCTTGGTAAAACAAACATCAACAAAAGAATCCCTTGATTAGATTTCATAATGCCATATGTCATACCAGTGTCCATGTTTATAAGTAAACAAGAAATTAAGATGACATGATTTCTTTTACTAATTTTGTGTCTTTCAGTACTTTTAGTAGTTTGATTTTACTTTCAAAGGACATGACACAAAGGTGGTATACATGTAGTTTTCTGTTTTAACTTGTACTTGTAATTTGGTGTATTTCAGTACTTTTCTTATTTTACTTTCAGTGGAACAGTAGACAGATCATTAAGATGGGATAGTTTTCTGTTTTCACTTTTACATGACATTTTGTGTATTTCAGTACTTTTCTTATTTTACTTTCAGTGGAACAGTGGCCAGGTCATTAAGATGGGATGGTCACATATGGAAGATATCATGTTTATACAAGATGATGGTGTGGTCTTGGTTTATGATTTATTCTTGAATTTTAAGCGTACTTTTGGTATGGGGCAGGTAAGGATGTTTTATTTATTTCCAATCTCCTCTCTCTCCTGCTCTTTCCTGTTGATAGGCCAAGTGATCCAAAGCACCTGCTGACAGATAACAGTTTCTCTCACTGCACAGGTTTGAATCCTACTGAGGCAGATCCTAGTATGAGAAAGTTTGTCAGTTCACTTGCTATGTTTCCATTCTAGTAACCAAAATCACCATTCACTTTTAATTTTTGAGAAATTCTTTCAAAAAGTTACATATTTTAGTGAATTTGTAAAAAACATATGTTAAAAAGGACAATATGTTTACAAATATTGAAAGTTGGCTACTAATGATTTTAAACATATGGAAACCTAGCAAAGGTTGTCAGTTTTCTGTGGGCACTCCACGTTCCTCCACTATTCCTGAAATGACCTGTAAGATATAAGTAAAGGAATCTTTGCTGGAGCATAAAACTTTATTTTTGTCCTCTACTCCGTTTATTATTTATCTTGAGCACCTTACTTTGCTATGCTCACCATCAAGGAAATAAGTAATGTGATTGGAAATCAAAGGGATGGCAGCATAAACCATTTTATCAGAAATCAGAATTGGGGACAGAACCTTGGTCTTTAAACTTAGAAAATACAAGTTCATGATTGGAAAGTGTTTATTCTGCTTTATTTCAGATGCAAATAACTATCTAAAGTTTGATTTTTTTTTTTTAAAAAAACTAGTATAAAATATTTTATTCTTCAGTGAGGAAGCAGATTTTGCATTTGCAGATTTTTGATTCTGTTTGAAAGTTTTTTAATTTGAGTTATAAAGTTAAAAAAAATCTATGAATCTTTTTTACTTTTTAAAGCTCTCCTGTTAAACTAATTGTGTTACTTGTGATTTTGTAGGAGGCTAAAGATGTGAAAGTGTTAGACTGTAAAGTGTTTAGTAGTTTCCAGGGGACTGGTATAGCTGTTTTAACCAGTACATACAGAGTATTTATAGTCAATAATGTAGATGATCCACGTATCAGAAGGCTGGCAGAAGTACCAGGTTTGTAAATGTTACGCTTTGTAATGGAAAGTCTGGTACCTTTTGCCTGTTCTTGGCAGGCCCCGGTTTCACAATTATTCCTTAGCTAAGATTTTCCTTAACTGAAATCTTGAAAAATTTCAAATCTTTATAATTTTGAAGATATTCAGGAACTTAAGGTGTCACTTTTAAGATAATTGCTAGAATTAAACATTTGCATTTAGTTTTGACAAAAATATTCATCAGCAGTTTCAAAAAGAGATTACCAAAATTGGCTAAATTTCAGTTAAGGAAAATCTTAGCTAAGGAATAATTGTGAAACCGGGGCCAAATCCCACATTGAGTTTTGAAAGTCCAGTACCCATGCGCAGTTATGTTATCAGAGAATAATCTGACACTGTGGTCCTCATAATTAAAAATGACAAGTCCATCAAACTTTTTCAGTTTAAATATTAAAAGTCCCAAAATGAATGTAAAAGCAAAAGATCCCAGCAGAAATTTGACACTGTGAAAATAAAGCAATATGTAGTATTTTTTTTACAAAACTGAACATTTTAGTCAAGAATTACTGACCGTAATCAAGTTGAAATATCTGTACTTAGTTACATATACACATGTACATGTTATTTATTTATCATTAGGATTGAACTCAAAACCCAGTAGTTGGACGATAATTAATTTAGATCGACAATCTAGAGCACTTGTCGCCAAAGGGAATGAACTCTTCTTGATTGATCATGGAGGACAATACCAATTACAGGTAAGGATTTTATTGTGCAACTGCTCCATGAATATACCAGGGGCTTGATTGGCAAGGGTCTAAAGCACAGACTTGCAGTAACTCTCATTGCCTAGGTTTAAGTCCCAATTTGGTGAATCCTGGTGTGACCAGCCTGAGCAGTATTCAAATTTAGGCAGTCAGAGGTTGTGTAATCTGAAAGTTATAGTTACTTACCACTTGGCCATTAAGGCCTTGAACAAAATAAGACAACTTAAATTATCTCTTTTGCCTGAGTTTAAGCACACACATAATATTTTAGTGTAAGATAAAAACTATAACATGGTGATGAACCAGTAAATAAGTTCTAGGGGAATTAACACCATGACTCCACCCCAATCCACACTTCTGGTAAAATCAAATATTGCCATTAAAACTTTATCTGTTTGTAGAGTAACACAATTTTCTACTTAGTGTTATAATTTACGAAATGGTTATTGCCCCATACGTGGCAACAACAAATGTGTTATTACCACATATTTTATTATTACAATTGTACATCTTATATATATTGGCTATATAATGAATGGTTTAAATCCATCAATTTAGTGATAATTGAAGTATAAATATAAGAATTTTTTATCATATTGGGTCAAACAATACATCATTTTGATAAAAAATGTAAATATGTTTTTAGATCCTCCATTACTATCAGATCGTCCATTTAAAACACCATTTGACGGATCGCCGGCCATGCCAACAATGTTCTGACAAAAGCCCGGAATGTTTGAATTCATACAAAATAAATGAAAACTCCATCTGAATTGTGCCATTAAATGACCTCACTTATACTAGTGCGTCATTAGTTGGCGTGATGTTGCTTTGGCACCGTGATGGCAGCCAGTGTCAGAACATATTGGGCATGGCCGGCGATACGTCAATTTTTTGGAAGGCTGTTTTTTTTACAAATCTCACTAAGTTAAGTATTTTATCATTTCAAATTGATTAAAATTTGGATTTCATTTTAAATTTGACTATTTAATCCTAATCAATCAATGTATGAAGTTGTATGCATATAATTATACAGGTATAAAAAATATGTGGTAATAACATTGGCCTATAATTTTATTTCAGACACCTGACATCCAAGCCGAAGTTACGGAGTATGTGGATATGGCAGTGTCGTATAATAACAAATATTTAGCTTTATTCACTGATAAAGGTGTGATATGGATCGGTTCTTCAGATTTACAAGTAAGTTAAAACATCTTTTCTGCTCATTTCCCACTCTCATTCCAAATAGGACAGAAACCCTTATTTTGTCCCTCTCTTTTCAAAGAAAGAGGGGAATATAGAATTCAAGTGCCAGTCTGATTGTCCCTCCACCCATTCAGACATTCTGTCTTCGCTCTATTACTTTCGGTGAAATCTGTATCATGGCTTCAGCTGTGTTTTGTTTACAATGACTGACCACATTTTATTCTGATAAAATTGTATTTGAGCGAAAGAAGTTGAATTTTCAACAAATTTACACCTTTGAGAATTATTTATTGTTCGAGCGAGCGGGGATATTCGAGCTATCGTAGTTTGAGAGATCGAGGTTTATTTACATATGATTTAATAGGGATTTGGACGGGACCGGCAGATGACTTCGAGTTATCTGGGGTATTCAAGGCATCGACGTTCGAGCGATCGAACTTTGTCACAGTGTAAGGTATTGTTAAGGTAACAAATTTTGACTGTTCCATTTTTTGGCGATAAATATTTTGGCGATTTTAATACTACCGCCAAAATAAGCCAAAATTTACCCCCCGAAAATAACCCGCTATACGGTATTTCAGGAAGCTTGGTGCAAAGCATCAACATAGATAGGAGATGTGCATATCATTTACCCATGTTGGTTTCTTCATGGCCCTTTGAGTAAAAAACCTAAAAGAGGTTAAATTTTGTATAATGCATGACTGGAACAAAAATCTGATCATGTGATGTATGGTAATATTTGGTTTCTCTACAGTCTTAATCTGATAAGTTTTTAAATCTGTGAAATTTGCTTGAAAAATGGGTTACACCTTTTGTGTAACATTTTGACAAAATTGTAAAAATGCCTTTAAATTGTAATGTCTAGACACTTCTCATCCCGAGTAATCTCCAAAAGTATGAAGATGCAAAGCAACAGCATTGAAAGGAGATGTGTACATATCATTATCCGAGTTAGTTTGTTCATTTTTCTGAGAGTTATTGCTCTTTGAACATAAGTGCAAATTACAAAAAGTACCTACTGGCAGGGTATCCTAATTCAATGAATTTGCTTGCAGCAGTCATACAGATGTCAACAGGTTTTTGTGTTGGGGAGAGAATATCCACAATCTTCTACCACTGTTGTTTAAAAACAAATAATAATGGTTTTATCTCCACAAATCACATATACATGTATATTTGATTTCTTTGTATTTTCAGAAAGTTTATTGTGAATTTAATACAAAGTCAGAACAACCTCCAAAACAGCTAGCATGGTAAGAATAATTTATTTCTTAATTATAAGTACAAAATGATGATTGTCAGAGTTAAACATCTCCAGGAGGCATGTCGGCCAATGGCTGACCATTACAAAATACAAATTATGGGACAGCTTTTGTTATATCCTAGGTATAAATATGAACATCACCAAGTACCTGTTAGTCTTAATTGATTGGTTGTTTGTTTTAATGTGGAAAGTCACACTAGCAGTTTTTCATTTATTTGCAACATGGCTGTTTTTTCTCCGCCTTTCCAAGAAAGGGGGGGATATTATATTTGAATTGCCATTTGTCCGTCCAAAATTCTTGTCTGCATTAATTCTCCAAAACTGAAGCACTATTTCATGAAACTTGCTGCAAAGCATCAACATAGATAGGAGATGCCATATCATTATTACAAGTTGGTTTGCTCATTTTCCTGGGAGGTATTGCCCTTTGAACATAAGTGAAATCACAAAAATAAAACCGAACTTGCTGGCAGGGGAACCTAATTCACTGCATTTACTTGTTGTGATTAATCTTAAGGATTAATATAAACCGATCATGTGGTGTGTGTGTTTAGTACAAGTTATGGTCTGCTTTGTACTAGTGTGCATTAATAGAGTGTTAGTACACTTTCCCTTAGTGTTGCAGATACAGTCCAACCTGCATTAAAGACCACCTCTATATAAGGACCACCTGCTTATAAAGGCCAGTTGAATTGTAACCCAATTGTTTCTTATTCATATTACTTGAACCTATATATAAAGACCACCTGCCAATAAAGGCTACTTTTACTAGTTCCATTGGGTGGCCTTTATAGACAGGGTTGACTGTAAAACATTTTGGACCATTGTATTGTCACCGAGCCAAACAGTGGAGGCCTATGACAAGAAAAACATTTTATTTCTTCCAGTAAACTAAGGTTGAACCCACAGTGGTGAGATGGCTTGTGTTTGAATATCAACGCCTTAACCACTCAGCCATTGTAGGGCCTCAAGTGTCATTTGAAATGTTTGAATTGATTTGTATAAGGATATGGAGATATTTACCAGCACTTTGATGCCATCTTTAACACAAAATGCTCAAAAGGTTAGTGAAGTAACAGTTTCTATCGACACCAATTATTCCTGAAATGAAAAAATCATGCTGGTGACATGATGAGATTTTCAGACCCTTTAGAAATTTAAATTGGGTTTTAGTACTTTTAGTGCTTTGATATTTTACATAAAAATTCACTATATTTTAGGTGTGGTATTGGAGCAGTAGTAGCCCTTTGGGGTAATTTAATGTTAGTGATTGGACCAGATAAAGACTGGATTAAGTATCCTTTATAAAAAAAATTTGGTTTCACAATATTGATCCAAACACTACTGATGAGAAGTTGTATTCCGAAACAGCCGTCTAGTGCTGTAAAATTAAAACTGGTATAATATGTAATTTAAGGTCAGTTGGTATAGTTGGACTTATCTCATCAATAACACATAGATTTATCTAAATATCGAAGTTACCTCTCAGGTAACCATTTATTATGGTAAAATTTAACATACAGTGTTAGTAGTGAGTGAAGGCTGTTTAACTTAACTCACTGTTTTTAAATCACCATCTCAGTGACCAAGTCGTCTAAAGTGCACACTTACGGATCATAGCACCCCTCACATACTTGGTTGGAATTTCATTTGGAACAGATCCTAGTGTGAGAATGCTTGTCAGTTGGCTTGTCAAATTTTTGTGGCTTTCTAATCACTCCAGTTTCCTTCCCCATACCAAAACTGACTGCCTCAATATAAGTGAAAAAATCTTGACTGGCGTGTAAAACTCCATTACTCCATTCCACTTTTAAATCACCACTGATTTTAGAAAAACTCGAAATCAACTTATAATCTAAAGATCAGTCATTAATGTGGGATATAAGCATGTTTTAGCCTATATGTTCATAAGCTTCCACTGATTGCTTTGATATCCGTAATGGAATCTTGACTGGGGCATAAAACACTATTACTTCAATCATTTGCTAGTGATGGGAATCAAACAAATGGCTAATGCCACAGAGAGTAGATTTAAACAGGTTTGTGTCTGTTTTGGTAAATCAGTTATTACTTTCCTCTTGCAAAGTATTTCCTTAGCGGAGTTTAATTAAATATATTTTGTTCCCTTGTGTATTTCTTCAAATCTTTGAAAAAATTTTGGTTTCACAATTTAGGTCGAAGCACTACTGATGAGAAATTGTATTCTGAAACAGCTGTAAAATTAAAACTGGTATAATACACTGCCTTCCACAAATTATCATACATGTTTAAAACTGGTCCTATCATAACAGATTCAAAATCTATACAAAATGAAATTGTTGAAAACATCAATATGCTTAAGCTGAATGTTTTTCAGCTAAAATAGTGTTTTTATCTTGAAAAATTAATTTTCACAAATTTTTATATTTTTCCCAAAAATTTCAGAAAATTAAAAAAAAATTGATTTTCAAGAAAAACAACTTTATTACATACATTTAGATCATAAAGTCATGATATCACTTTCAAATACAGGAAAAACTTCAATATTTCAATTCTATAAAAAAATTAGATATGATGATTAAAATGTAAACCTATGGCAAATATACATATGGAGGGCAGTGTATGTAATGGAGAAGGATCCAGAAAATGCAATACACTGAACTGTAATTTATACTTTTTCTGTGATCAGTACATTTACCTTAACACCTGTAGATTTAATTTTGATACACCTGTACACCTAGTAGAAGAAGAAGATGGATTAAGAATTATTGGAAATTATACACAAGAATTTTTACACAAAGTTCCAGGTAACCAAATCAAAATTTAAAGGGAGAAGTTATAGAAACTGGTCTGAAAAATTAGTCAGACAAAAGTCATACTGTATAGACATAAGAAGAAAAGTTTGCGAGGAAAAAATATTTGCAATTTGACTCTTATAAACCAAATATATCTTCTCCTAGAAAATTTTGTAATTCTCTTGGTACACTTTACCTACAGTCAGAACTGAAATTTTCGTATCGCGTAATAGTTTAGAAGATCAAAATCACAAATATTTCCAACTGCTAATATTTCTTATTAAACAGTAGTTAAAAAAACCTTGCCGCCTCACTTACTGCCACAATACATTAAACCCTTGATAACCTTGTCGCCTTTATTATTGCCACACTATTTTGCAATGAAGTCTAAAAGTCTTTTTTTTTGCCAAACCTTTTATAATGCTAAAATTTGATCGAACAAATTGTGGCAATGAATCAAGGTTTTACTATATGTCATAGATATAAATTGTTTTTTATTCGTGATGTACTAATTTTCACTTGTCGAAAATTTTCAGCGAAAATTTGAACCACAATTAAAATACATTAAAGTACATAGCCAACATCATTTTGTCTGAAGACAGAACCATTCACTGCATAGTCTATTTTGTGATTTTTGATTTCATATTCAAATTATAAATCTGAGAATATTGCATCCTGGGAAACAGCTGGAAATTAAGAAACTGTGGAAAGTGGACCCCATGAAATTGATTACATTTACAGTGGATGAAAACACAAATCATTTTCAGGGATAAAGCTTACAGTAACTATTTTCAGCTGGGGTCCAGCTTACTTCAGAAAAGAAGTTGAAATAGTAATAAATAGCTAAAATATGTAAAAATATATGAACTCGGAGACACATATTTAGGAACCATTGACAACTTGGCTTTTGTTAATATTAATCCCTTGATTTTGATTTTTTGGGATACATATTTTACAAGTTATCAGGTTTTATTGTATGAACTTCTCTATTCCATTTCAGATGTGACCACTCAGATATTTAGAATTGGATCTATAGAACCTGGTGCCATGCTGAATGATGCTGCAAAAGAATTCCATGTATGTATAAGTAACCCATAAAAGTGAAGTCAAGTAATGAAGTTTTACACCCCTTTCCATACATGCCTACCCTTAAAATTTTGGCGTAAGCTGTACATTTTTGAAGTTAAAATGACAACCTTATGATTGCCAGTTTAAACTTACCACTGAAAAAGAAAATCTGGTAATTTCATGAAATTGGAGGTTAAAGCCACTGTTTTCTAGTCCCTGTATATAGTGAAATGCCAACTTCCTGCAATTCAATTTGAGCAAAGGGCAATGTGTAGGTACTGTCCAAGAGCACAAGGCGTTGTATATTTGTTTGAAAATGGCTTCTTCTTTAGCTGCAAATGAGTTTAATTAATTCAATAAGTTTTTGTTACATTATAGAAAGGAAGTCAGAAGGCTGATGAATATATCCGCATGGTAAAAGACAAGTTAGATGTAGCTGTTAGTCAGTGTATACAAGCAGCAGGTCATGAAATACAGCCCTCCAAACAGAAACAACTTCTCAGGGTTTGTACCAATCCATTCTCTCCTTATTTATCTTACTATATCAAGGCTCTTAGGGTTGGACCGTTGGAGTTTTGAGTTTGTGAAGCCCTTAGAAATGAGTAATTTTTATAAAATATATATTCAAATACATTGTTATATTAAATTCAAAGTTCTGTTCTTCCATCTACATGTATTTCTAAAATTTTTGTCCCGTGTAAGCTCCAAAACCCTTTTTTTAAACCAAACTTCATTAACATTAATAGAAGATATGCTTATTTTCCTGAGTTATGGCTCTTTGAACATGAATGCAAATCACAAAAAAGAGTATCTACTGGCGGGGCTCTTAATTCACTGAATTTTCTTATTTATTTTTAGGCTGCTAGTTTTGGGAAATGTTTTCTAACTGATTACAGTCCAGAACCTTTTGTAAATATGTGTCAGATGTTGCGAGTTTTAAATCAAGTCAGAAGTCATCACATTGGAATTCCTATAACTTATACACAGTATCCTTACGTTGTTTTGAGCACTAGTTTGCTAAATTAGTTTTAATGTTCCCTTTGTAAGTGGGCTGGGTTGTCGTGTTTTAGTTGTAAATAAAATGCTGATTATAATGGTTCCTGCTATAAATTCAATTGGTGACAGTTTGGTGGAGGAAGAGCTGGATGGGTGTTTTAAAAGGATTCTCTTCTTACATTGTCATTGTTTCTGTACCAATGCAGGTTGACCAACTCCACAGATTTATTTGTTTTTGACAGATTTGTACCATAAAAACAGATAAAATGAAAAGGTCAAATTACATGGATTTTTCCTATTTTGACAGGTGTTTTTTAATTGATAGTACTAAAAATTCTGATTTTTTTTGTATGGAAATGCACTGATCTAGACAAATAAATAAATTTGATTGGTAAGCCTGCCAATGGTTGTCAGATCTGGAATGGTAAATAAAACCAGTGTCAAAGAAAACTATTATGATTTGGCAAGTGAATTGAAAAACTTTTACACGAAAGAAATTATCCTTCGCAAGAGTTAAATTAAGACATTGAGAAGCACTAGGCAAGTGATCAAATACTGCAATAAGTTGTCACTTTAATTTGCTCTTTAATGTGAGTGAAGGTAATGAAGAGATGGACTTGTTGTAATTCTGAATGTTTGCCCTAAATTACAGCAATACAGTCTTATTTGTTTAATTACAGAAAAATAAATCATGTTTGAGTTACTGTAGGATTAATTACCTACTTACTTATCCTCCTCATCCCCATTGGGACCTTAGGATTGTCCTATGTAATAGATACATTGGTTTTTTTTTCATTACCATGGTATGTTATGCAATAACATGTTTTAGTAGTATTATTCCTTAACTTGTTGTCAGATTAGAACATTTATCTATGCCAGTACTAATAGATAGACTAGTTTTAAGGAAATTTTTCAGTCACGCCATTAGAATTTGTAACTACCTGAAGATACCAGATGGAGAAGGCGCCAGTCGTATTTTAGCTCACTGGGCTTGTTACAAGGTAAGTATGCTATAGGTTACGCCCACCACACCCAGGTATTTTGGTTTTACGTCTACAAGTTTTAAAGTAGATTAACATGATTTATTCTATTCAAAACTTTGATAGAAATCATTGATTTAAGCTTTTTCATCAAGGCTGTTTTGATCAAAGATTAGGTGTTTATACTGTAAACATATTTATTTTCGTGGTGTACTAATTTTCAATTATTTTGCAGTCGTTTGTTTTGGGCAAAAATTAATACCTAGCAAAAATTATATTATTATACTAAATTTCCTATACCATGAAAATAAATATATGTTTACAAAGATAGGTCCCCAAGGAGTACTCTATATTTTCTATTAAAACTACTGGTAGTTACACTTTTAAAACTGAATTAATCATCTTTAAATTATCTTTACAGAGATCATTTCAAGGATAGCTAATACATTTAACATTAGTTATTGCTTCCTGCAAGTGTGTTACTAGAGGGCTGACTTAACTTTAAGAAATTTAAATTGTGATTGGTCCAATCCCACTTTCTGATCGGAGTTGTAAGAGAAATATGATTGAACCAATCACAATTTAAATTGCAAAGAGATGGGGAAACTTTTTATGTTTTAAAGAAAATAGAATGTCATAACATCAGATGAAATGGGAATAAAAGAATACAATGTAAACCTTGAACTAAAAGTATAATCAGGGTCAGTCATTGTTTTTATCTTGTTTTCCTTGCCTGAGAATGATGACATATACATGTATATGTAGCAGTCTTGCTATTATGAATCAATTGTCGTGAGTCATCAGTTTTGAATACAGTCAAGCCTCTCTGTAAATGCTACTCAAGGGGACCAGTAAAAGTGGGCCTTTAGGGGCAGGTTTGACTAATGTACATTACTTATCATTACTTTACAGATGATATCTTAAAATTTGTACTTGAATTTTTTAGGTTCTGCAGAAAAATGAAGATGATGAGGATATAGCTAGGGCTATACAACAGAAGCTTGGTGACACACCTGGTGTGTCGTACTCTGAAATTGCCAGTCAAGCTCTCGACTGTGGTAGAACGGAATTGGCAGTTAGAGTAAGATATTATATACTACATGTTTTGGTGTCTCTGTATTTGTAACTTCATATTGTCAATTTTCTTTAACCACTTTAAAAAGTTCTGAAGTCATCCATGCCCTTTTATTGGCTTCTTAATCTATCGATTACAATTTAATTTTTTTAAAGCACTGTAGATGTTCAGGTTTGCCTATAACAAGTAATTTAGACTTTTCCGACCCGTCCATATTGGATGCAACCATTGTTGTTAAGTGGTCTTTTTTCACTGTGAAGTTTTTCTCCTTTAATATAAAGGGAACCATCTTATTAAACAAACCACTTTCATCTGGGTTGAAAATATCACAGGGTTGAAGTCTTTAATTAAATAAGGCAAAGTTTTACCCTGCCAGTCATTGACTGTAACTTTATTCACATCGTTACTTTCACTACATGTAGATTTGTTCATTAGTCTGGTGCTAAATAGCATTTGGCCACCAAGCTTTCTCTTTACTAATTAGGAGGGAAAAACTGATCTCGAATTTCATAACTTTCTGAGCACTAAATGTACATGTTAATTTCTAAATGAAATGTATGGTTTTGTTGCTTTTGTAGATACTCAGACTTACAAGTTTACATGTCAACTTAAACAGTATATAATGATCTTGCCTGCAACAGAAACCACAGTCCAGGAATTTACCAACCCACAAAATGTTTTCCTAATGCCCCAGTCACACATTCACAGATCACCTTGCTGGATTAGCTATGGATACAATCCGGCATCATTCATGATAATCTGTAATTGTCCGTAGCTTTCCGTATACTTGCGGTAGTCATACTTAGCCATTCGTAGTAGTATTTATATATCACTGACAATTTTTAAACATGTTCAAAACCGTAGTATATCCTTACTAAACCGTATTAGAACGTACTGATCCGTTCTAGTCCCCATTAGAATCGTATTAATCTGTGCTTATCAGTAAGCCCAAACTCGTCAAGGATTTATACGTTTAGTTATGGTTAACTATGTACTAGTGCTGTTTCACACATCATTGTGCGTCCATATCGGATCCGTGCTGGACTATTGAAATTGGCTTTTCAGGGGTCATCTGTGAAATTTAACCCGTAGTGGTTCCGGCGAGGTGATTCGTGAATGTGTGACTGGGGCATCAACCAAAAAAATTGCACACTGTAAAAATAAATGAATACACAATCTTAAATTTGTTTGCTTTACTTTTAGTTGTTAGACTTTGAACCTAGAGCAGCACAACAAGTTCCCTTACTGATGAAGATGCACAAAGACCATTTAGCATTGTCTAAAGCTATAGAAAGTGGTGATACAGATCTCAGTAAGTGTATTGTAACATTGACTTTGATTAACATGAAACTCCGCCCACATCTGTACACAAAGACCAATTAGCATAGTCTAAAGCTATAGAGAGTGGTGATATGGATCTCAGTTAGTATGACATTTGATTTGACTGACATGAAGCTCCACCCGCATCTGTACAAAAAGACCAATTAGCATTGTCTAAAGCTATAGAATGTGGTGATACAGATCTCAGTAAGTATGACATTTGATTTGACAGATATGAAGCTCCACCTACATATGCAAGCTCTGCCCACATATGCACATATGTGTATTGTTACATTTAATTTGACAGACATTAAGTTCCATCTTCATCAATTAGTCCCAACTACATCTTTGAAGAACCACCCACATCTCCACAGATATGTATTGTAACACATGCAGCTTCTGCCCACATCTGGGAGCTCCAACCACATTGTTGATAAAAACAGTTGGTTACCATTGTGATTGATTGGAAAAATGTAACGCTCAGCTCACATATGTACATAACATTATGTATAGATTTACATACTGAAACTTTAGGGAGTTATCTCCCTTTAACTGTATGTTCTTGAAATACCTTGTTAATAATACACATTTTATGACTATACAGAGACGTGCAAGAAGTATTCAGACACTTTGCAAAATCCTTCTTTGTTTCATATAAAACCATATATTTTTAAAAATTGTCAAAAATTTATTTCTCGGTCAATTTCCATGAATTTTTCACCGTCAAATATAAATTTGTTGTAGTTTCTTCCAATGATTTTAAAAATACTGTCAGTCTTATAACAGTAAAAAACACAAGATGAACAGCATTGTAAATTCTTAACAGCCATGTGAAGCATGAATATATAGTAAATCTCAATTTGAGAAATTATCTGTTGAATTTTAAATTTTTATCTATTAAAAACAATGAAATTCCTTGTTCCAAATTTTTTTTAAGAAAAACTTTAACAAATGTTACATTTAACAGTGAAAAACTCATGGAAATTGACTAAGTTATTGCATGGTCTGAAGGCAAAAACAATGTACAAACATAACTCACAAAAACATTGGGTATGCTCCTCTGACAAATTAGTATTCATTATCACAGTCCAGGAAAGAAAATTTGTTGAAACAACAGACACTAGCATGGTTAACATACGTCGTCATCCCCAACATACTGTTAATGTTGAAACATGTTATACTGTATAAAAAGAAACATTCGCGAGAAAAAAAAATATCACAATTTTAACGGTAACTCTTTTACCACGAATGTATCTTCTTGGCGAAAATTTCTTATTTCTTTTGGTACACTTTCCCTACAATCGGAACCGTTAAAGTTTCTTACTGGGAAATAATTCAGAAGATCATAACCTGGAAAGTTTCCTACCGCTATACAGTACCACAGATACGAAAAATTGACTAAACTTGCCATGCAGGGTTTTTTGGTCAGTCAGAAAACAATTTTAAACTAAATTTATTTTTTTTCTTAATTCTAACTTTTACAGGTGGACAGGTCCCACAAACTACAAATTAATTTTTATAGCCTTAATATTCTTTGACCTTTATACAATAATTTTTCATTTCTTAATGTTTCATTATTTTGTAGTTTACACAGTTTTATTGAGGTTGAAGGAATCATTACAACAGGGAGAATTCTTCATGGCTATAAGGAACATGCCGATAGCTTACTCCTTATTTATACAGGTAAGAGGACAATTGATGAGCTCTCTAGCTTTAAGTGCATAAGAACATGTGTCATACTCCTGGCAGCTATGGGTGAAGTAGCAGAAATTTTTACCTTTTTCAGGGCAATGTGCAAGAAGGTTCTTTAACGTGCCACACCTGCCATGACACGGGGCATCAGTTTTTAAGGTTTCTTCAAAAGGATGCTGTGACTTTCATATCTAAATGTAGAAATTTTTGCAAAATACAGTTATTACCTACATGTATTTTGAAGTGTTGGTCAGACTGACTGGGGTTCGAACTCATACTCTCGCATACATTTTATCAGGACTGGAGCATCATAGCTTAACTTAACTGATTATTGTTACCTACAGTGATTTGAGTGAAGTAGAATGAAGTCATGATGTTTTACGCACCAATCAATTTTTTTTCAATTACTGTATTTGGAGACAGAAAATATGGAATGGTGAAAAACTAGAATATACAGTGAAAGCCATTCAATTTTGGCAAGGGAACTGACATAATTTTTTCTGCCAATTTAGACTTGAACCTTAGCAATGAGATACCTTTGATCCGTAAATATGCCCTTCAGACTACCCTGCAATTGTGGACCTAATTTGATTTAGTTTACTATTATGCATCATTTGTTTGATTTTGATTGGTAAATTGAAGATTTAAGGACTTGCTAAAAATGAAAATGTAATTTTGATTTACAGTACTGCAGACATCAGAACCCAAAATTAATGGAGGATCTATTTTATCAAGAAGATAATTTTCAGGAAGAAGGAAACTGTAAAGTTGTCAGTAGTTTTAATGATGATGTAAGTTTTATTATGTCCCCAAATCCCAAATAAAGTGGGGGGGGGGGGGTGTTATGATGTTTACTCCATTTCTTCAGCAACATTTTGTCTGCCACTTTTCTCAAAAACTACTGTAGACCACTTATTTTTCACGAGTCGAAAATTTCGCGTCAAGACCATCTTGACCTTATTTGCGAATACTTGAATTCGCGTGTGGAATCTTATTGAATACAACATATGTATGTCAACATAGAAATGTCCATGTGCTGGAAATATTCGCGTGATATTTGATTTCGCGAAAGGGATGAGTCGCGAATTAACGCGAAAATAAATCTCTGGCGAAATAAAAGTGATCTACAGTATATACCAGATCGTTATGAAACTTCAAAGAAACAATCTTTAAGTGAAGTAGATGTGTGTCATTGGCTATTCATATTTTGATCGATATCATGCACGGCTAGGGGTTTCTCAGAGTTTGTTTGGGGACACTTATGAAATGACATCTTATTTCAGTTATATAACTTGTTTATACACATGTTTGTTAAGTCTAGTAGTGTAAAGTCAATCCGTGGATATCCTGATGTAACATTGTCTCTGAAAATCCGTCTGACAAAACTGGTAATTTTACAAAACCCATAAAAATTTTGTTGGTATGACCAGAAAATGTCAAATTGCAAGCAAAATGTCTGGTGCAGATTTTCATTTTCCTTGTGTTTTAAAAATTTACAGTAAAAATGTCATCAGGTATGTTTCCACAACTGAATTATGTGAAATTAAAGGGATAAAACCTGATAAGAAAATGAAACTTCAGTAGTACCAGCAATATGAATTATGATTTAAATGCTGTGAACGGCAATTAAATTCTAAATGACGTGGTGAGAGGAAGGCTGTAGTTTCCTCCCCTTAGCTGAGCACCTCGATGTATTGTAAGCTTTAAAATCTTGACTTGGGTATAATATTCCATTACTCAATTCCTTTACTTAACTCTATTTCATTAGAACAATAATTAGTACAATATTTTGAATTCCTGACTTTATATTTTCAGAGACTAGAAGACAGACTAGATACATTAAAGTCGGCCATGAACTGCTATAGTAAAGCTAAGAATGATTTTGCTGTCAAGGTAACCGTTTTCTCTGCCTTGTTTTTGAATTTGTTTCATACATAAATGGGATATTCCTTTATATTCATTGAAAATTGTACTTTATTTTTATTTTTTTACTAAAATCAAATTGATGAATACCTCCAATTAAATCAAAGATAGTGAGTGTGCTGTATATTGGCATGTGATTTTGTTGTTTTGAAAAACGTGTTAACTTGTGAAAGAGAAATTTAATTTAATTTGAATTTGTTGGAATTAAATTTAAAGATAAAAAGTTTGATAATTTGGTAATTTGTGGACAATTGTTGGAATTATATTTAATATAAAAGTTTGATTAAAAGGTTTGAGAAATGTGTCACTTAAGATGAACAAATACATGTTTACTATACCTTCATTCACTGTGACCATTCTGTCACTTTTGGTTGTGTTTGGTAATATATCCCAGTGTGTGCCAAACTTCGTTGGACCGTCGGACAAGTCCGATAAAATTACCGCTGGACCGATAAAAAATCAGATTTTTCCAGACCGTATGTCCGGTAACCAGTTCGGAAAATAGAGAGCGCCAAAAATTCGGATTTATAGTTCCGATCCAATTCGAATTTTATTATTGCCATCCGACTTCCGTTATTACAAAAATGTTTAACCTGAAATATACTTTCCAGGAGCTATTCCAGGGAAACCAATAAAACGGAAAGCTACGGGAGGCGCAAATTTTGAAGAAAATGTGAAAGAAAGTTTAAGCAGCATTGGATGGAGGGGCGACCATGGTTGCAATTTGACGAGGAGAAATGTGTAATGAAATGCACACACTGCTTTGAATTTTACGGGTCGGGAGGCGCAGCACAATAATAATTTAAAAGGCCAAAATACATTTATTTGTACTTCCATAAATAAATGTATTCTGACCTTTTAAATTATTATTGTGTGCTACTTCTCCCTAACTCGACCCGACCCGACTCGTTTCTCCTTGTCAAATTGCAACCATGGTCGCCCCTCCATCCAATGTTTCTTAAATTTTCTTTCAAATTTTCTTCATAATTTGTGCCTCCCGTAGCTTTCCGTTTTAAAGGAGAAAATAAGTAAATATTTACAAAACCGAATAATTGTTTTCTTTTTATTGAAGAATTTTTGGTCCAGTAAAAAACTTTACGGTCTGGTAAAGTTTCTAGGTTTACCAGACCGAATGTCCATTAATCATTTTGAAAGTTTGGCACACACTGATATCCAGAGTGACTTTTTAAAAAACATAGAAGAAATGGGTTTTTGGAAACCAAAATACTGTGACAATAAGAGAGTTGGCAAAGTGATCAAGTGGCATGGTAACAAGGTTTGACTGTACTTTTAAGGCACATATGAATGGAAAAAATTCATGCAATTGTGAATGAGGTTACATACCTTAAAAGTCTTAATTATTCATTAATAGTGAATCCATATCTTCTTGTGTCATATGATTTACACTTGTATTATTTTAGCAAACTGATGATCAGACTAAGTTATTGAAGTATCAACGCCGCCTGGAGGAGGAATTCAACAGACCATATATGGACTTGTCACTACACCAGACTATTTATAGATTAACGATGGAAAATAATCACAAACTTGCTGAGCAATTGAGAAAAGAGTTTAAAGTTCCTGATAGAAGGTAATGGATGTTAAGTTTTAAATGGGGTTCACCCTTGAACTACGTGATCAACACCCTTTAACATTTGTTTGGGATGTTTTCGAAAACATTTACCTAGTGATTTTCTGCAATAACAACATTGTTAGGGGAAAATGTGCCCAAGTGAAATCATGCTTCACACAAAGAGGGTATCACATGGTACAGTAGTAAACCCATTTCTGACAATGGTGTTGGGTAAAATTGTTACCATGGTGTTGGGTGGGTAGCTGTGTTGAATGTTGCTTTTCTCTCCTAGGCAAGATAGTTTCATTCATATTTAGGAGGTCATTTCTTTGAATGATGAAGGAATGGAGAAAAGTGTCTTTTATAAGTGATTTACACTAGTGTCTGACCGAGTGGGAATTAAAACTTACATGCTATAATCCCTACTCTAGTGCTTAAGACCACTTGGCTATCAAATTGTTTCTGGTGAAACATCTATGTACTCATGATTATTCTATATATATCAAAAACAAACATAATAATTCATGTCTGAATCATAATCCAGAAGCAAAGTAAAAACTTTGGAACTGACAAGTTTAGTTAGACATTATTATGTTTTCCTGAGGGACCTGTGCTACTATAGTATTGTCTTGGGAAGTATAGTGCCTACGCCGAAGGCTAAGGTCAGACAGAAACTATACAAAATAGAGTACATGTATATATCCAATCAATTTCCCACAATTTATCATGTGATGTACTAAATATATATATATATATATATATATATATATATATATATATGTACCATTGTGAAATTTGAAATAAAAATCCAAAAACTGAAAAATCTAAAAGCCATCTGTTCTGATTCTTTTCTTGTTTCAAATGATGTTATGAAGTAACAAAAATATAATTATAAAATTAAATGGCCTTAATGAAATTATGAGAAGTGTGAATATGAAATGATATGATTTACATTCTACAAAATTAAATAATGGTTTTGATTTTGGTCCTTAACCTTTTTATGTTGAGTATATTTATATTAAAAGTTATAGACCAACAATCCAATAGGTCCATTCAGGCTGCATGGTATATATGTCCTTAAAAAAGACATTTTAATTTACATTTTGCTAGTCAACTCGGTTAAAAATGAAAAATTACTGACAGAAATTTTGTTATTTATCATCTTCTTGATTTCCTTGTTCCCTATGCATGAGAAGTTCTTGTAGTCTTGTGCCACTGAAATTTGGACATGAATGTTTTAACTATAACAGACTTAAAATCAAATCTCACAATTCAAGTTTTGTCCTTTTAATATTTTTCAGATATTGGTGGCTAAAGATGAATGCATTTGCAGAAGCTGGAGAGTGGATGGAGTTAGAAAAATTCTATACAAAGAATAAAAAACCACCTGTTGGCACTGAGGTAACAAGTTCAATAACTTAAGTGACATGTCAGTAGCAGAGTGGCCAGAGTTGAAAAAAATTTTCACAAAGAAAAGGAAAAACCTCTTGTTGGGACATATACTTTGATAATGAGATGTTTTTAAAATGTGAAGCTTTTAATGTAGCTCATTGGGTAGTGTTTGGTCCAAAGTGGGATGTTTGTTATGTTGTGATTTGCACTGGAAAATAAATGGTTATTGGTCGTTCCTTAATTAAGCACTTGGCATTAAAATTGAAAATCATAAATGTGATTGAGGGAATAGAGTAAAACCTCATTATAATGTTCCTTGATAATTTTGCTACCTCATTCACGCCACATTGCTTTGAAGTACTGTAAACGTATTTATTTTTGTGCTGTATTAATTTTTGCTTATTTCACGGTTGTTTGTTTTGCACAAAAATTAATACCAAGTGAAAATTATTTTATATTTATTGTGTTGTACTGCATATTTCAAAATCGCGAAAAATTAACTACACGGATATGTCTAAACCTGTACCAAAAAAAAAATACACGTGAAATTAATTACGTTTGCAGTTCCAAATTCCATTTTTCTTACTACCTCGCTTATCGTCACAGTGCTTTGAAGTACCAAATTCTATTTCCCTTAAATTTGACGAACAAATAGTGGATTTTACTTTATACAACACATTTACTGTATATGCCTCATGTCATAGTAGGTGTGACACCATTAGTGTATTGCATATGAATGCTACATATATAGGCAAACAACTTTGACCTGTCCGCTTGACCTTTCATTTAAATATTTATCACAGACAAAGTACATCTATGTATAGGGACCACAGGTGTTTATTTTGTATACATCATGAGATATACTCACCTCGTAGAGTAAACCTGTGCACTGTGTTATATTAACTTGAATCTTAACACTACCCATTTATTGGGTGGACCCTCCTATATGAATATTCCTAATGAAAGGTAAAGCGGACAGGTCAATGTTGTTTACCTATACCGGTAGTTATATTTATTTCCATATTGAAAACACTAATACTGATTTTTTCCTGCGAATGTTTGTATAAGATGCTTGTTTGTTTTTCTAGGCTTTTGTTGAAGTTTGTGCCAAATATCACAACACACATGAAGCTATGAAGTATATAACTAAAGTATCACCAGAGCAGAAAGTCAAATGTTTAGTTAAAATAGGGTAAGTAAAGGCTGAACAGTGAATTATGAAAATTGTGTATTGTGAAAAATGACATCTTCTTTATCCCTAGGTTTACTCCTTACTGAATAAACATTTTTAACAAGAAACTTTTTCTACATTATGCAGTTTACATTTTTCATTTGGTATTTAAGCTACTGTATGTGTAAGAAAATTTCTATTTTACTTCATATCACTTTTGTAAATGTTTTTGTTCTTGGGTTTTAGATTAATTTCTAACATGTCTAATGGATCCTAATGGATAAAACCTCAGTCTATAATTCCAGGGTCTCTCAACGCTTTGAGTACCAGTCCCGCTCAGACCACATGTGGGGAAGTGAATTTTCCTTGCCGTTGGCCTTTACTGGTTCACCCAGTGTCAGTATAATGTAACTGGGGGAGTGGTACACTTGTCTGCTGCTTACTGGCTCTGTGAGCTACACCTTAAAGTCACCCTGAGTGTGCACTGGTACAAGGCAGGTCATAAAAAACACACACACTTCACATGCACATATGAACTTGTTCATGGATAAATAAAGTAGTTCTCGTCAAGAATAGCTGAAAAATTCCTGATACGACGTTAAGCAACATTTAACCAACCAACCTATTTTTGTATTATTTCTTGTTATAGAGAGAAGAAAGCTGCGGCAGATACTGCATTAGAAAACAAAAGTGAAGAAGAATTAAATTATATCCTAACACGGTGTACCGCCGCAGATAGACAATTAGCAGAAAAAATCAGATCATATAAACAGCAGCTTGGTTCAAAAAGATGAAACTCGTGTTTGTAAATGTGATGAAGAATTATAGTACTGTGACCTATTAATTTGCAATTACGTGTATATATGACGAGGAATTATAGTACTGTGACCTATTTATTCGCAATTACAGACAAACCTGTTTATAAAGCCACCCAAGGGAACGAGAAAAAGTGGCCTTTATAGGCAGGTGACCTTTATATACAGGTTCAAATAATATAAATAAAGAATAATTGGTATACTATTCTTCTGGCCTTTATAAGCAGGTGGTCCTTATATAGGCAGGTTGGACTGTAAATGGATATATTATGGTTTAGAAGCTAATGTTAAAAATATCATCTTATTCCAATCTAATGAGAGAGGCAAACATTATAATGTCACATTTTGCTGGATTTGTTGATAAATCCAGGGGACTTAATAAAAATAAACATGACAGAAATGATTTGGGACTTGTTGTGATAAGCAAGGTGACAAAGTTATTGAGTAAAGCAATGTTTTATAGTCTAGATAAATATAGACTACAAAATAATCGTTGGTCTTGGCACATGTTTTTATAGACAGAAGTCGAGAAAATATCCATGAAGTGCAATAAAGTCAAAAAAAAATTTCTGTGAGGTACAATTTTTATGAACAATTAGTGCAATACAAAATAAGTTACTGATCAATAACTCTAAAACTAACGAAGAAATAAAAATTTGAAAATGATCAATGATTCACAATATTTAAAAAATTATGGAGATTTCTACAGAAATTCAGTTACAAAGACCGTATGCATTAGATTTGTTTTGAATTTTTGCAAAGATTGTGTTGTACATGTATTACACTTCATCATCATGATGATGGTATGATTTTTGCTGTTAATAAAGTATTAAAAATGTGCTTTTAAAATTCCAAAACATTTTCAGTATTTCAATATTTATTTTTAGAAACCCTTCTTGGAAGAATGAAGCTTATTAAACTCTTATCCAATATTTCAATATTTATTTTTAGAAACCCTTCTTGGAAGAATGACGCTTATTAAACTCTTATCCAATATTTCAATATTTATTTTTAGAAACCCTTCTTGGAAGAATGAAGCTTATTAAACTCTTATCCAATATTTCAATATTTATTTTTAGAAACCCTTCTTGGAAGAATGAAGCTTATTAAACTCTTATCCAATATTTCAATATTTATTTTTAGAAACCCTTCTTGGAAGAATGAAGCTTATTAAATTGTTCCTTCCACTTTATGTGGAAGTCCCAGCACCTTGAGTTGAACTGCACGAGAAAGTTTGTCAGTTCACAAAGTGGTTTCAATGGCTATGTACTTTGGCTTTCCCCATCCCACCATTAAGAAATCTTTCTCTCTCTCACACACACACACATGCTGTCATGGTATAGCTCACATAATAAAGTGTAGATGAGCTAGAACTTCTAAAATAGCCCCATTCTTTAGAATGGGACATAAACACAGTAATAAACAAAACCTTCCATAAATGTTTTGAATTTTTTGTGACTAGAGGGATATACTGTAAAGGTATCTATTTTCGTGATGTACTAATTTTCGCTTATTTCACAGTCAAAAATTAATACCAAGCCAAAATCTAAATGCTTATTGTGTTATAGTGCATATTTAAAAAAAATGTGAAGATTTAACTACGCGGATATGTCTAAATTTCATATACATGTACCTCGAAAATAAATACACACGAAATTAAATATGTTTGCAGTAGCAGGTGATGCATTGATATAAGTGAGATAATTGCACAAAATGAGTGATAAAAATAATTTCCATCCAGTAGTATAGAAGTGTGTATTGACAGTCTGTTTGCCAGATTTAATGACATATTTAGAGGGCCTAAATGGAAATACAATGTACTAGTAAGTTTTCAGTCCTGTTTCTGCCTAATAATAATGATCACAATCAGCTGACTGAATACTGCCATGTACTGTAAATGCAAAACACAAGGATTAACGCCTGAAATACCTAAATTTTTGGAGACCAAAGTTGTTTGTTGATCAAGAGTTTTCTTCCCTGATGGTGCATTAGAAGAATGAACATTCCCTGCATGTAGTCATAACGTTTTTGAGCTCGATGGAATTTGGAAAGCTAGAGAGAGTTGCCTTGTACTTTTGGTTGATGGTATCAGCCATCCACTCTTATCAACTATCAATCTATCATTTGGTTTGACCAGGACTTGAAAATAGGAGAGACCGTTCTTTCACAAGGCATTCTGTAATTAGAGATTAAAGTCTCAGCATCCCTTAAAAACCGGCAGGCAAGGAACCTCAAAGAACCCTCCCTGTAGATTGCCTCAAGCACACTGCAAAGATAAAAATTTCTGACTTCTATAGCTGGTGGTGTCTCAATATAAGTGAAATATTCTTGACTGGGACATGAAACCCATGCAATCATCGGTTGTATGTATGGTGTTTTTTACACTGAAAATGAAATCAATTATATCTCACAGTCGTCGGACAGACATGAAACATGACCAAATTAGATTCATTATATTTTCATTTTACAGAGTCAGTGTGAAGGTTTTCTTAATGAATTTCAAAATGACATGAGTTTATAAAAACCAAGTCTATAAACTGCACCAAACAGTTTAAATTTCTCGAACATTACATGGTCTTAAGAATGACAAAAAATACATGTTTTTTTCTTTTTTTTAACTCATTGCTTAAATTACAGTTCTTGAAATAATGGGTTCAATTACAATGCATGTCTAATGTCTGGTCCATCTGGTACTGGTGTTTGATGTCTGAGTCAAGAATATATCACTTATATCGAGACGTTTAGAAATAAAAGGCCAAATAAAATATACATGTAAATCATGTTTAATGGAACCCTGAACGAGTCCAACCCAAAACTTGAAAGTGATGGTTAGCATGGTTAGTGACTGTTTGCAAAGCACTCGGTATTACGAAATCAAAGTTGTGGTTCTTTCGGATGGGAACTTAAAAAAACGAGGTCCCGTGTCATGGCATGATAAAGATCACTGCTGTATAATGCCATTAGCACAACACACGGGCAAAATTTCTGCACCTACGCCTATAGCTGGCAACATCTCGATGTAAGTGAAATATTATTGACTACAACTTGCATGCAATATTGTGACTTGACAGAGTACAAGTTTTCCAGCTACAATTAGGCTATTTCTTTCATGAGCCGTTGTCAGTTTTTGATTTGTCTGGGTGACAAAAATGTTCAAAACCATGTTAACTCAAAACCATCAATTAGTGAAAAGTAGAATTAACATAATAACTGTACAACAAATTTTTCTAAACATTTAAAAAAAAAGAAGTAAAATACATGTACAGCTTTTCGCCAACAAAATGGTAAAACTAAAAAGCTTTGAACCACTAGGACCCAATTTTGAACCAGATATTTTGGGGATTTATCTGCATTTTTGTCCATAAAATCTGAATATTACACTGCCATCCATAAATTCCACAAATTTGTTATATTTGCTATAGGTTTATATTATAAACATCGCCATAAAAATTGGAATATATACTTAACAAAAATGTCAAGGACCACATCAAAAACATTATTTAATTTTGTAGAACATAAATCACATCGTTTCAACCTATTATTTCTCGTAATGTTTTAATAGGTTTTGATTTCATACGCAAAAGGTTTACCCCATTACATCATTTGAAAGAAGAAGAGAAAAAGAACAAAATACAGATGAATTTTGTATTTTTTAGTTCTTGGATTGTTATCTCAATGCTTACATTGATCCCTAACCTTTTTTGTTGAGTATAAATATCAATAATTTTTTGCAGTTTTTGAAACTGATGGATGATAGTGTAAATAACAAAAAAAATAAAAATAAATAAATAAAATAATAATAAAAAAAGCAAGTCTGTATTACATTAAACCATTTATATATATAACAAAATTTCACATCTTCAATATGTCAACACATGAAGAAACATTTAACACAATCTGTCTATGAAAGTAACATGCACAGTCTTGCTCAATCATTACTGATGCTGCCATCCAGGAAAAACCAGCGAATAAACTCTGGAAACATGTGTCCCAAGATATTGCAGACAACGATTTATGAGAAGTGTTCAGAAGATCTTCACTTACAAGCCATACAATAACTAATAAAAATATTTGTGCAATCATTCCTAGATTTTAAACACATTGTACTGAAAATCGAGGAATAATTTTACTTTTTTCATAAAACAATATATACTTTCGCCAAACACTCGTCATTTAGAAATGAATCGAAAGATATCTTAAAAACTGATGCGCATGCAGTGTCATGTTAACAGTTAAGGTCCATCTAAGTAGGAAAATTCAATTGAAAACCTTTTGTTTGAAAAACGTGAAAGAGGGGTATACGGTTAAGGTTTTCTACGATTTATTTTCCTTTTAAAATGCGTGTACCAGGCGTGATAGTTCATATTCTAAGGCTACCAACGATCCAAGGTAAGATTATAAAAGCCAAGTTCCTATATTACTTGATTATTGTTGAGGCATATTCGGCTGCATATAGTTCAGCATTGTTCAAACCAAACAATATTCACCTCAATTCAAATAGAACAGTATTGTGTGACCGTGTACTATTTATGACTCGTTGTATTTTGGATTATTAGTGGCCTTAGAATATAAATATCATGCCTGGTACACGCACGCATTTTTAAAGGAAAATAAATCGTAGATAACCTCAACCGTAAATTGTCGTATTTCTTTAACAAACTCTGACCCCTATGCACTGCTCTACGACGTTTGATATATTAATATCCTAATATTTTTCAAATTAATTCGTTACACGAGGTGAAAATCATCTTTCCCCTACACGTGTATTTTTGCACAATTTCCATAAAAACAATGCAACAAATATTTTTAAATTCTTAAATTATCAATTCCTGCTTTATTTTTATTTATAAATCTTCACACTTGTGTAGGTAATTCCATAATTGTACCCCTATTTTACGTTTTTCAACCAAATTTTTTTCACTTGAATTTTCCTACTTAGATGACCCTTAAAGAACATGCACATTGCCAGAGCGCACTGCAAAGGTAAAAATTTCTACCACTGACTTCATATATGTGGCTGGTGAAGTCTCGATATAAGCGAACTATTCTTGACTGTGGCGTAAAACCCTACTTATTCAATCCATCAATCTTCGGCCTATTAGTCCATTTCACATTTACAGCCAACTGTGATTTATTTATTTATTTATTATTGGTGTTGGTGGTTATGATATTGTTTTTCTTGATAGTAAGTATAGCTGTACACACCCGTGAAATAGACGACAATAGGGTCATCACTGATACGGGGTCATCTCAAAGTACTCAATGTGAAAGTCATATGTATTGATAAAAGCTGTACACACCTGTGAAATAGACAACAATAGGGTCATCACTGATACAGGGTCATCTCAAAGTACTCCTGTATTGCTAAAAGCTGTACACACCTGTGAAATACACAACAATAGGGTCATCACTGATACGGGGTCATCTCAAAGTACTCATGTATTGATAAAAGCTGTACACACCCGTGAAATAGACAACAATAGGGTCATCACTGATACGGGTTCATCTCAAACTACTCATGTATTGATAAAAGCTGTACACACCCGTGAAATACACAACAATAGGGTCATCACTGATACGGGGTCATCTCAAAGTATTCATGTATTGATAAAAGCTGTACACACCCGTGAATTGGACAACAATATGGTCATCACTGATACGGGGTCATCTCAAAGTACTCAATATGAAAGTCATATGTATTGATAAAAGCTGTACACACCCGTGAAATAGACAACAATAGGGTCATTTCTGATACGGGTCATCTCAAACTACTCATGCATTGATAAAAGCTGTACACAGCCGTGAAATAGACAACAATAGGGTCATCACTGATACGGCGTCATCTCAAAGTACTCAATATGAAAGTCATATGTACTGATAAAAGCTGTACACACCCGTGAAATAGACAACAATAGGGTCATCACTGATACGGGGTCATCTCAAAGTACCCATGTATTGATAAATGCTGTACACACCCGTGAAATAGACAACAATAGGGTCATCACTGATACGGGGTCATCTCAAAGTATTCATGTATTGATAAAAGCTATACACACCCGTGAATTGGACAACAATAGGGTCATCACTGATACGGCGTCATCTCAAAGTACTCAATATGAAAGTCATATGTATTGATAAAAGCTGTACACACCCGTGAAATAAACAACAATAGGGTCATTTCTGATACGGGGTCATCTCAAAGTATTCATGTATTGATAAAAGCTGTACACACCCGTGAAATAGACAACAATAGGGTCATCACTGATACGGCGTCATCTCAAAGTACTCAATATGAAAGTCATATGTACTGATAAAAGCTGTACACACCCGTGAAATAGACAACAATAGGGTCATCACTGATACGGGGTCATCTCAAAGTACCCATGTATTGATAAATGCTGTACACACCCGTGAAATAGACAACAATAGGGTCATCACTGATACGGAGTCATCTCAAAGTACTCAATATGAAAGTCATATTTGTTGATAAATAGCAGGCAACATCAATGACAATTTAGCCACAGTAAAAATTATTCTTACCAAAGATGTCATATCTCATCACAGACACCTCACTGTCATTGCTATTAGAATCGGTGTCCATACTGACTTGAATAATAAATTGTTTTTAAATAACCAAACTGTAATGCAATTCATCTGATTTAAAAAAAAAATTCACATGACCCTTACATTTTGCTCAAATATTTGGTGTTACTCTCTCAAAAGATTTGTAAATTAAGTGTTTTTCATCTGTAAGTTTTCTTGTTTTGTTATTTTCTGCGATGAAAGTTTTGCAATATGTCCAAATAAGTTCTATTGAGTTAAACTCACAATGTCTAAAAGGCAAACGGAGAACAAAATTACCGTGATGATCAGCTTTTAAGACATCCGTTTTATAAACAAGTGCAGTGTTTCTTTTGATAATCTCATACAGCTCTGGTTTCTTAGCAAAAGTTGGAAATGCTATATTGTTATCCATTAGCCACTGTATCATTTCATTTTCTCTTGTGTTCAAAGTAGGCACAGTGCTGGCCTCGGTCCTAATATTGTGATAAGGAGAATTATCTTGTACTATCACGGATCTGTAAGAGCACACAATAACTGATGTTCAAACCTACAGAAGCGTATTTGGGACCTCTTAAAATATGTTTTAAAAATTATTTCGTGGGAACGAATTATAGTCCGTGGGAACGAATTATAATCCGTGGGAACGAATTATAATGCAAGGGAACGAATTACTAATCCATGGAAACGAATTATAACTCGAGGGAACGAATAATTATCCGTGGGAACGAATTACTAATACCGGGGAACGAATTATAATCCGTGGGAACGAATTATAATTTGAGGGAACGAATTATAATTCGAGGGAACTAATTACTAATCCGTGGGGTCGAATTATAATACGAGGGAACTAATTACTTATTTATGGGAACGAATTATAATTCGAGGGAACGAATTATAATGCAAGGGAACGAATTACTAATCCCTGGAAACGAATTATAACTCGAGGGAACGAATTATAATCCGTGGGAACGAATTACTAATACCGGGGAACGAATTATAATTCGAGGGAACGAATTGCGATTCGATAGAGCATCGTAGCTGGAATATTGTGGTTTAAACTGACTTAAAACCATTAACAACACACTATAACGAAAACGACATAAAGATACTATCATTGAAAAAATAACACTAGGAATGGCAAATTTTATATTTTATTTGTAATTGGGACCATTGATTATAAAACGAATTTGGACGGTCACTGAACATATATCTTCTATCTATTCTAAATCTTAGTGAGACTTATGCTTGGCACCCAGATCACCAACTGGTCCAAGATGGCCCGCAGCATGGATATAAATAGGGTTCATCAATATGAAGCTGTTTTTGAAATTAATATGCCGCTAGACATGTTACTTTGAATATGAAGTATCACGCCTAGGCAACGCATTTTTAGAAAGAAAATGAATCGCAGAAGACTTCCTCTATATATTGTCAAATTCTCATAAAACCTCAAATGTGTTTAAAAACCTACAAACCCCATGTACTTGACTTATCTTTTACCAATTGATTGGAAAACTTTATTTTAGATTTTTTCAACTTTAATACCTAAAACTGTTTTGCCGCTAAGGAACTTATAATGGTAATTAAAATACATAATTTTGATTTTTTTCCAAAAAATGATTACAATGTTGTGTTTTTCTATCATTAAGTAACATATAGATTAGTGACACTGAAATTCAAAAACAGTTTTATATATGAATTTTTCTCTGCTGATACCTACTTTGACCCCCTTTAAAAGTTGACTGTTCCAAGTTAGAGCATTCTCTAAATTAGATTCGAAATCACGTGACCTTAAGAAGATCTTATCTGGCTGTACCTGTGAATACTTTTCTAGGATTCTTTATAAATACGAGAGGAAGGCCTCTATAATGCCAAAAGTTCCAGTAAGGACATTTCAACCTTCCATCTTTATTTCACAATGTTTATGAAAAATGTTGTCTTTAAAATGTAATTAATGGAATTTCACATCAAAGTCAAGATTATTTCACTTATATCGAGATGCCACCTGGTGAAAGTGAATGCCAGAAGTTCCAGTAAGGACTTTGCTGATGTAGCAACGGACTCGGTATATTTCGACCTTCCACACTGTTTATGAAAAATGTCGTCTTTATTAAAATGTAATTAATGGAATTTCACATCAAAGTCAAGATTATTTTACTTATATCGGGATGCCACCAGGTGTAGGTGAAGTACCTTCTTTAGACGTGGCGCAATAAAGAATCATCCCCGCACAAGGAAAAAGGTTTTTCATCTAAAGGTGGTGACGTCTAGCGAAAGTAAAGTTAGCTTCTAGTAAACGGCTACTTGTAGGAGAAAAGTTAGCTACTATAACGAGTTACTTATGGGAAAAAATGAGTGAGTAATAGTGTTTAACGTTCAAGTCAAGAATATTTCACTCATATCGAGACGTGGCCAGCTAACTATAGGCGAACTATTGGCATTATACAGCAGGGTTCTTTATCGTGCCAAGCCTACCGTGACACGGGACCTCGTTCCCATCCGAAAGAACCGTAACTTTCATTTCGTAATGCCGAGTGCTTGGCGAAAGAACAGTCACTACCCACTTTCGTTTTGGGTCAGACCTGGTCGGGGTTTGAACCCATGACCTTCCACTTACAGAGCGAGCACTCTACCATACACAGCACGTACTGAGCGAGATGACGTGATGTTACTTTATTGCCCACGTGGGTTCTAATATCATTTTCTGGGGAATTCAATAATTTCTATCTAGCACTCGCTTGGCGTGTCTTAAAAGACAAATACAGGCCCATTTTATTCCATATCACATTAAATTAAATCACAGTAAAGTCTTTCATAAAATATAACGTATTCTTTCCCACGGATTATTCCCACGAATTAGTAATTCGTTCCCTCGTATTACGATTAGTTCTCTCGAATTATAATTCGTTCCCTCGAATTATAATTCTCTCTCACGGATTATAATTCGTTCCCTCGAACTATAATTCGTTCACTCGAACTATAATTCTTCCCCTCGAATTATAATTCGTTCCCACGGATTATAATTCGTTCCCTCGAACTATAATTAGTTCCCACGGATAAGTAATTCGTTCCCTCGAATTATAATTCGTTTCCACGGATTATAATGCGTGGGCACGAATTATTTAAAAAATATTTTAAGAGGTCCTAAATACACTTCCGTAGTAAACTGTTTACAAACTTTATTTTTACTTTTTTTCTCAAGTTCAATTTACAATCTTGAAGGGGTCTCTAACAATGTCAATTAAAACATAATTTCATTTTTCCCATCTCAAGCTATAGATGTTTTTGCTATCTTACGATGTCTTTGAATTTCACTTTCAGTGGAAACCCCACATCGACCCGACCTATTGTTATGCAAATTAGGACAAGTATCACGTGATTATCAGTGCATCCGACCAGCTGTGCGACAAGATGGTGAGCACGGTAAAGTTAGTGATGTGGATTATTCGCGTGTTGCATTTGGATTTAGCTGTTCATTGGAGTTTCTAACTATTCACAATGCTATTTGGATTTAGCTGCTTATTTGGGATTCTGACCAGTCGCGTGTTACGTATTGGATTAAGATGTTTTTGGCTATGGGCCACGTGTTACATTTGGATGTTCCAAGTGATGCGTTTGGATTTAGCTGTTAATGGTGATTCAGTGTTGCGTTTGGATATAGCTGTTTATTAGTGATTATAAAATTCATGTGTTACATATTGGATTTAGCAGTGTAATCAACATCCCAGATACAACGTGTTGATGTTGAGAAGAATGAGCAATCTACAAATCTTTTACAGCTATACAAGGTAGGTGCATTTATTTATTTCTTTAGCGGGGTTTTCAGGCGTGATTATTATGAGGGTAACCGTTTACTTTATTGTATTAAAAAAAAATGATTTGTCCGAATTTATTCCAAAGGGAATATCTCCAAAACATTTTAATCTATTTAATTAATCTGAAATTTATTATTTTCAGCTATGATGTGCTTTAATTACACACACTGCTCTATGTATTTTTTAAATACTCGGATTTCATTTATTGTCTGTATTGCTGAGACCTCTGATTACGGTTGAAAAAGTGAAGGACAGGGTAGTTTTTTATTTTCAAATATTTTATTTATTTTTTAAAATTATTTATATTTTTATTGTAATATTTAACTGTCGGCCGCCGAAATTGTCAAATACACCTCTCCCTTGCTGTTCTTTCAACAGTATCTATGTTGACTCTTGTAGTGGTCTGGGTAGCTCAGTTGGTAGAGCACTCGCCTACAGTGATAAAGGTCCAGGGTTCAATCCCCAGTCTGTCCCTGCATTTTTTCTCCTTCATATTACTTTGGTGGACAATGTGGCCCTCAAAAGTAGTGGACTCTGGCAATTACAGACCAAAATGTCCAAATAAAGTACATTGGAGGGAATTTAGGTGAGATTTCCCACTTTGGACCATGGGGAACTAACTGGAAAATTGTCAAACTTGTTAATTAACAAACAGACAAAGGCAAAAAAATCAGTGGATTTTAAATTTAGGGAAATTGCAGGAACTTTAAATAAAAATATAACAATGTACACTGTCTATAATATGCCAACATTAAGTATCACCCCAACTTGGATGGCAGTACACGTTACATTTATAAGTAAAATAGATACACTGTGAATTTTTAAGCATTGAGTAACTTGGCAATATATTGCAATACATATTGCAATAGGTCAGAAGGACAGGTCAATACTATACTGTATTTATGGTTTACCCAATTATTGCACTTATGCGGTCTAGGGGAGATAATCTACTTGGGCTGTCACCTCGCAGGTTAATGAATTGTCTCCCTTTCACATACTAGTAATACTTTAATGTATTTAAAATTACAGCTAAATATGCAGTATATATATACAAAACTGTCTTATTAATGTTCCAGCTAGTGAACCCAGCATGGGCCCCCACCCTGGTATCTGCTTTCCTTATTTAGTTCTGGGACAATGAAAAGTCAATAAACGAATTAATTACAAAAAAAATAATGATTTATTGATGATTTCAATGATTGTCAGTTCACTTGTGGAAGGGCAGTGATTATCTCTGGCACTCCAGTTTACTCTCCCATTCCTGAGCTGGTGGACAACATATCACAGAGGCAAAACCTAATGACAGGAATTCGCAGATGTTTCAGGTTTCATCTGGTTGTCAAGTCCAATATCATGTCTGTTCCATATCTTCCATGTCCATGAATGGATTTTGATCAAACTTTGCACAAATGTAAACCAACATGAGACAATCTGAATCTGTTGCATACCAAATTTATGTGTCCAAGGTCAAGGTCAGGTGGTCAATTTTTTGGATTGGCTCTTAAGAGACAGTTCTAGTAAGTTTTAATTAAAAGTACTAACAATTTGTATGGAAATTGTACCAAAATCAAACACTTAACATTAAAAAGTACCCCTGAATGGCAAACTTGCGCACTTAAAATGTACCTATCTGGACAAATAAATAAAGGGCTAAATTCACAAACACAGGCTAGCGGCCCGATTTTTCAAGAAATATAAACAACTCACAATCAATCTAATTTATATATTTTTTACTTTTCTGGTGTCCATATTTGAAATATCAACTGTCAGTTTACATCCCATCACATTATATATTTAGTACAGTGCCGTCAAATCAGGCGTTGATACAGAAAAATGTGCATTTTTGCCAGATTTGGCTCCTTTTTTGGAAAAATTCACAGTGGCCGCATGTATCGACCAACGCCATTTTTAAACCAGCTGTAAAAAACATGTAAATATTTCATTACACAAAATTCTGTGTTGGTCGAAGGCTGCGACCACACTCAATTTTTAAAAAACGGTGAGAAAAATCGCCGATCTGAACAGCGAGATTCGTTGCCTTTTGGAAATCCTGCCGGATTATCGGTCGAGAAGAACCCGAACCTCTGCCTTAAAATGACGTTTCGACGTCTGGATTTAATTATTGGACTATCATACAGTTGTTTCTTTTCTTTTTATTTTATGAAATTGGAAAAATATAATAAAATAAATAAAAAAGAAATAAATTTTAAATTATTGAAGACGAATATGCGGCAGCATTAAGTGGTTGACAGTGTGCACATACGTGCGCACAAGGATCAAGTAGTAATCTAGAATGGTCCGTTACGGGTCGTTCACTAGCGTTTAATATATAGAATTTAAATGGATTAAAGATTTTCCAGGATACCTTAAATGCTTATTGAAGGTAACTAATTTTACACGACTCGAATTTTCTAAATGTACCATTGATTCCAAAGCAACAAGTCTCGTATGGCCGAGTGGTCTAATGCGTTAGTCTAGTAATCGGAATATTGTCAGTTCCACTCCGCGTAAAGTCACTGTTTTTTTGTTAACAATTTTTTTTATATTTTATTTTTTATTATTATTATATATAATTCTATTTTTTAAATATCAAATATAGTTATAAAATTTTAATATTTAAAAAAATTATATTTATATATACATAGGCAATATCATACTTTCGCGATTTACCTGCTAAACTTTTAATTTTATGTTTTATTTTTTTTCATGAGTTTTTATTTATTTATTTTTTAGATAACGACTATCTGTACTTATATATTATTTCAATTATAAAAAAACAAGATATCGGCAAACATACTGTCGTGAGTTCGAACTTGCTAAAGTTTTTAATTTAAATAATAATTATCAACATATGCATATATACCGGTATTTCATATCGTTTTTTTTTTAAACTGCCTGCAATATATAAAATATTGGTCATTTATTTACATGTTTCTATTAAGATAGATATATTGCCAATTATTTTCTAAGATGCTGTGACATAGCATGCCATCAAACTATTACGTATACATGTACACCATATCCTATACCCAATGATACTGTCTGATAACTTTTTTTTAAATTCTATATAAAATTTATTAAAAATTGACAATACTGTAAACATCTTGTGCTTTGACGTAGACATAAGATCACGATTCTTGGAGAGAGAGAGCCGAGTAATGGTATTCTTTTACGTTAAAATCAAGATTTTTTATAGGATAACGATTCCATAGCTGACCTACCATCATATACCATTTTTTTTAATTATAAAATACATTAAAAATGGTATATATTGTGTCAATTAGGTAACTTTTCTGTTAATTGTAATACGTGGAAGTTAACAGTTTGTATCATTAAAACAAAAGTTATTGTGTTGAGTACTAAATAATGTGTCTTTTAATAAGTTTGTGCTGTAGATTTAGAAATTATGAAAGAAATAAGTTAGTTGCTTGGTTTTTAGTAGAAATGGATCATTTCATATACAAAGAGTATTTAACTGAAAGAGAACTAAAAGTCATGAATGGGATAGATAATGTAAACTTTCAGCATTGATTTCAGTGATGAAACTTTGAAATTACAAAATTTGAAATTAAACTGTTTAATAATATTTATTTTATTTGTTCGAATTAAATTATGCAAGTTTATAAAGTTATAATAGAAATTAAAGGGTTGGTTGGTACTCCATGTTAATGTAATACAATGTATGTAGATCTACTTACTGCATTTTTCTTTTGAATGAAAATAAAAAATTCGGAGGTCCACATACTAAGTTTAAAGAACCACTTACATTGATTTTTAGCTCACCTGACCAAGGTCATATTAGCTTATGAAATAGCGCAGCGTACACGTATGTGTGTGAATGCGTGCGTCTGTGCGTAGTTAATACCTATTTTCGACTTTTTTGCTATAACTACCGGACAGATTTCAATTAAACGTGGTCAGAAATATATATGGGCCGGTGCAATTCAGATTTGTTCATGGCGTTGCCATGGCTACCATAACTAGGTCAAGGTGACCTACCGGTGCAAAAATCCTAAAAAATCTCCTCCGAAAGCAACGATCTGATTTGATATTTGGCTTCTTAAGGGTCTTAAGCCTATAATTTGTTTATTTCGTGAAAATCGGACAAAAACAGGTTATGCGTTTTTTGCGTATAATTGTGAAAAGATCGTAAAATAACTTTAAATTGTTATAACTTGACTATTTGATCAGAAATTGACATGGGGTTTTCAGTTTTGTCATATTCTTGTAATTCCATGAAAATGGTTTCGGGTTCAGTTATAAAGGTCATGACCTAATTTTTTGCCTTTCTGATGGAAAACTATAAACTTGTTGTACAGGCATGTATATTAGAATTTTGTTTGAATTGGTGTAAGAATCCTTTTCTTGTATAGATTAAGATCATGGGTTCAAATGTCAAGGACACAGGTGCGAAAGAATATAGAAATGGTTAATTATCTTGAAAACTATTAACTTTTTGTATAGACATGTATATTAGAATGTTGTAGGTATTGATACAACGAACATTTTGATGTATAGAAAAAGGTCATAGGTTCAAAGGTCAAGGTTACATATGCAAAACAATACCGAAATTGTTAATTATCTCGAAAACTATTAACTTTTTGTATAGGCATGCATATTATAATATTGTAGGTATTGGCCTAACAATAATTTTGATATATTAACAAAGGTCAATTTTACTAATTTAGCCTCAAATCGTTACTTCAAGAAATATTTTGACATTTGGGTTTCAGTATTTATGTTTTCTTGAAATGTTTATGCTAGCCATTTTTATCAGGTGGGCATATCAAGCCCATTGGGCCTCTTGTTACATTGAACAATTGTTTAACTTAAGAACCCCAAATGGCGAGATAAAGCTAAATGTTGGAAGCATCTGTTTATGAAATAACTTGCCCCTTCTCTTTAAAATGCCTTAGAACTTAAATGATTAAATAAAAAAGTAAATAATTGTGTATCTTATTGACTTTTACTTAGGTATTTGATATCTAGAAGCCATTATATAAACCATAAACATGCACTGAGCAAATAAATCCATCCACCCAAAATATGTGAATTATCTCCCCTATACATGTATTTGTGCTAGCAAAATCTCTGTGTTTGTTGTCGTTATTTATTTTTACGTTCTTGCTGGCCAACTAAATGTGTAAATATAGCATGTGATGCGTCAATAAAAATAATTCAAATTTTCAAAAATGTAATTGTGATATATTATAGGGTAGTGGGGTATGTACTTTTATAGCAGTGATGATTATAATAATTAATAAATACCTTTTTGGATATTTACGCGTTTAAGATTTATGCAAAATGGTTACCATGGTAACAAAAACTCAAAATGCTATTTCTTAAACATCACTTGTTTTTGGAAAAATCAAATATTCAAACATGCAGTAATTTTAATTCAGAAGAATATTATCAGTAATTTTATAAATCTTACATGCTACATGTATCTCGTACACAACTTTGCTATTTACACATGAATTCATGTCAGTAAAGTGGTCATACTATGCGTGGTTGCCATGGAAACGTATGATGTATTTTTGACCAAAACAATATGGATTTAGATTCCCCATTTCTCAGACTATATATCTACTTATTTTGAAGATTTTTCGAGATTGGGCCATTTTTGCCCCTTCGTGAACCTACTCCTTTGATTGGTCAGCCTGAAGTTTTCTTGTAGTTTATGCAACAAATTTTAAAAATATGTGCAATCTGGGCATCCCAATCCCTGGCAGTGATTTTGTTACATTTTTTTATAAAATACCCTCTGCATTTTAAATTGGGAAAATTCAAAAAACACGCTACCGTTGCAAATCTGACATGACCAGCTGTTAATTCCCATCATTCCACAACTTTTGAACACATTGTTCCCAATTCCAACGACGTATTAACAAATCGGTAGCCAATCTTGGTTTTGAGCTGATATGTTGATTATTGCTGTAAAACCAAAAATTGTGTTAATTCAAAAAACATTCTAACCGTTGCAAATCTGACATGACCAGCTGTTAATTCCCATCATTCCACAACTTTTGAACACATTGTTTCCACTTCCAATGACATTTTAACAAATCGGTAGCCAATTTTGGTTATAAACAGTATTTCTGTTAATAACAGAAATGGTGTGTTATTTCAAAAAACACACTACCGGTTGCAAATCTGACATGACCAGCTGTTAATTCCCATCATTCCACAACTTTTGAACACATTGTTCCCAATTCCAACGACGTATTAACAAATCGGTAGCCAATCTTGGTTTTGAGCTGATATGTTGATTATTGCTGTAAAACCAAAAATTGTGTTATTTCAAAAAACACGCTACCGGTTGCAAATCTGACATGACCAGCTGTTAATTCCCATCATTCCACAACTTTTGAACACATTGTTCCCAATTCCAACGACGTATTAACAAATCGGTAGCCAATCTTGGTTTTGAGCTGATATGTTGATTATTGCTGTAAAACCAAAAATTGTGTTATTTCAAAAAACACGCTACCGGTTGCAAATCTGACATGACCAGCTGTTAATTCCCATCATTCCACAACTTTTGAACACATTGTTCCCAATTCCAATGACGTTTTAACAAATCGGTAGCCAATTTTGGTTATAAACAGTATTTCTGTTAATAACAGAAATGGTGTGTTATTTCAAAAAACACGCTACCGGTTGCAAATCTGACATGACCTGCTGTTAATTACCATCATTCCACAACTTTTGAACACATTGTTCCCAATTCCAACGACGTATTAACATATTGGTAGCCAATCTTGGTTTTGAGCTGATATGTTGATTATTGCTGTAAAACCAAAAATTGTGTTATTTCAAAAAACACGCTACCGGTTGCAAATCTGACATGACCAGCTGTTAATTCCCATCATTCCACAACTTTTGAACACATTGTTCCCAATTCCAACGACGTATTAACATATCGGTAGCCAATCTTGGTTTTGAGCTGATATGTTGATTATTGCTGTAAAACCAAAAATTGTGTTATTTCAAAAAACATGCTACCGGTTGCAAATCTGACATGACTGGCTGTTAATTCCCATCATTCCACAACTTTTGAACACATTTTTCCCAATTCCAATGACGTTTTAACAAATCGGTAGCCAATTCTGGTTATAAACAGTATTTCTGTTAATAACAGAAATGGTGTGTTATTTCAAAAAACACGCTACCGGTTGCAAATCTGACATGACCAGCTGTTAATTACCATCATTCCACAACTTTTGAACACATTGTTCCCAATTCCAACGATGTATTAACATATCGGTAGCCAATCTTGGTTTTGAGCTGATATGTTGATTATTGCTGTAAAACCAAAAATTGTGTTATTTCAAAAAACACGCTACCGGTTGCAAATCTGACATGACCAGCTGTTAATTCCCATCATTCCACAACTTTGAACACATTGTTCCCAATTCCAACGACGTATTAACAAATCGGTAGCCAATCTTGGTTTTGAGCTGATATGTTGATTATTGCTGTAAAACCAAAAATTGTGTTATTTCAAAAAACACGCTACCGGTTGCAAATCTGACATGACCAGCTGTTAATTCCCATCATTCCACAACTTTTGAACACATTTTTCCCAATTCCAATGACGTTTTAACAAATCGGTAGCCAATTCTGGTTATAAACAGTATTTCTGTTAATAACAGAAATGGTGTGTTATTTCAAAAAACACGCTACCGGTTGCAAATCTGACATGACCTGCTGTTAATTACCCTCATTCCACAACTTTTGAACATATTGTTCCCAATTCCAACGACGTATTAACATATCGGTAGCCAAGCTTGGTTTATGAGCTGATATGTTGATTATTGCTGTAAAACCAAAAATTGTGTTATTTCAAAAAACACGCTACTGGTTGCAAATCTGACATGACCAGCTGTTAATTCCCATCATTCCACAACTTTTGAACACATTGTTTCCAATTCCAACGACGTATTAACAAATCGGTAGCCAATCTTGGTTTTGAGCTGATATGTTGATTATTGCTGTAAAACCAAAAATTGTGTTATTTCAAAAAACACGCTACCGGTTGCAAATCTGACATGACCAGCTGTTAATTCCCATCATTCCACAACTTTTGAACACATTGTTCCCAATTCCAACGACGTATTAACAAATCGGTAGCCAATCTTGGTTTTGAGCTGATATGTTGATTATTGCTGTAAAACCAAAAATTGTGTTATTTCAAAAAACACGCTACCGGTTGCAAATCTGACATGACCAGCTGTTAATTCCCATCATTCCACAACTTTTGAACACATTGTTCCCAATTCCAACGACGTATTAACATATTGGTAGCCAATCTTGGTTTTGAGCTGATATGTTGATTATTGCTGTAAAACCAAAAATTGTGTTATTTCAAAAAACACGCTACCGGTTGCAAATCTGACATGACCAGCTGTTAATTCCCATCATTCCACAACTTTTGAACACATTTTTCCCAATTCCAATGACGTTTTAACAAATCGGTAGCCAAATCTGGTTATAAACAGTATTTCTGTTAATAACAGAAATGGTGTGTTATTTCAAAAAACACGCTACCGGTTGCAAATCTGACATGACCAGCTGTTAATTACCATCATTCCACAACTTTTGAAGACATTGTTCCCAATTCCAACGATGTATTAACATATCGGTAGCCAATCTTGGTTTTGAGCTGATATGTTGATTATTGCTGTAAAACCAAAAATTATGTTATTTCAAAAAACACGCTACCGGTTGCAAATCTGACATGACCAGCTGTTAATTCCCATCATTCCACAACTTTTGAACACATTGTTCCCAATTCCAACGACGTATTAACAAATCGGTAGCCAATCTTGGTTTTGAGCTGATATGTTGATTATTGCTGTAAAACCAAAAATTGTGTTATTTCAAAAAACGCTACCGGTTGCAAATCTGACATGACCAGCTGTTAATTCCCATCATTCCACAACTTTTGAACACATTGTTCCCAATTCCAATGACGTTTTAACAAATCGGTAGCCAATTTTGGTTATAATCAGTATTTCTGTTAATAACAGAAATGGTGTGTTATTTCAAAAAACACGCTACCGGTTGCAAATCTGACATGACCTGCTGTTAATTACCATCATTCCACAACTTTTGAACACATTGTTCCCAATTCCAACGACGTATTAACATATTGGTAGCCAATCTTGGTTTTGAGCTGATATGTTGATTATTGCTGTAAAACCAAAAATTGTGTTATTTCAAAAAACACGCTACCGGTTGCAAATCTGACATGACCAGCTGTTAATTCCCATCATTCCACAACTTTTGAACACATTGTTCCCAATTCCAACGACGTATTAACATATCGGTAGCCAATCTTGGTTTTGAGCTGATATGTTGATTATTGCTGTAAAACCAAAAATTGTGTTATTTCAAAAAACATGCTACCGGTTGCAAATCTGACATGACTGGCTGTTAATTCCCATCATTCCACAACTTTTGAACACATTTTCCCAATTCCAATGACGTTTTAACAAATCGGTAGCCAATTCTGGTTATAAACAGTATTTCTGTTAATAACAGAAATGGTGTGTTATTTCAAAAAACACGCTACCGGTTGCAAATCTGACATGACCAGCTGTTAATTACCATCATTCCACAACTTTTGAACACATTGTTCCCAATTCCAACGATGTATTAACATATCGGTAGCCAATCTTGGTTTTGAGCTGATATGTTGATTATTGCTGTAAAACCAAAAATTGTGTTATTTCAAAAAACACGCTACCGGTTGCAAATCTGACATGACCAGCTGTTAATTCCCATCATTCCACAACTTTTGAACACATTGTTCCCAATTCCAACGACGTATTAACATATTGGTAGCCAATCTTGGTTTTGAGCTGATATGTTGATTATTGCTGTAAAACCAAAAATTGTGTTATTTCAAAAAACACGCTACCGGTTGCAAATCTGACATGACCAGCTGTTAATTCCCATCATTCCACAACTTTTGAACACATTTTTCCCAATTCCAATGACGTTTTAACAAATCGGTAGCCAAATCTGGTTATAAACAGTATTTCTGTTAATAACAGAAATGGTGTGTTATTTCAAAAAACACGCTACCGGTTGCAAATCTGACATGACCAGCTGTTAATTACCATCATTCCACAACTTTTGAAGACATTGTTCCCAATTCCAACGATGTATTAACATATCGGTAGCCAATCTTGGTTTTGAGCTGATATGTTGATTATTGCTGTAAAACCAAAAATTATGTTATTTCAAAAAACACGCTACCGGTTGCAAATCTGACATGACCAGCTGTTAATTCCCATCATTCCACAACTTTTGAACACATTGTTCCCAATTCCAACGACGTATTAACAAATCGGTAGCCAATCTTGGTTTTGAGCTGATATGTTGATTATTGCTGTAAAACCAAAATTGTGTTATTTCAAAAAACACGCTACCGGTTGCAAATCTGACATGACCAGCTGTTAATTACCATCATTCCACAACTTTTGAACACATTGTTCCCAATTCCAACGACGTATTAACATATCGGTAGCCAATCTTGGTTTTGAGCTGATATGTTGATTATTGCTGTAAAACCAAAAATTATGTTATTTCAAAAAACACGCTACCGGTTGCAAATCTGACATGACCAGCTGTTAATTCCCATCATTCCACAACTTTTGAACACATTGTACCCAATTCCAATGACGTTTTAACAAATCGGTAGCCAATTTTGGTTATAAACAGTATTTCTGTTAATAACAGAAATGGTGTGTTATTTCAAAAAACACGCTACCGGTTGCAAATCTGACATGACCTGCTGTTAATTACCATCATTCCACAACTTTTGAAGACATTGTTCCCAATTCCAACGATGTATTAACATATCGGTAGCCAATCTTGGTTTTGAGCTGATATGTTGATTATTGCTGTAAAACCAAAAATTATGTTATTTCAAAAAACACGCTACCGGTTGCAAATCTGACATGACCAGCTGTTAATTCCCATCATTCCACAACTTTTGAACACATTGTTCCCAATTCCAACGACGTATTAACAAATCGGTAGCCAATCTTGGTTTTGAGCTGATATGTTGATTATTGCTGTAAAACCAAAAATTGTGTTATTTCAAAAAACACGCTACCGGTTGCAAATCTGACATGACCAGCTGTTAATTCCCATCATTCCACAACTTTTGAACACATTTTTCCCAATTCCAATGACGTTTTAACAAATCGGTAGCCAATTCTGGTTATAAACAGTATTTCTGTTAATAACAGAAATGGTGTGTTATTTCAAAAAACACGCTACCGGTTGCAAATCTGACATGACCTGCTGTTAATTACCCTCATTCCACAACTTTTGAACATATTGTTCCCAATTCCAACGACGTATTAACATATCGGTAGCCAAGCTTGGTTTATGAGCTGATATGTTGATTATTGCTGTAAAACCAAAAATTGTGTTATTTCAAAAAACACGCTACTGGTTGCAAATCTGACATGACCAGCTGTTAATTCCCATCATTCCACAACTTTTGAACACATTGTTTCCAATTCCAACGACGTATTAACAAATCGGTAGCCAATCTTGGTTTTGAGCTGATATGTTGATTATTGCTGTAAAACCAAAAATTGTGTTATTTCAAAAAACACGCTACCGGTTGCAAATCTGACATGACCAGCTGTTAATTCCCATCATTCCACAACTTTTGAACACATTGTTCCCAATTCCAACGACGTATTAACAAATCGGTAGCCAATCTTGGTTTTGAGCTGATATGTTGATTATTGCTGTAAAACCAAAAATTGTGTTATTTCAAAAAACACGCTACCGGTTGCAAATCTGACATGACCAGCTGTTAATTCCCATCATTCCACAACTTTTGAACACATTTTTCCCAATTCCAATGACGTTTTAACAAATCGGTAGCCAATTCTGGTTATAAACAGTATTTCTGTTAATAACAGAAATGGTGTGTTATTTCAAAAAACACGCTACCGGTTGCAAATCTGACATGACCAGCTGTTAATTACCATCATTCCACAACTTTTGAACACATTGTTCCCAATTCCAACGACGTATTAACATATCGGTAGCCAATCTTGGTTTTGAGCTGATATGTTGATTATTGCTGTAAAACCAAAAATTATGTTATTTCAAAAAACACGCTACCGGTTGCAAATCTGACATGACCAGCTGTTAATTCCCATCATTCCACAACTTTTGAACACATTGTACCCAATTCCAATGACGTTTTAACAAATCGGTAGCCAATTTTGGTTATAAACAGTATTTCTGTTAATAACAGAAATGGTGTGTTATTTCAAAAAACACGTTACCGGTTGCAAATCTGACATGACCTGCTGTTAATTACCATCATTCCACAATTTTTGAACACATTGTTCCCAATTCCAACGATGTATTAACATATCGGTAGCCAATCTTGGTTTTGAGCTGATATGTTGATTATTGCTGTAAAACCAAAAATTATGTTATTTCAAAAAACACGCTACCGGTTGCAAATCTGACATGACCAGCTGTTAATTCCCATCATTCCACAACTTTTGAACACATTGTTCCCAATTCCAATGATGTTTTAACAAATCGGTAGCCAATTTTAATTATAAACAGTATGTCTGTTAATAACAGAAATGGTCTGTTATTTCAAAAAACACGCTACCGGTTGCAAATCTGACATGACCAGCTGTTAATTACCATCATTCCACAACTTTTGAACACATTGTTCCCAATTCCAACGACGTATTAACATATTGGTAGCCAATCTTGGTTTTGAGCTGATATGTTGATTATTGCTGTAAAACCAAAAATTGTGTTATTTCAAAAAACACGCTACCGGTTGCAAATCTGACATGACCAGCTGTTAATTCCCATCATTCCACAACTTTTGAACACATTTTTCCCAATTCCAATGACGTTTTAACAATCGGTAGCCAAATCTGGTTATAAACAGTATTTCTGTTAATAACGAAATGGTGTTATTTCAAAAAACACGCTACCGGTTGCAAATCTGACATGACCAGCTGTTAATTACCATCATTCCACAACTTTTGAACACATTGTTCCCAATTCCAACGATGTATTAACATATCGGTAGCCAATCTTGGTTTTGAGCTGATATGTTGATTATTGCTGTAAAACCAAAAATTGTGTTATTTCAAAAACACGCTACCGGTTGCAAATCTGACATGACCAGCTGTTAATTCCCATCATTCCACAACTTTTGAACACATTGTTCCCAATTCCAACGACGTATTAACAAATCGGTAGCCAATCTTGGTTTTGAGCTGATATGTTGATTATTGCTGTAAAACCAAAAATTGTGTTATTTCAAAAAACACGCTACCGGTTGCAAATCTGACATGACCAGCTGTTAATTCCCATCATTCCACAACTTTTGAACACATTGTTCCCAATTCCAATGATGTTTTAACAAATCGGTAGCCAATTTTGGTTATAAACAGTATTTCTGTTAATCAGAAATGGTCTGTTATTTCAAAAAACACGCTACCGGTTGCAAATCTGACATGACCAGCTGTTAATTACCATCATTCCACAACTTTTGAACACATTGTTCCCAATTCCAACGACGTATTAACATATTGGTAGCCAATCTTGGTTTTGAGCTGATATGTTGATTATTGCTGTAAAACCAAAAATTGTGTTATTTCAAAAAACACGCTACCGGTTATAAATCTGACATGACCAGCTGTTAATTCCATCATTCCACAACTTTTGAACACATTGTTCCCAATTCCAACGACGTATTAACATATCGGTAGCCAATCTTGGTTTTGAGCTGATATGTTGATTATTGCTGTAAAACCAAAAATTGTGTTATTTCAAAAAACACGCTACCGGTTGCAAATCTGACATGACCAGCTGTTAATTCCCATCATTCCACAACTTTTGAACACATTGTTCCCAATTCCAATGACGTTTTAACAAATCGGTAGCCAATTTTGGTTATAAACAGTATTTCTGTTAATAACAGAAATGGTGTGTTATTTCAAAAAACACGCTACCGGTTGCAAATCTGACATGACCTGCTGTTAATTACCATCATTCCACAACTTTTGAACACATTGTTCCCAATTCCAACGACGTATTAACATATCGGTAGCCAATCTTGGTTTTGAGCTGATATGTTGATTATTGCTGTAAAACCAAAAATTATGTTATTTCAAAAACACGCTACCGGTTGCAAATCTGACATGACCAGCTGTTAATTCCCATCATTCCACAACTTTTGAACACATTGTTCCCAATTCCAACGACGTATTAACAAATCGGTAGCCAATCTTGGTTTTGAGCTGATATGTTGATTATTGCTGTAAAACCAAAAATTGTGTTATTTCAAAAAACACGCTACCGGTTGCAAATCTGACATGACCAGCTGTTAATTCCCATCATTCCACAACTTTTGAACACATTTTTCCCAATTCCAATGACATTTTAACAAATCGGTAGCCAATTCTGGTTATAATCAGTATTTCTGTTAATAACAGAAATGGTGTGTTATTTCAAAAAACACGCTACCGGTTGCAAATCTGACATGACCAGCTGTTAATTACCATCATTCCACAACTTTTGAACACATTGTTCCCAATTCCAACGACGTATTAACAAATCGGTAGCCAATCTTGGTTTTGAGCTGATATGTTGATTATTGCTGTAAAACCAAAAATTGTGTTATTTCAAAAAACACGCTACCGGTTGCAAATCTGACATGACCAGCTGTTAATTCCCATCATTCCACAACTTTTGAACACATTGTTCCCAATTCCAATGATGTTTTAACAAATCGGTAGCCAATTTTGGTTATAAACAGTATTTCTGTTAATAACAGAAATGGTCTGTTATTTCAAAAAACACGCTACCGGTTGCAAATCTGACATGACCAGCTGTTAATTACCCATTCCACAACTTTTGAACACATTGTTCCCAATTCCAACGACGTATTAACATATTAGCCAATCTTGGTTTTGAGCTGATATGTTGATTATTGCTGTAAAACCAAAAATTGTGTTATTTCAAAAAACACGCTACCGGTTATAAATCTGACATGACCAGCTGTTAATTCCCATCATTCCACAACTTTTGAACACATTGTTCCCAATTCCAACGACGTATTAACATATCGGTAGCCAATCTTGGTTTTGAGCTGATATGTTGATTATTGCTGTAAAACCAAAAATTGTGTTATTTCAAACAACACGCTACCGGTTGCAAATCTGACATGACCAGCTGTTAATTCCCATCATTCCACAACTTTTGAACACATTGTTCCCAATTCCAATGACGTTTTAACAAATCGGTAGCCAATTTTGGTTATAAACAGTATTTCTGTTAATAACAGAAATGGTGTGTTATTTCAAAAAACACGCTACCGGTTGCAAATCTGACATGACCTGCTGTTAATTACCATCATTCCACAACTTTTGAACACATTGTTCCCAATTCCAACGACGTATTAACATATCGGTAGCCAATCTTGGTTTTGAGCTGATATGTTGATTATTGCTGTAAAACCAAAAATTATGTTATTTCAAAAAACACGCTACCGGTTGCAAATCTGACATGACCAGCTGTTAATTCCCATCATTCCACAACTTTTGAACACATTGTTCCCAATTCCAACGACGTATTAACAAATCGGTAGCCAATCTTGGTTTTGAGCTGATATGTTGATTATTGCTGTAAAACCAAAAATTGTGTTATTTCAAAAAACACGCTACCGGTTGCAAATCTGACATGACCAGCTGTTAATTCCCATCATTCCACAACTTTTGAACACATTTTTCCAATTCCAATGACATTTTAACAAATCGGTAGCCAATTCTGGTTATAATCAGTATTTCTGTTAATAACAGAAATGGTGTGTTATTTCAAAAAACACGCTACCGGTTGCAAATCTGACATGACCAGCTGTTAATTACCATCATTCCACAACTTTTGAACACATTGTTCCCAATTCCAACGACGTATTAACAAATCGGTAGCCAATCTTGGTTTTGAGCTGATATGTTGATTATTGCTGTAAAACCAAAATGTGTTATTTCAAAAACACGCTACCGGTTGCAAATCTGACATGACCAGCTGTTAATTCCCATCATTCCACAACTTTTGAACACATTGTTCCCAATTCCAATGATGTTTTAACAAATCGGTAGCCAATTTGGTTTTGAGCTGATATGTATTTCTGTTAAAACAAAATGTGTTATTTCAAAAAACACGCTACCGGTTGCAAATCTGACATGACCAGCTGTTAATTCCCATCATTCCACAACTTTTGAACACATTGTTCCCAATTCCAACGACGTATTAACATATCGGTAGCCAATCTTGGTTTTGAGCTGATATGTTGATTATTGCTGTAAAACCAAAATTGGTGTTATTTCAAAAAACACGCTACCGGTTAAATCTGACATGACCAGCTGTTAATTCCATCATTCCACAACTTTTGAACACATTGTTCCCAATTCCAACGACGTATTAACATATCGGTAGCCAATCTTGGTTTTGAGCTGATATGTTGATTATTGCTGTAAAACCAAAAATTGTGTTATTTCAAAAAACACGCTACCGGTTGCAAATCTGACATGACCAGCTGTTAATTCCCATCATTCCACAACTTTTGAACACATTGTTCCCAATTCCAATGACGTTTTAACAAATCGGTAGCCAATTTTGGTTATAAACAGTATTTCTGTTAATAACAGAAATGGTGTGTTATTTCAAAAAACACGCTACCGGTTGCAAATCTGACATGACCTGCTGTTAATTACCATCATTCCACAACTTTTGAACACATTGTTCCAATTCCAACGACGTATTAACATATCGGTAGCCAATCTTGGTTTTGAGCTGATATGTTGATTATTGCTGTAAAACCAAAAATTATGTTATTTCAAAAAACACGCTACCGGTTGCAAATCTGACATGACCAGCTGTTAATTCCCATCATTCCACAACTTTTGAACACATTGTTCCCAATTCCAACGACGTATTAACAAATCGGTAGCCAATCTTGGTTTTGAGCTGATATGTTGATTATTGCTGTAAAACCAAAAATTGTGTTATTTCAAAAAACACGCTACCGGTTGCAAATCTGACATGACCAGCTGTTAATTCCCATCATTCCACAACTTTTGAACACATTGTTCCCAATTCCAATGATGTTTTAACAAATCGGTAGCCAATTTTGGTTATAAACAGTATTTCTGTTAATAACAGAAATGGTCTGTTATTTCAAAAAACACGCTACCGGTTGCAAATCTGACATGACCAGCTGTTAATTACCATCATTCCACAACTTTTGAACACATTGTTCCCAATTCCAACGACGTATTAACATATCGGTAGCCAATCTTGGTTTTGAGCTGATATGTTGATTATTGCTGTAAAACCAAAAATTGTGTTATTTCAAAAACACGCTACCGGTTATAAATCTGACATGACCAGCTGTTAATTCCCATCATTCCACAACTTTTGAACACATTGTTCCCAATTCCAACGACGTATTAACATATCGGTAGCCAATCTTGGTTTTGAGCTGATATGTTGATTATTGCTGTAAAACCAAAAATTGTGTTATTTCAAAAAACACGCTACCGGTTGCAAATCTGACATGACCAGCTGTTAATTCCCATCATTCCACAACTTTTGAACACATTGTTCCAATTCCAATGACGTTTAACAAATCGGTAGCCAATTTGGTTATAAACAGTATTTCTGTTAATAACAGAAATGGTGTTTATTTCAAAAAACACGCTACCGGTTGCAAATCTGACATGACCTGCTGTTAATTACCATCATTCCACAACTTTTGAACACATTGTTCCCAATTCCAACGACGTATTAACATATCGGTAGCCAATCTTGGTTTTGAGCTGATATGTTGATTATTGCTGTAAAACCAAAAATTATGTTATTTCAAAAAACACGCTACCGGTTGCAAATCTGACATGACCAGCTGTTAATTCCCATCATTCCACAACTTTTGAACACATTGTTCCCAATTCCAACGACGTATTAACAAATCGGTAGCCAATCTTGGTTTTGAGCTGATATGTTGATTATTGCTGTAAAACCAAAAATTGTGTTATTTCAAAAAACACGCTACCGGTTGCAAATCTGACATGACCAGCTGTTAATTCCCATCATTCCACAACTTTTGAACACATTTTTCCAATTCCAATGACATTTAACAAATCGGTAGCCAATTCTGGTTTAATCAGTATTTCTGTTAATAACAGAAATGGTGTGTTATTTCAAAAAACACGCTACCGGTTGCAAATCTGACATGACCAGCTGTTAATTACCATCATTCCACAACTTTTGAACACATTGTTCCCAATTCCAACGACGTATTAACAAATCGGTAGCCAATCTTGGTTTTGAGCTGATATGTTGATTATTGCTGTAAAACCAAAATTGTGTTATTTCAAAAAACACGCTACCGGTTGCAAATCTGACATGACCAGCTGTTAATTCCCATCATTCCACAACTTTTGAACACATTGTTCCCAATTCCAATGACGTTTAACAAATCGGTAGCCAATTTTGGTTATAAACAGTATTTCTGTAATAACAGAAATGGTGTTATTTCAAAAAACACGCTACCGGTTGCAAATCTGACATGACCAGCTGTTAATTACCATCATTCCACAACTTTTGAACACATTGTTCCCAATTCCAACGACGTATTAACATATTGGTAGCCAATCTTGGTTTTGAGCTGATATGTTGATTATTGCTGTAAAACCAAAAATTGTGTTATTTCAAAAAACACGCTACCGGTTATAAATCTGACATGACCAGCTGTTAATTCCCATCATTCCACAACTTTTGAACACATTGTTCCCAATTCCAACGACGTATTAACATATCGGTAGCCAATCTTGGTTTTGAGCTGATATGTTGATTTTTGAACAATTGTTCCCAATTCCAATGACGTTTTAACAATCGGTAGCCAATTTTGGTTATAAACAGTATTTCTGTTAATAACAGAAATGGTGTGTTATTTCAAAAAACACGCTACCGGTTGCAAATCTGACATGACCTGCTGTTAATTACCATCATTCCACAACTTTTGAACACATTGTTCCCAATTCCAACGACGTATTAACATATCGGTAGCCAATCTTGGTTTTGAGCTGATATGTTGATTATTGCTGTAAACCAAAAATTGTTATTTCAAAAACACGCTACCGGTTGCAAATCTGACATGACCAGCTGTTAATTCCCATCATTCCACAACTTTTGAACACATTGTTCCCAATTCCAACGACGTATTAACAAATCGGTAGCCAATCTTGGTTTTGAGCTGATATGTTGATTATTGCTGTAAAACCAAAAATTGTGTTATTTCAAAAAACACGCTACGGTTGCAAATCTGACATGACCAGCTGTTAATTCCCATCATTCCACAACTTTTGAACACATTGTTCCAATTCCAATGATTTTAACAAATCGGTAGCCAATTTGGTTATAATCAGTATTTCTGTTAATAACAGAAATGGTTGTTATTTCAAAAAACACGCTACCGGTTGCAAATCTGACATGACCAGCTGTTAATTACCATCATTCCACAACTTTTGAACACATTGTTCCCAATTCCAACGACGTATTAACAATCGGTAGCCAATCTTGGTTTTGAGCTGATATTTGATTATTGCTGTAAAACCAAAAATTGTGTTATTTCAAAAAACACGCTACCGGTTGCAAATCTGACATGACCAGCTGTTAATTCCCATCATTCCACAACTTTTGAACACATTGTTCCCAATTCCAACGACGTATTAACAAATCGGTAGCCAATCTTGGTTTTGAGCTGATATGTTGATTATTGCTGTAAAACAAAAATTGTGTTATTTCAAAAAACACGCTACCGGTTGCAAATCTGACATGACCAGCTGTTAATTCCCATCATTCCACAACTTTTGAACACATTGTTCCCAATTCCAATGACGTATTTAACATCGGTAGCCAATTTTGGTTGATAAACAGTATTTCTGTAATAACAGAAATTGTGTTATTTCAAAAAACACGCTACCGGTTGCAAATCTGACATGACCTGTTAATTCCATCATTCCACAACTTTTGAACACATTGTTCCCAATTCCAACGACGTATTAACATATCGGTAGCCAATCTTGGTTTTGAGCTGATATGTTGATTATTGCTGTAAAACCAAAATTGTGTATTTCAAAAACACGCTACCGGTTGCAAATCTGACATGACCAGCTGTTAATTCCCATCATTCCACAACTTTTGAACACATTGTTCCAATTCCAATGACGTTTAACAAATCGGTAGCCAATTTGGTTTTGAAACTGTATGTTGATTATCTGTAAAACAAAATTGTGTTATTTCAAAAAACACGCTACCGTTGCAAATCTGACATGACCAGCTGTTAATTCCATCATTCCACAACTTTTGAACACATTGTTCCCAATTCCAACGACGTATTAACAATCGGTAGCCAATCTTGGTTTTCAGTGATTTTGATTATTAAACCAAAATTGTGTTATTTCAAAAAACACGCTACCGTTGCAAATCTGACATGACCAGCTGTTAATTCCATCATTCCACAACTTTTGAACACATTGTTCCCAATTCCAACGACGTATTAACAAATCGGTAGCCAATCTTGGTTTTGAGCTGATATGTTGATTATTGCTGTAAAACCAAAAATTGTGTTATTTCAAAAAACACGCTACCGGTTGCAAATCTGACATGACCAGCTGTTAATTCCCATCATTCCACAACTTTTGAACACATTGTCCCAATTCCAATGATTTTAACAAATCGGTAGCCAATTTTGGTTATAAACAGTATTTCTGTTAACAGAAATGGTTGTTATTTCAAAAAACACGCTACCGGTTGCAAATCTGACATGACCAGCTGTTAATTACCATCATTCCACAACTTTTGAACACATTGTTCCCAATTCCAACGACGTATTAACAATCGGTAGCCAATCTTGGTTTTGAGCTGATATGTGATTATTGCTGTAAAACCAAAAATTGTGTTATTTCAAAAAACACGCTACCGGTTAAATCTGACATGACCAGCTGTTAATTCCCATCATTCCACAACTTTTGAACACATTGTTCCCAATTCCAACGACGTATTAACAAATCGGTAGCCAATCTTGGTTTTGAGCTGATATGTTGATTATTGCTGTAAAACCAAAAATTGTGTTATTTCAAAAACACGCTACCGGTTGCAAATCTGACATGACCAGCTGTTAATTCCCATCATTCCACAACTTTTGAACCATTGTTCCCAATTCCAATGACGTTTTAACAAATCGGTAGCCAATCTTGGTTATAATCAGTATTTCTGTTAAAACAAAATTGTGTTATTTCAAAAAACACGCTACCGGTTGCAAATCTGACATGACCAGCTGTTAATTCCCATCATTCCACAACTTTTGAACACATTGTTCCCAATTCCAACGACGTATTAACATATCGGTAGCCAATCTTGGTTTTGAGCTGATATTTGTTATTGCTGAAAACCAAAATTGTGTTATTTCAAAAACACGCTACCGTTGCAAATCTGACATGACCAGCTGTTAATTCCCATCATTCCACACTTTTGAACACATTGTTCCCAATTCCAACGACGTATTAACAAATCGGTAGCCAATCTTGGTTTTGAGCTGATATATTATTGCTGTAAAACAAAAATTGTGTTATTTCAAAAACACGCTACCGGTTGCAAATCTGACATGACCAGCTGTTAATTCCATCATTCCACAACTTTTTGAACACATTGTTCCCAATTCCAACGACGTATTTAACAAATCGGTAGCCAATCTTGGTTTGAATAGTTATTGCTGTAAACCAAAATTGTGTTATTTCAAAAAACACGCTACCGGTTGCAAATCTGACATGACCAGCTGTTAATTCCCATCATTCCACAACTTTTGAACACATTGTTCCCAATTCCAATGACGTATTAACAATCGGTAGCCAATCTTGGTTTTAGCTGATATGTTATTTTGCTGTAAAACAAAATTGTGTTATTTCAAAAACACGCTACCGGTTGCAAATCTGACATGACCACTGTTAATTCCCATCATTCCACAACTTTTGAACACATTGTTCCCAATTCCAACGACGTATTAACAAATCGGTAGCCAATCTTGGTTTTGAGCTGATATGTTGATTATTGCTGTAAACCAAAATTGTGTTATTTCAAAAACACGCTACCGGTTGCAAATCTGACGACCAGCTGTTAATTCCCATCATTCCACAACTTTTGAACACATTGTTCCCAATTCCA